>OU015435.1:18162593-18480616 GCA_907164795.1 Hemaris fuciformis | reverse complement strand
CAGTGGAACACATTATGACCGAGTGTCCTAGATTCATGACGTTGAGATTCAGTCTGGAGTCCAGTATAGACACGAATATAAACATGCCAACAGTTAAAGACACTATGGCAAACCCCAAAAAACGCAGGGGGTTACTGGACTTCATTGACAGAATCTTCAAAATCGTCATGAACAGGAACTCGACACTTAGAAGTAATACACATCCAACATGTCTCTCAAACACTCAAACCAACAATACAGTAACCATTCCAATACCAGCACCACTACAAATAATTACAATCTTTAACTTCCTCTCAAATGCCGAAAAGGGTATCCCGGGATTGAGAGTGCGAAGTGTGGTATCCTTCATGGATGACAACAAAGAAAAATTAGGTCTAAGCTTCTGCATAACAGGAGCACATAAATACATAAAAATAAGCCCGGGCTTGGCATATCTCCTAAACGGTAGTACAAACAAAAACACACTAAAACGCAAAACCTATCAAGCGTTGCCCGAGTTAGAGGTAGAGGGTCAAAAATGTCGAATGATGCGTACTCGCAACAAATCAGTAGCATTATTCGACTGGAGAGACGAAACTCCCTTCACTCAGGTAAATACAGTACTATCACAATTAGCGAGAAAAAGCCAAGACAACACTGGACTTTTACCACCAGGCGTAATAAGCATTGACGCCATGTCAGTAAACTATGAAAAAGGAGAAGTCGTCAACAGACTTGGATGCTTAGAAACCTCAAAACATCACGAGGTAATTGTATATGAGGATAGAGGTGAAAACCTAAACTACCTCATAGCATCCAGGAGGAAGACGACTCAAACCAACTCAACTCCAACCACCCAAAGTGGCTCAGAAAAATTACAACTAAAAATAGCCAAATTAAACACACAACTACCTCAGTCATCCAAAGACACACCTTCAAACTCAAAATCATCAAACACCAAAATAACAAAAAAACCAACAAATACCCGTAAAGACAAGACAAGAGCTGACAAAGGAGAAATATCTCCCCCCTCACTCATAAAACCTACGGGGCCGCTAAGCCACATGTACAACGCACTCCTCGAGTTTATAGCAATTACAAAGGCTAATAGAATAGTTCACTCCAACATCTGTGACAAGATACTGGAAGCCTTTGAGTATCAAAATGCTGCACTCCTTAGAGTGCGACTGGAGGAGGAAGACGCAGCCATATATGACAACTCTACCTCCCAAGCAGTTGCTGGGAGAACATCTGGAGCATATATGGCTGCATACAACAGGACTAGCGGCTTTGTGGCATGTGATGAGGAACAAACACAAAAAAAAGGTAAACTTCACTTCAACACCCCACCCGAGGACTCCATAGTGGTAGTGGCTCAGTGCACCAGGATAATGCTCGACGACAAAATTCTGTCAATGGCTAACACCATCACAGACGATGTTGCTCGGGCTGGACTGGAGCACTGGACCCTGCCCACATTTCAATGGGTCAACGGAGTTCCGGGGTGCGGAAAATCAACCTGGGTCATTAATAACTTCAATGACAAGACAGACATTATAGCTACCACAACAGTCGAGGCTGCCAGGGAGCTAAGAGAAAAACTCTCAGCTCGCTCAGGTAAGCGCGCCGAACGCAAAGTGCGCACTATAGCTTCCATATTGGTGAATGGGTTCAAAGAGCATACCACCTGCAAAAGACTTATAGTCGATGAGGCCCTTATGAACCATTTTGGAGCTATAGTAATGGTAACTCGACTGTCAGGAGCATCAGAGGTTGTGCTCATCGGTGACATAAACCAATTACCGTTCATCGACAGAAACAACCTCTTTATAATGTCTTACATAAGACCTAACCCAGTAACTAACATAACCCTGGAATTGCTATGTACCCATCGGAACCCACTGGACGTCGCATTCGCGTTAAATGAGGTATACGATGGGATATACTCTTCCAGTAAACATATTAAATCTTTGTCAGTCAGAAAATACTCTGGAGCCGTGATCTCGCCGAACCTACCCAACACACTATTCCTGACCCATACACAGGAAGAAAAGGACCACCTTTACAAAATGGGTTATGGGAAAGCGGAGGGATCACGAATCCTGACAATACATGAGTCGCAAGGACTCACCTACAAACTTGTAATCATATTCCAAACAAAACGTAAAACACTTCAAATTCACAACAGCGTTTCCCATGCCGTTGTAGCCATATCGCGTCACACAGAGGGCTGCGTCTATTACACGGATTCCGGAGAGGACGCAATAAGCCGATTCGCGAGAAGAGCAGAGGAGACATCCACCCTCAAAATAATAGAGTACAATCTCAAAATGGCAATACACCACAGGGACGACGCTGTGTCGGAAAAACACAAACATCTCTACATTACACATTCACAAACAAAACCTTAAAAGATATACTTTCCCTCACCATTAATATGTAATAGAGTTAAGAAAATACTAACACTAGACATAAGTGGAATGTGAAAAACAAAAAAAAAAAAAAAAAAAGAAAAAAACAAAAAAAAAAAAAAAAAAAAAAAAAAAAAAAAAAAAAAAAAAAAAAAAAATAATAATAAATACATTACTATCTATCACTAACATAGCGTTAATAATATATAGAACATAAATTCCTACCGCATTGTATCGCTGAAACACTAACAAACATGTAATCTTACAATTAAAATAAAACTTACCAAGGGTACGGACTTCGAGTCCGTAGTGTGTAAAATTATTTAATAAAAAAAAAAAAAAAAAAAAAACCTAACCTAACCTAACCTAACCTAACCTAACCTAACCTAACCTAACCTAACCTAACCTAACCTAACCTAACCTAACCTAACCTAACCTAACCTAACCTAACCTAACCTAACCTAACCTAACCTAACCTAACCTAACCTAACCTAACCTAACCTAACCTAACCTAACCTAACCTAACCTAACCTACCTAACCTAACCTAACCTAACCTAACCTAACCTAACCTAACCTAACCTAACCTAACCTAACCTAACCTAACCTAACCTAACCTAACCTAACCTAACCTAACCTAACCTAACCTAACCTAACCTAACCTAACCTAACCTAACCTAACCTAACCTAACCTAACCTAACCTAACCTAACCTAACCTAACCTAACCTAACCTAACCTAACCTAACCTAACCTAACCTAACCTAACCTAACCTAACCTAACCTAACCTAACCTAACCTAACCTAACCTAACCTAACCTAACCTAACCTAACCTAACCTAACCTAACCTAACCTAACCTAACCTAACCTAACCTAACCTAACCTAACCTAACCTAACCTAACCTAACCTAACCTAACCTAACCTAACCTAACCTAACCTAACCTAACCTAACCTAACCTAACCTAACCTAACCTAACCTAACCTAACCTAACCTAACCTAACCTAACCTAACCTAACCTAACCTAACCTAACCTAACCTAACCTAACCTAACCTAACCTAACCTAACCTAACCTAACCTAACCTAACCTAACCTAACCTAACCTAACCTAACCTAACCTAACCTAACCTAACCTAACCTAACCTAACCTAACCTAACCTAACCTAACCTAACCTAACCTAACCTAACCTAACCTAACCTAACCTAACCTAACCTAACCTAACCTAACCTAACCTAACCTAACCTAACCTAACCTAACCTAACCTAACCTAACCTAACCTAACCTAACCTAACCTAACCTAACCTAACCTAACCTAACCTAACCTAACCTAACCTAACCTAACCTAACCTAACCTAACCTAACCTAACCTAACCTAACCTAACCTAACCTAACCTAACCTAACCTAACCTAACCTAACCTAACCTAACCTAACCTAACCTAACCTAACCTAACCTAACCTAACCTAACCTAACCTAACCTAACCTAACCTAACCTAACCTAACCTAACCTAACCTAACCTAACCTAACCTAACCTAACCTAACCTAACCTAACCTAACCTAACCTAACCTAACCTAACCTAACCTAACCTAACCTAACCTAACCTAACCTAACCTAACCTAACCTAACCTAACCTAACCTAACCTAACCTAACCTAACCTAACCTAACCTAACCTAACCTAACCTAACCTAACCTAACCTATCCTAACCTAACCTAACCTAACCTAACCTAACCTAACCTAACCTAACCTAACCTAACCTAACCTAACCTAACCTAACCTAACCTAACCTAACCTAACCTAACCTAACCTAACCTAACCTAACCTAACCTAACCTAACCTAACCTAACCTAACCTAACCTAACCTAACCTAACCTAACCTAACCTAACCTAACCTAACCTAACCTAACCTAACCTAACCTAACCTAACCTAACCTAACCTAACCTAACCTAACCTAACCTAACCTAACCTAACCTAACCTAACCTAACCTAACCTAACCTAACCTAACCTAACCTAACCTAACCTAACCTAACCTAACCTAACCTAACCTAACCTAACCTAACCTAACCTAACCTAACCTAACCTAACCTAACCTAACCTAACCTAACCTAACCTAACCTAACCTAACCTAACCTAACCTAACCTAACCTAACCTAACCTAACCTAACCTAACCTAACCTAACCTAACCTAACCTAACCTAACCTAACCTAACCTAACCTAACCTAACCTAACCTAACCTAACCTAACCTAACCTAACCTAACCTAACCTAACCTAACCTAACCTAACCTAACCTAACCTAACCTAACCTAACCTAACCTAACCTAACCTAACCTAACCTAACCTAACCTAACCTAACCTAACCTAACCTAACCTAACCTAACCTAACCTAACCTAACCTAACCTAACCTAACCTAACCTAACCTAACCTAACCTAACCTAACCTAACCTAACCTAACCTAACCTAACCTAACCTAACCTAACCTAACCTAACCTAACCTAACCTAACCTAACCTAACCTAACCTAACCTAACCTAACCTAACCTAACCTAACCTAACCTAACCTAACCTAACCTAACCTAACCTAACCTAACCTAACCTAACCTAACCTAACCTAACCTAACCTAACCTAACCTAACCTAACCTAACCTAACCTAACCTAACCTAACCTAACCTAACCTAACCTAACCTAACCTAACCTAACCTAACCTAACCTAACCTAACCTAACCTAACCTAACCTAACCTAACCTAACCTAACCTAACCTAACCTAACCTAACCTAACCTAACCTAACCTAACCTAACCTAACCTAACCTAACCTAACCTAACCTAACCTAACCTAACCTAACCTAACCTAACCTAACCTAACCTAACCTAACCTAACCTAACCTAACCTAACCTAACCTAACCTAACCTAACCTAACCTAACCTAACCTAACCTAACCTAACCTAACCTAACCTAACCTAACCTAACCTAACCTAACCTAACCTAACCTAACCTAACCTAACCTAACCTAACCTAACCTAACCTAACCTAACCTAACCTAACCTAACCTAACCTAACCTAACCTAACCTAACCTAACCTAACCTAACCTAACCTAACCTAACCTAACCTAACCTAACCTAACCTAACCTAACCTAACCTAACCTAACCTAACCTAACCTAACCTAACCTAACCTAACCTAACCTAACCTAACCTAACCTTTTTTTTTTTTTTTTTTTTTTCCCGCGGGGAAAATCCCTTTACGGACCATCCCGCCCCGGAAGGGCGAGGGTGTGTCGGACTCACCGGCGCCTTCCGACCCAGCATTGATGTTACCGCCCGTGATGTGCTCGGGCGGCCGCTGGGCCGGGTCCCTACCAAAATCAATGCGCCGTAATACCGACTAAAAACCCCGCGACGGCCACCATCAGCGCATTCAGCGAGGCGGCCCCGACATATCCTGAAGCAAAAGCTATGGATTGGCGCGGGACCGCCTCTGCGCGGTGCCAAAAGGCACGCCCAAGATGTAACTTACTCCTCGGGGGCCGCCAAGGTAGGGACGGCGGCCCCGCGTGGCCTCTGGGCGCCGGGCTAGGTGTTCACCCGGCGCCTCCTACGTCGCCTGTTGCGACGAGCGGGATCGGTCTGCTCCCGATCCCGCTCGGCGCTCTCCTTCTGCGAAATGACACGTTCGCAGAAGGAGAGCATAGCTTTCCATGACCTCCGGCTGCCGACCATGGCGGCGACCACAGTCGGCAGCGAGAGGTCGCTCCCTACGACCGCTACGAGAGCGCTGCGCTCCTCGTCCCAGGCTGGGCACTCCTCCAACGTGTGCTGAGCCGTGTCCACACGGCAGTTGCCACAATGGTGGCACACGGCGGCCTCCTCCACTCCAACGATGCGACACAGGTACGCACCGAAGCAGCCGTGCCCGGTGAGCACCTGCGTCAATCTGAAGGTCGGCGCACCGTGGCGCCTGTCCATCCACTGCTGGAGGACAGGACGCACTGCCGCGACGGTCGCCACGCCAGCACTTGGGCTCTCCAGCCTGGAACTCCACTCCTCCACGGCGGCGCTGCGGAGGGAGGCCAACATGGCCTCGACCTCTCTGGGGGCTGGTCTCCGCCCGGTTCGCCGGAACGCCTCCTCCCGCCACCAAAACACGGACGAGAGGGCTTGGGCGTCCAGCTGCCAGGGCAGAGTACCCGCCAAAACACAGGCCGCCTCGTGCGATATCGTGCGGTACCCTCTAACGATTCGCTGCGCCACCATTCGCTGCGGACGATGCAGCAGGCGGACGCAGCGAGCGCCGAGGGAATTGGCCCACACGGGACACCCGTATAGGGCCATGGACCGCACGACTCCAGCATATAGGCTTCGGCAAGGGAAGCCAGGACCATCGATGTTGGGCAGCAGGCGACCGAGAGCGCCTGCTGCGCGGACCAACTTCGGCGACAACATCTCGAAATGCGCACGGAATTCCCACCGACTGTCCAGAATCAGTCCAAGGTACTTCATCTGGGAGCCGATGGGAATCCGCACGCCATCCACCGTCAAGTGGGCCTCCGGCGGTGGCCTAGACTGAGGTCCGTAAAAGCACAGAGCCTCAGTCTTGTGCAGGGCCACCTGGAGGCCGAGTCGCCGAATCCTGCTCACCACCAGTTCGGTCCCGAACCCGGCGAGCAGGGCGGCCCGCTGTGGGGTCCTGGCCGTCGCTGTCACCAACGTGTCGTCCGCGTAGCAGACGACAGCGACGCCCCGAAGGTTGGCACCACGAAGAACCCAGTCGTAACCGATGTTCCACAGGAGCGGCCCGAGAACCGAGCCCTGTGGAACACCGCACGACACCGCCCGACGGTGCCACCCGTCGGCGCCCGGATACACGACGTACCTATTACACAAGTACGCCTGCACCAGACGCCGAAGGTAGGGCGGAACCTCGTGGTACCGCAGTGCCTCATTGATGCAGGCCCAGGGCATGGTGTTGAATGCGTTGGCGATGTCGAGTGACACCGCCACGACGCACTTGCCCCGGGACACTGCATCCTCCGTCAGTGCCCTGACCCGCAGAATAGCGTGTACCGTCGACCGGCCCCTCCGGAACCCGAACTGGCAATCTGCCAAGTCCGGGCCCGTGCTCTCCAGATGCTCGACGAGGCGCGCGTGCAAGATACGCTCAAAGAGCTTGCACACCTCGTCGAGCAGCACGATGGGCCGGTACGCCGACGGTGACTCTGCGGGTCGCCCCTCCTTCCTCAGCAGGACAAGCTTGCCCGTCTTCCACCGCGACGGGAAGCTGCCCTGCTGCAGGCACGCGGAGAACAGGCTGCGGAGCCTCGTACCCAGCGACTCGACGGCGAGCACCCAAACACGTCCGGGCACCCCGTCGAGCCCCGGGGCCGAGTTCTTGCCCCGCAGCCGAAGCACTGCCGCCTCCAGCTCTTCAGGCGACACCTCCGGGATATCCCTTGCCGAATCCAACGACGATGGCGCCGATGGACGTGGCGCCATCGGTGGAGGAGTGAACTCCTCGGTGGCCGGGAACAAGGCCGCGACGACGTCCTCGACGAGGTCTGCCCGGAGACTCTGCGTAAGCGGGGGCGCCCATGGGCGGAGCTTGCTCAACGCCACACGGTATGGACGCCCCCACGGGTCTCTATCGAGAGACCTCCGGGACTCCTCGTAAGCCGCGGCCTTTGCTCGTGCAATGGCCACCCGCAGCGCTCTCTTCGCCCCTCTGTGGAGGCCGTAGAGCAGCCGCTCCTGTTCGTCGTCGCCAGGTTGACGGACCCGACGACGACGGTGCCTGGAGAGTCGGCGTAGCGCAGCCGCGCAAGACGCGCGCAGCTGCGAAAGTTCCGCCGACCACCAGTACACCTGACGCTTCGCCGGGAGGCGGGTGACCCGGGGCATCGACGCGTCGCAGACGCGCGACATCGCCACCCCGAACCATTCCGCCTCCTGCTCGACCCGCACCGGATCGTCTGGTGCGGAGAGCCACGCCTGAACAAGAGCGGCCTCTTCCGCAGCCTCCACATCGAGGCGCTTAGCGGCCCACCGCCGGCCGCCCGTGAATCGGGTAGCGGGACCACCACCGGACATGGTAGGGGCCCGGGAAGCAGAGACGCTATACCGGATATAACGGTGATCGGACAGCGTCTCCTCATCGACCAGGACCTTCCAGCCCCGGACACGGCGGGCAAGGGCCGGGGTGGCGAACGTCACGTCCACCACCGAACCGCCATTATGCCGCACGCACGTGTCCTCCGACCCCCGATTCAGGACGACCAGCCCTATTGAGATCGCCCATTCCTCCAGGGCCCCACCCCGCGCATCCGTCACCGACGAGCCCCAAGCCAAGGACTTGGCGTTGAAGTCGCCGGCGACTAGCACGGGGTGGGACTGGCTGCCTTGCACCACCAGGGCCCCCAGACGGACCAGAAAGCTCTCGAATTCCGCCTGGGACCTGTTGGGAGAGAAGTACACTCCTACGACCCAAATCCCCCCCAACAAGACCGCCACGCATCCCGAGCCCTTCGCTACTTTTTCGAAGGGCGGGGATCCGGCGGCGCCCCGAGTGATGACGGCCACCGAGCCATCCAGGTCCCCAGCCCAGTCATCCCGGGGAGGGACAAAGTATGGCTCGGAGACCACAGCCACTTGAATCGACCACTGCGCCAGGCACTGAACAAACAAATCCTGCGCCCCGGCGCAGTGATTGATGTTCGCCTGGAGGAAGTTAAGTGCCATATTAACTATGGGCGATCTCCATCATCTCTGAGGTGGGCGGTTTCGGCCGCGTCACAACCTCAGATCTCGCACCGTGTAAAGGGCGGTGCGGGACGGAGGAGGCGACGCAAGCCTTAGCGCCCACCCTGTGCCCTGCGGGCTTACCCGCAGCTGCACAGATTGTGCAGTGCGGGTCCGCGAGGCAATCGCGGGCCTTGTGGCCCTCTTGACCGCACCGGTAGCAGATCCCGGTGCGGTCACACTCCGCGGTACATTTGACCCTTACGTGCCCCCGGTACAGGCACCGGAAGCACCGTAAGGGCCTCGGCTCCAAGAGCCGGACCCCAGCTGACACCCAGCCCACCAGGATGCGTCCTGCCCTGGTGACCTTAGCCGCCGCTTTCGCCGGGCACCGGAGCCAAACGGCGCCCAGACCCGAGCGCTCGGCCCGAACTTCCCCCACCCGAATGTCTTCGGGCGAGCACTCGCCGAGCCGGGCGACGGCCGCTGCGACTGCCTCGGGGGTGACGGACTCGTCCAGCCCCGAGATGCGCAGCTCCGCAGTCTTGACGGGTCGGGTGACGCGAACGCCCTCCGACCCGGCAAGTACCTCCCTCATCTTGCTGATGAGGGAGTCGGCCTTTGCCTCCGACTCCGGCCCGGGCACCTCAAAGATGTAGGCCCCGGTGGCCCCTCTTCTGGCCTTCATACCGGCGATGCCCAGGCTAGCGAGGTCCACGTGAGTTTTGACCTCGCGCAGTACCTGGGCATACGTCGTGCCCCGCTCCAACGCCTCCGGCAGCACCGTCAGAGTGACGGCGGCTCTCTGCGGGAGGCGGAGCTGGGGCACCGGCTTGCGCGGCGGCTGTGTCGGCTGGGGTTTAGGGGGGGCGGCGGTGTTGTGCCCCCCAGACTTCTTTTTCCCCCGCTTCACCACCTCGATCCATGGTGTGTCCATGGATTTTGGTGGCGGGGGGAGAGGACGCGGAGCTGGCGTCGGCGGGCGCGGTTCCGCACGCTTGCGATTCCCCCGCTTCCGCGAACGCGGTTGGCGGTCGGGAACCTTTGCGGGGGGCACTGCAGGGGGCTGGACGCTGGCCGGAGGGGCGGGCGTTTTTCGGTCCCCTCCTCCTTCCTTCCTCTGGTCGGCAGCCAGTGGAGGCCGGAGAATCGGCTCCGGAGGCAGCCTCAGTAGTATCGCCTCGAGCTTGGCGTCGAGCATCGAAAATCGACGCTCCAACTGCTCGAGGCGACCCTCGTCTATTGGAGGAGGAGGAGGAGCCTCCGGCACAATTGTCGGCTGCGACTGCGGCCGAACAGCGGCCAGGTCCTCCAAGACCTTTGATTGCGTGGTCAGGGCCACCTCCAACGCCATCACCTTTTCGCGGAGGCTGGCGTTTTCGGCCTCCACGCGGGCTACCTCCGCCGAGGGTGGCTCATTCGCCAGCTCCATCAGCTCCTCAACGCTGACGTTGACGTCCCTCTGAAGCTCCCCCTTCAGATTTCGGGACGTCTTAGACACGTTGCGGAGCCGATCCGCCATCCTTCTGAGCGCCTCCTGGCGCGTAGAGACTGGCGCTTCTGGGGCCTTCGGCTTCCTGTATGGGTAGGCCTTCTTTGCCATGGCCAGCGCCGCCTCGTCTTCAGCTCTCCTCTTCTTTTCGGCGGCCCGCTCCTTGCGGATGGCCGCCTTGTATTCTTTACTGGCTTCAGCCACAGACTCCTCGTCTGTGGCTGAAACCGGACCACACCCTTTTGGCACCTTGAAGGTGCCAGACTCATTGGCGGTGTCTCCACCGCTTCGCGGCCGCCTCTTCGAGAGGCGTCTTCTCTTGGCCCGCGAAGAGTCGCAGCTCAGTCCGGACTCGGAATCGATCCGGGCTGGCGCGGTCCTCTCCGCGGACGTCTCCACTAATGAAGCAGCGACTACCTCCCCTGGCGCCAAAGCGTCCAGGGAAGGCACCCTGCTTACCACCACTGAGCATTTTTTAAATTTTGAGTTATTTAAGTCCATGATTGTTCCCACGAGTATGGGGGAAATAGCGGTCCACCCAGGCAGTGCCCCCTGTACCTGGGTAAGCCTAGCGTAACCCGCCAAGAGGGTCGGCCGGTACTCTGGCGGGGGTCGCACTAGAGACTGAACCTCCCATCAGCCATGCATCCCCTCACGGTGCGCCGCCGCTTGGGATTCGGGGTAACTTTTTATAGAGGTTTTCTCCCTCGCGGCCCGGGCGGTTAAGCCAAGGCCCTCGCGCCGGCCGAACTGCGAGACATGACCACAGCTTCGACCGGATTACGAGTTCGACGGTGGAAATGGGGTTCGCCCATTTCCTGCTCGGAAGCAAGAGATTGCTGTCCGAGCCCGCCGAAGACCCGGGACAGAACCGGGCTGGCCCAGAAATACGGGCCCCTCCGCGGCGCGGTCAACAGGACCGTCCGCCTGGTGTCGGGATTTGGCCGTCGGCACGGGCCGACGTTGCCCAGGGTGCACCGTCCCCGCCAGCATCCGGACTAGCAGGGCACACTAGGAGGTATCCCGACCTTGCACCCCAACCTAACCTAACCTAACCTAACCTAACCTAACCTAACCTAACCTAACCCTTTTTTTTTTTTTACAATATATGTAAACACACTTAAGGAAGGTTTTTAATGTTTCAGATCAAGTATTTTTTCAAAAAAGTTTGTTTTAGATTTTTAAAATGTAGAATAGTGACAGTAATAAATTAAAACTAAAATTGAAAATAAGAAAATGTCAATTATGTTCTACGCAACTACCAGGACATCATAAATCAGCAAGGACAAAGTACTAGCATTAAAAACTGTATACTCGTATAATCCATTCGAAATTTAAACCACGATGAATTAAAAAAAAAAAAAAAAAAAAAAAAAAAAAAAAAAAAAAAAAAAAAAAAAAAAAAAACTTATTAATGATAGCATTTCACCTCTCTAGCTTTCTGAATGCCTAGTACCATTAATGAGTCAGCTGGCTTAATTTATTTCAATTTAATCTGATTTTACTTTTAAAATTCTGCTCACGTCACGTGCCGTCAAGACCGAGTCGTGACGTCAGAATTAATTATAATTTTAATTTCCTTAATTTAAATTTATTAGTTATATGATATGTACGTCACGCATGGTCAGGCTTAAATCGTTTTTAGTAATATAACTCGCCCCTGCCTCTGGCAACTCCTCTTACCCCCCCCCCCCCCCCCCCCGCGCCTGGCACTTCACCCATAGAAAACCGCAAATTACCACAGAAACCATTCTGTTCACCTTACCCCCCCCCCTCCGCCCCTAGCCCGAGACACCCCACCCCTCCCCCCTCTCCCCCAAGACACCATACTCCAATAGCAATCACTCTGCTCTGTCATTCACTCCCTATAGCAAGAATCCTACCCCCCTCCCTCCCCCACCATTGAAAATTTTTATTGCAGGAATCAACTCCCCACGAGACCTCCCCCCTCCCCCTCAGAAATTCTACCTCACCCCCCTCTGTCTAACTCCCTCAATTTTAATCGTAGGATACCCGAGTTTGGTATCATTGGAACCGGCGTGACGTAAGCTATCGATTGGCCCCATTGTAACACAAAATGTATATGTCCTTTCTCAAGATCTAAACTATCTATGTACCAAATTTCATTTAAATCGGTTCAGTAGTTTTCGCAGGAAAGCGAGACAGTCAGACAGACAGAGTTACTTTCGCATTTATAATATTAGTAAGGAGTAATATTTTAATTTGATGTTCGATTTGTTTTTATCGCTATTTTTTTTTTATAATTTAGTTTTTTTTTACGTTGTAAATATTATAAATAACCAATAAATAATGATAATATTTAATCTATATCAACAATCTATATCAATACATACGCATGCTTAACCTCAATTATATTAGAGCACATAGGCAGCTTCAACCTGTTAATTTTGTGTTACAATGATGCGCGCGCATCTTAAAATTTCACTCCATTTTTATTTTTTTTACTATCACGCGCCCAAAGAAGTCTCTTTTTACAAATAATTTCACGAATAACCAGCTTTTTCGATTCGGACAAGCGGTATGGTCTATAACAAATGAGTACCTATACAGTATACAATTTCGTGCTACACACGAGGTTTCAGATAACTTTTCCGTCACTACTTCAGCGGTATCTTGATTTACTAAGTATGCAATATGGATTGATCTAGTAACACCATCCTATAGGTACGTGTATACATTATTCCTTTATCTTCACTACAATTTCTTTAATTTAAAATTAAACTACCAAATAATTCAACAAAAATATGAAGTTACATAATATGTAGTGTCTATTTCAAGATCCGTTCAATAAAACAGGTTGATTTAAATTAAATTGACTATGACAAACTGTTCACATTAATTAAATAAAATGAAACATGAAATTGAAAAAAGTGTGTGTGTGTGTACTTATGTACACGCGTTAGAAGTTATACTTCATACATAAATATATATTTTCTTAAATAATATAGTAATATATTATAAAATAATGGTGGCAGGGGTGGAGGCAGGGGCGAGTTATATTACTAAAAACGATTTAAGCCTGACCATGCGTGACGTACATATCATATCTTATATATAAAAATGAATCGCAAAATGTGTTGGTAAGCGCATAACTCAACAACGCCTGGACCGATTTCGCTAATTCTTTTTTTGTTGTGTTCGCTATCGTTAGGAGAAGGATCTTATGAAAGAAAAAGTTAAGAAAATTGCGAGGAATATGGTAAAAACAACAATTTAATTTTCTCATATAAACTGTTCTACCTAATATTCTGTCAAACATTTTATGTTTATCCCGTCAATATGGTTAAGGGTCCCCTCAAATTAAAGAACGTATTTAAATAAAGGTTTTGAATCGACAACATATATCCAGAATATTCGAATAATTGCGTATTTTAGATTTTAAAAATGTAGAATAATGTCAGTAATAAAAAGGGATTGACATATTTATTGGTTGTCAAATATTTATGCGTGCGTTCAGAAATGTATTTTTAAACTCCTTGGTTGTACCTGATTTACAAACGAAGGCAGGTTCGGTAGTCATCACGCTTTGAAATCTAAAACACCCACAACTATGCAATGGAATGCGCTTGGTGTTAAGAAAATTGTTGAGTAATGTTATTCACGTGACGATACTGAAAAGACAACTTAGAGATGAATTGGTGCTTGAGAATTCATCAATAAGATTGATCTAAGATTTCATTGATCCTAACGGGTATGACCATTGAGTTCAAACGAATTCAGTTCCCGATTCGTCATGCCTTCGCAATGACGATTAACAAAAGATGTTTGTGATCTTTTAGACAATTAAAAAATATATTAAAAATTTATATCACAAGGTGCATCATCATCATCAGCCCATATATGTACGTCCCACTGCTTGGCATAGGCCTTCTCCGCAACTGAGAGGGTTTAGGCTTCAGTCCACCACACTGATGCTTCAATGAAGAGAATTAAAACCGACTGCATCCCATCCCATATGTACATGTTTAATTAAATCATGACTTGCGGAGACACGATTGATGCATTTAATTTTCGTACTTTTTTATTTCTGTATTTTTATCTCAATAAAGTGCAGAACTTAATGTTTATTTCCATACAATCAAAAATAAAATTCAGGTAATATGTAACATGACATTCAATGACTGTTAGGCGGTACGAAGTTTGCCGGGTCAGCTATTATAATATTATCAATGTTAATGTAAATTTGTTTGGTTCGCTTTCACGCCAAAACTACTTAACCGATTATCATGAAAATTATTATATTATATAAGACGCGTAAAAACTTTCAGGCCGATCAAGA
Organism: Hemaris fuciformis; assembly: GCA_907164795.1. Classification (NCBI taxonomy): domain Eukaryota; kingdom Metazoa; phylum Arthropoda; class Insecta; order Lepidoptera; family Sphingidae; genus Hemaris; species Hemaris fuciformis. The sequence continues at coordinate 18,465,703 of OU015435.1, read as the reverse complement.
AAATATACGATCTGTGTCGTTTTCCCGCGCTTGCTCTATATTCGCCAATGCAGTGTTGCCACCCACACCAACTTATTTCTGACAATATATATATTGAATATCTTTTATATAAAAATGAATCGCAAAATGTGTTGGTAAGCGCATAACTCAACAACGCCTGGACCGATTTCGCTAATTCTTTTTTTGTTATGTTTGCTATTGTTAGGAGAAGGTTCTTATGAAAGAAAAAGTTAAGAAAATGGCGAGGAATATGGTAAAAACAACAATTTAATTTTCTCATATAAACTGTTCTACCTAATATTCTGTCAAACATTTTATGTTTATCTCGTCAATACGGTTAATGGTCCCCTCAAATAAAGAACGTATTTAAATAAAGGTTTTGAATCGACAACATATATCCACAATATACGAACAATTGCGTATTTTTCATTTTAAAAATGCAGAATAATCAGTAATGAAAAATGAGTGACATATTTATTAGTTGTCAAAAATGTATGCGAGCGTTCAGAAATGTATTTTTAAACTCCTTGGTTGTATCTGGTTTAAAATTTACAAACGAATGCAGGCTCGGTAGTCATCACGCTTCGTAATCTAAATAATGATTTCACTGATCCCAACGGATATACCCTTTGATTTTAGCATATATTGTCAATGCGAAAGTAACACTACTGTGTTATACTTTCACGCCTAAAATATTTGAGTTATTTGGATGATTTTTGTTATGGATAAAAACGGAAACATAAAAAGGGACATAGGTTACTTTTTTTTTACACGTTTCGAAGCGGCAATAGTTTAGTTTAAAATAGCTTAAAATTGACGATTCAAAAGAACTTGTAAAAGTCTATTTGAATAAAGATAATTTGACTTTGACTTTAATTCATTAAGTGTAATTTGGGCACTTGGGAGACGTTTAATAGATTTACTTATTATCTTTCTGCACCCAACCCTGAAGTCTATGCGGACGGAGTCGCGGGCAAAAGCTAGTTATAAAATAATATTTTAATAACTTCATGGTGTCCGTTTTTCATGACAGTGTGCGCGCGCATCGTAATAACTTCAATAAGTTTTTTTTTTAATAACTTAATGGTGTCGGTTTTTCATGACAGTGTGCGCGCGCATCGTAATAACTTCAAAACGTAGTAGTTTTTTTTTATTACTGTCACTATTCTACATTCTTAAAATTTAAAACAAACTTTTTCTGAATAACTTTTTGGTGTCGGTGTGCGCGCGCATCGTAAAAAATCACTCTCATCATTTTTCCCTAACGCGCCAAAAGAAGTATAACTTCAAAAATATGTCAATCCCTTTTTATTACTGTCACTATTCTACATTCTTAAAATTTAAAACAAACTTTTTCTGAATAACTTTTTGGTGTCGGTGTGCGCGCGCATCGTAAAAAATTCACTCTCATCATTTTTCCCTAACACGCCAAAAGAAGTATAACTTCAAAAAGTGTGTGTGTGTGTGTGTGTACTTATGTACACGCGTTAGAAGTTATACTTCATACATAAATATATATTTTCTTAAATAATATAATAATCTATACTATTATAATAAAGAGGAAAGGTTTGTATTTTTGGATTTTTGGATTTTTGTATGTTTGTTACGAATAAACTCAAAAACTACTGAACCGATTTCGATCATTTTTGGTATGGAGATAGATGTAGCCCACCGAAGTAACATAGGATACTTTTTATCCCGGAAAATGTAGTATTCCCGTGGGAATGGGTATAAGTAGCTCTGTCAATATTCTGCTTTTGCGCCTAAACCATTTGACCGATATGAATGAATTCTTTTACAGACATAAATGTGATCCTATAAAGTAACATAAACTACATTTTATCCCGGGAATATGTAGGGTTCCCGAGGGATGAGCATATAATGTAATGCGAAAGTAACACTGCCTGTGTTATGCTTTCTCGCCTAAACCATTTGACCGATTTCGATGATTTTTAGTATGGGAGTAGATGGAACCCACCAAAGTAACATAGGATACTTTTTATCCCGGAAAATGTAGTATTCCCGTGGGAATGGGCATAAGTAGCTCTGTGAATATTCTGCTTTTACGCCTAAACCGTTTGACCGATATGAATGAATTATTGTACAGACATAAATGTGATCCTATGAAGTAACATAGACTATATTTTATCCCAGGAATATGTAGGGTCCCGTGGGATGAGCATATAATGTAATGCAAAAGTAACACTGCCTATGCTATGCTTTCACGCCTAAACCATTTGACCGATTTATATGATTTTTAGTATGGGGGTAGATAGGACCCACTGAAGCAACATAGGATACTTTTTATCCCGGAAAATGTAGTATTCACGTGGGAATGGGCTTTCACGTCTATACTATTCGTCCGATTTATATAATTTTTGGTATGGATTTAAATAGAACCCTATGAAGTAACATAGACTATATTCTATTCCGGGAATATGTAGGGTTCCCGTGGGATGAGCATATAATGTAATGCAAAAGTAACGCTGCCTGTGTTATGCTTTCTCGCCTAAACCATTTGACGATTTAGATGAGTTTTAGTATGGGGGTAGATAGGACCCACTGAAGCAAAATAGGATACTTTTTATCCCGGAAAATGTAGTATTCACGTGGGAATGGGCTTTCACGTCTATACTATTCGCCCGATTTATATGATTTTTGGTATGAATATAAGTGGGACACTATGAAGTAACATAACCTACGTTTTATCCCGGGAATATGTAAGGTTCCCGTGGGATGAGCATATGTATTGTAATACGAAAGTAACACTGCCTGTGTTATGCTTTCACACTTAAACCATTTGACTGATTTGGATGATTTTTGGTATAGACAAAAATGAGACCTTAAAAAAGGACATAGGCAATTTTTTTTATTCCTTACTAATATTATAAATGCGTAAGTAACTGTCTGTCTGTCTGTCTCGCTTTCCTGCTAAAACTACTGAAACGATTTAAATAAAATTTGGTACACAGATAGTTAAGACCCTGAGAAAAGACATAGGCTACTTTTTATCCCGGAAAACGGGTTTTAAGGGGTTGAAAGGGGGGATGAAAGGTTGTATAGAAGTATTGTCATTTTTAAAGCTAGAAGCTTGAAACTTATTTTTGTTGATTAGATATAAATAAATATGACATTCAAAGTTTGTAAAAAAGTGTACATTTAAGGGGATAAAATAAAAATAGGGGTGAAAGTTTGTGTGGAAATTCGTAATTTTTGAAGCTAGAATAATGAAACGACGTGTAGACGACTGTAACTATATGTCTGTTACGCTTTCACGATTAAATCATTTGACCGATGTAAACGATTTTTGATAAGGACATAAATGGGACTCTGTGGAGTAAAATAGACTACAACTTATTTTCATTCTGAACCCAACCCTGTCTACGCGGACGGAGTCGCGGGCAAAAGCTATACATTATATACGTGTAAACTCTACAGTTTTTGCAGCGTACGCAAGAATAGCTCGCAGATGCAGTTTTTCCCGACTTACTTGACAATTATCGTTATATTTCACACACTATCTTAAAAATATATAGCCTACTAGCTTTTGCCCGCGACTCCGTCCGCGTAGACTACAGGGTTGGGTTCAGAATGAAAATAAGTTGTAGTCTATTTTACTCCACAGAGTCCCATTTATGTCCATATCAAAAATCGTTTACATCGGTCAAATGATTTAATCGTGAAAGCGTAACAGAAATACTCGTATAGCTACAGTCGTCTACACGTCGTTTCATCATTCTAGCTTCAAAAATGACGAATTTCCACACAAACTTTCACCCCTATTTTTATTTTACCCCCTTAAAGGTACATTTTTTTTACAAACTTTGAATGTCATATTTATTTATATCTAATCAACAAAAATAAGTTTCAAGCTTCTAGCTTTAAAAATGACAATACTTCCATACAACTTTTCATACCCCCTTAAAACCCCTTTTCCTTGATGAAAAGTAGCCTATGTCCTTTCTCAGAGTTTAAACTATCTGTGTACCAAATTTCATTTAAATCGGTTCAGAAATTTTAGCAGGAAAGCGAGACAGACAGACAGAGTTACTTTCGCATTTATAATATTAGTAAGGATAAGGATTAAAAAAAATAGCCTATGTCCTTTTTTAAGGTCTCATTTTTGTCCATACCAAAAATCATCCAAATCAGTCAAAATGGTTTAGGTGTGAAAGCATAACACAGGCAGTGTTACTTTCGTATTACAATATATGCTCATCCCACGGGAACCCTTCATATTCCCGGGATAAAACGTAGGTTACTTCATAGTGTCCCATTTATATTCATACCAAAAATCATATAAATCGGGTGAATAGTATAGACGTGAAAGCCCATTCCTACGGGAATACTACATTTTCCGGGATAAAAAGTATCCTATGTTGCTTCAGTGGGTCCTATCTACCCCCATACTAAAACTCATCTAAATCGTCAAATGGTTTAGGCGAGAAAGCATAACACAGGCAGCGTTACTTTTGCATTACATTATATGCTCATCCCACGGGAACCCTACATATTCCCGGGATAGAATATAGTCTATGTTACTTCATAGGGTTCTATTTAAGTCCATAGCAAAATTCATATGAATCGGGCGAATATTTTAGGCGTGAAAGCCCATTCCCACGGGAATACTACATTTTCCGGGATAGAAAGTATCCTATGTTTCTTGGGTGGGTCCCATCTACCCCCATACTAAAAATCATCTAAATCGGTCAAATGGTTTAGGCGTGAAAGCATAGCATAGGCAGTGTTACTTTATATGCTTATCCCACGGGAACCCTACATATTCTTGGGATAAAATATAGTCTATGTTACTTCATAGGATCACATTTATGTCTGTAAAAGATTTCATTCATATCGGTCAAACGGTTTAGGCGTAAAAGCAGAATATTGACAGAGCTACTTATACCCATTCCCACGGGAATACTACATTTTCCGGGATAAAAAGTATCCTATGTTTCTTGGGTGGGTCCCATCTACCCCCATACTAAAAATCATCTAAATCGGTCAAATGGTTTAGGCGTGAAAGCATAGCATAGGCAGTGTTACTTTATATGCTTATCCCACGGGAACCCTACATATTCTTGGGATAAAATATAGTCTATGTTACTTCATAGGATCACATTTATGTCTGTAAAAGACTTCATTCATATCGGTCAAACGGTTTAGGCGTAAAAGCAGAATATTGACTGAGCTACTTATACCCATTCCCACGGGAATACTACATTTTCCGGGATAAAAAGTATCCTATGTTCTTTCCCAGGCTCCAAACTATCTGTGTACCAAATTTCATTTAAATCGGTTCAGTAGTTTTAGCAGGAAAGCGAGACAGACAGACAGACAGACAGACAGACAGACAGAGTTACAATCGCATTTATAATATTAGTAAGGATGTGTTATTCTGATGTATAAGCTATATTATTGTAAACTTTCATTGAAATCCATTCGGTAGTTTTTGCGTGAAAGAGCAATAAACATCCAGACATCCAGACATCCATACATACAAACTTTCGCGTTTATAATATTAGTAAGATATGATATGTACGTCACGCATGGTCAGGCTTAAATCGTTTTTAGTAATATAACCCGCCCCTGCCTCTGGCAACTCCTCTTACCCCCCCCCCTCCCCCCCGCGCCTGGCCCTTCACCCATAGAAAACCGCAAATTACCACAGAAACCATTCTGTTCACCTTACCCCCCCCCCCTCCGCCCTTGCCAGAGACACCCCACCCCTCCCCCCCCGCCTCCCCCCACCCCAAGACATTCACTCCCTATAGCAAGAATCCTACCCCCCCCCCACCATTGAAAATTTTTATTGCCGGAATCAACTCCCCACGAGACCTTTTCCCATCAGAAATTCTACCTCACCCCCCCTCTGTCTAACTCCCACAATTTTAATCGTAGGATACCCGCGTTTGGTATTATTGGAACCGGCGTGACGTAAGCTATCGATTGGCCCCATTGGAACCGGGAATTTCGTTCATCCTAATTTTAAGATTAAGTAAAAAACTTATTGAAGTTATTACGATGCGCGCGCACACTGTCATGAAAAACCGACACCATGAAGTTATTAAAAAAAAAACTTATTGAAGTTATTACGATGCGCGCGCACACTGTCATGAAAAACCGACACCATGAAGTTATTAAAATATTATTTTATAATATACTAGCTTTTGCCCGCGACTCCGTCTGCGTAGACTTCTGGGTTGGGTGCAGAAACTAACTAAGTGAATCTATAAATCAAAAATTACGCTAATTGTTGCAGTAGTTCACCACTGGAGGTCATTTCTGTCTTTGAGAGTCGTCTCAAGTGACATTATGACATTTTTCATAACCTCAGATCGTCTCATAAATTTATCGCGAAAATGTATCTAATGTCATCTAGGTGCGTATAATGGCACTTAACATCGCATAATGACACCGAGCCCCATACAAATGCACATGATAACATTTTACTGTACCGGTACCAGTCACCACTACTCCACAGTGCTAAATGGCATTTAACGTGAATTCAAGTCATCCAGGATACTGACTTCAAATAATGGTGCCTTTCGCGATTTCAGTTCCAAAAATGGCACCTAAATTCATAAAACGGAAAAATAGCTCTTCTATTCCTTAAGTTCCACTAAAATTCTTCTAAAATTGCCATAAGTGCCAAATATGGCACCTGTCGTCGCGTGATTTCCAATAACGGCACTTGTAGCCTTATAGATTCGACTAATGGAATCTGATGTCACTTCATCCGATAATGGCACCTGACGTCACTCACCATCCACTAATAGCACCTAACGTCACTTAACATACACCAATAAAACTTATCGTCACTTAATTGTACATAACCGCACATAATCTTCCTTAAAGTTACTTATGGGTAAGCTCTTCAAAATCATATATCACATAAGAGAACTTAAAACCACCCAGTAGCAATACCAATCTAATAATGGCAAGTAAGTAACCTAAGTGCGTTTAACGTCACCTAAGTAAACTTAAGACCACCTTATGACACTTAACCGCACTTAACTATATTCAACGTAACTTAATGAATCCTTAGAATCTTAAATGGTCTAATGACACCTATCGTCTTCTAAGTGCCCGAAATGGCACTTATTGAATTATTCAAAAAAGTAGCCTATGTCCCTTTTAAAGGTCTCATTTATGTCCATACCAAAATTCATTCAAATCGGACAAATGGTTTAGGCGTGAAAGCATAACACAGGCAGTGTTACTTTCGCACTACAATATATGCTCATCCCACGGGAACCCTACATATTCCCGGGATAAAATGTAGCTTATGTTACTTCATAGTGTCCTATTTGTATTCAAACCAAAAATCATATAAATCGGGCGAATAGTATAGGCGCGATAGCCCATTCAAACGGGAATACTACATTTTGCGGGATAAAAAATATTCTACGTTGCGTCGGTGGGTCCTATGTAGCCCCATACTAAAAATCATTTAAATCAGTCCAATGGTTTAGGCCAGAAAGTATAACACAGGCAGCGTTACATTCGCATTACAATATATGCTCATCCCACGGGAACCCTACATATTTCCGGGATAAAATATAGTCTATGTTACTTCATAGGGTTCCATTTATATTCATACTAAAATTCATTCACGTCGGTCAAATGGTTTAGGCGTAAAAGCAGAATATTGACAGAGCTACTTATATCAATTCCCACGGGAATACTACATTTTCCGGGATAAAAAGTATCTTATGTTGCTTCGGTGGGTTCCATCTACCCCCATACTAAAAATCATTTAAATCGGTCAAATGGTTTAGGCGTGAAAGCATAACACAGGCAGTGTTACTTTCGCATTACATTATATGGTCATCCCACGGGAATCTTACAAATTCCCGGGATAAAATTAAGTCTATGTTACTACATTGGATTTCATTTATCTCTGTACAAAAAATCATTTATATCGGTCAAACGGTTTAGGCGTAAAAGCAGAATATTGACATAGCTACTTATACCCATTCCCACGGGAATACTACGTTTTCCGGGATGAAAAGTATCCTATGTTACTTCTGTGGGTTCCATCTATCTCCATACCAAAAATCATCGAAATCGGTTCAGTAGTTTTTGAGTTTAAGCGTAACAAACATCCAAAAATCCAAAAATACAAACCTTTCCTCTTTATTATAATAGTATAGATTATTATATTATTTAAGAATATATATATTTATGTATGAAGTATAACTTCTAACGCGAGTACATAAGTACACACACACACACTTTTTTTTAAATAATAATTACTTTTTGCGTTAGTTAGAAAAATTTAGGGCCGCACACGTCAAACGTCAAACGTCAGTTAAAGTTAATCCTTTTGTAAAATTGTTATCTCTCTTTCACTATAAATTGGTACTGTCAATGTACCTAACAGAAAATTACAACATCAAGCATAACAGAGGTATAGCTTGAATTGATTTACGGCACCAAATGCCGCACTCAGTTTTTTTTTAAATGAATATATTACTTGACCCTATATGAAGGTTTCCTCACGATATTTTCTTTCACCGTTAAAGTACGTGATAATTCATTGCTAATACACACATAACTTTGAAAAGTCAGATGAGTGTGCCTAGGGTTTGAACCCGCGACCGCCGGAATTCTTGACCGCACGCCTAAGCCTCAATACCACCACAAAACTCAACATAAGTTCACGCATAGTAGTCAATCTTAAGCGTAACTGATTTAACTGGACGGTATTAAACTCCTTTACGTCCAATAAAGGTGTTATATATTTTTCAAAAGTAGTTAAACATTTCCTAATTGATCCGCGTTGTCTGTTAAGATCATTCATACTTTTAGTTGACATTTTAAATCAATAAACAAAGAAAAAACGCAAACAAGGAATACGCAAGCTTAATAACCACAGCGATTCAAAAATATAACTGCGATCTATTAATAGATAATGCAATGTGACTTACCCGGTCGGAACAGCTGACGCGCTGATAAGAAACCCGTTACAATGCAGCGCAGGCAGCAAACACGGTGTGTGTAGGTCGCTGTAATACTCTCCGACACACTCACTGATATATTTTTACACTCACACACAATTGTCACACTATTTACTTTATTATTATTTTTACACTTCAATTAATCAAATCAATCAATTACTTAATTACTTAATTACTTAATAATTAATAAATAATGAACACTAATGTTTCACAAGACTTATGAGAGCACTCGGAACAAGGTGTGCGCCGGGCAGCGCTCCGCGTAAGACTGCCTGAGCCAACCTAGTGCACGCCTTTTATAGTAACTTCTGCAGGTGGGGGAAGAGTGAGTGTTGTCAATTTGTTTGTCGCCTACCCGCCGCACATCTTGTTTACAATTCAAAGAACGTAGCCGCCGTCATCTTTATATTTGATCGAAATAAAGTAAATATTATAGGTCAATAACCAAGATTAACTGCAAAATTATGTTAGCTGCCGGTTCCAATGACGCAGCAAAGTACCTACCTTACTTTTTAGAAAATTATGAATTTGTATTAGTTTTTACTGAATAGGGAATGAATTAATCTATACTATTATAATAAAGAGGAAAGGTTTGTATTTTTGGATTTTTGGATGTTTGTTACTCTTAAACTCAAAAACTACTGGACCGATTTCGATGATTTTTGGTATGGAGATAGATGGAACCCACAGAAGTAACATAGGATACTTTTTATCCCGGAAAATGTAGTGTTCCCGTGGGAATGGATAATTAGCTATGTCAATATTCTGCTTTTACGCCTAAACCTTGTACAGAGATAAATGAAATCCTATGAAGTAACATAGATTAAATTTTATCCCGGGAATTTGTAAGATTCCCGTGGGATAAGCATATAATGCAATGCGAAAGTAACACTGCCTGTGTTATGTTTTCACGCCTAAACCATTCGACCGATTTAAATGATTTTTAGTATGGGGGTAGATGGAATCCACCGAAGCAACATAGGATACTTTTTATCCCGGAAAATGTAGTATTCCCGTGGGAATGGATGTAAGTAGCTCTGTCAATATTCTGCTTTTACGCCTAAACCATTTAACCGACGTGAATGAATTTTGGTATGGACATAAATGGGACCCTATGAAGTAACATAGACTATATTTTATCCCGGGAATATGTAGGGTTCCCGTGGGATGAGCATATATTGTAATGCGAATGTAACGCTGCCTGTGTTATGCTTTCTGACCTAAACCATTTGACCGATTTAGATGATTTTTAGTATGGGGCTAGATAGGACCCATCGACGCAACATAGGATATTTTTATCCCGGAAAATGTAGTATTCCCGTGGGAATGGGTTTTCACGCCTATACTATTCGCCCGATTTATATGATTTTTGGTTTGAATACAAATGGGACACTAAGAAATAACATAAGCTACATTTTATTCCGGGAATATGTAGGGTTCCCGTGGGATGAGCATTTATTGTAATGCGAATGTAACGCTGACTATGTTATGCTTTCACGCCTAAACCATTTGTCCGATTTGAATGAATTTTGGTATGGACATAAATGAGACCTTAAAAAGGGACATAGGCTACTTTTTTAAATAATTCAATAAGTGCCATTTCGGGCACTTAGAAGACGATATGTGATAGGTGTCATTAGACAATTTAAGATTCTAAGGATTCATTAAGTCACGTTGAACATAGTAAAGTGCGGTTAAGTGTCATAAGGTGGTCTTAAGTTTACTTAGGTGACGTTAAACGCACTTAGGTTACTTTACTTGCCATTATTAGATTGGTATTGCTACTGGGTGGTTTTAAGTTCTCTTATGTGATATGTGATTTTGAAGAGCTTACCCATAAGTAACTTTAAGGAAGATTATGTGCGGTTATGTTCAATTAAGTGACGATAAGTGTTATTGGTGTACGTTAAGTGACGTTAGGTGCTATCAGTGGGTGGTGAGTGACGTCAGGTGCCAATAGCGTATGAAGTGACATCAGATTCCATAAGTCGAATCTATAAGACTACAAATGCCGTTATTGAAAATCACGCGACGACAGGTGCCATAATGGGCACTTATAGCAATTTTAGTCATTAGTGGAACTTAAGGAATAGAACAGATATTTTTGTGCTATTTAGCACTGATGAGTGCCATTTCATGCTAATTCCATGCCACCTTAATAGGTGCCTTCAAAAGGAGTTGATCGACTTTAAGTACTATAAGTAATATTGGTATAAGGAATATAAGTTACGACTGGTACCATTAATCGTTGAGTGCCATTTTTGGAACTTATGAGTCATAAGGGTGATTTTATTTTAGTGATTTTAAGTGCCATTATGATGTTAAGTCACATTTAGTACAGTAAAATATTATCATGTGCATTTACATGGCACTCGGTGTCACTATGCGATGTTAAGTGCCGTTAGGCGCACCTAGATGACATTAGTTACATTTTCGCGATAAATTTATGAGACGATCTGAGTTGGTGAAAAGTGTCATAATGTCACTTAAGACGATTTTCAAAGACAGAAATGACCTCCGATGGTGACCTACTGCAACGATTAGCGTAATTTTGATTTATAGATTCACTTAGTTAGTTTCTGCACCCAACCCTGAAGTCTACGCAGACGGAGTCGCGGGCAAAAGCTAGTATATTATAAAATGACAGTGTGCGCGCGCATCGTAATAACTTCAATAAGTTTTTTACTTAATCTTAAAATTAGGATGAACGAGGCAGGGGCGAGTTATATTACTAAAAACGATTTAAGCCTGACCATGCGTGACGTACATATCATATAAGTAATAAATTTAAATTAAGGAAATTAAAATTATAATTAATTCTGACGTCACGACTCGGTCTTGACGGCAAGTGACGTGAGCAGAATTTTAAAAGTAAAATCAGATTAAATTAAAATAAATAAAAACTTTTTCTGAATAACTTTTTGGTGTCGGTGTGCGCGCGCATCGTAAAAAATCACTCTCATCATTTTTCCCTAACGCGCCAAAAGAAGTATAACTTCAAAAAAAAAAATTTTTTTAGATAATAATGTAATAATTAATTAACGATGTAAATAAATTATACATAGCGACAATTAACCTCAAATCTATAAACGCACTCAAAACAGTTTATTCAAATTAGTTTTATCACTAATATTCAATATAATATATATATATTGTCAAAAATAAGTTGGTGTGGGTGGCAACACTGCATTGGCGAATATAGAGCAAGCGCGGGAAAACGACACAGATCGTATATTTTCTTGAAAGGCCTGAAAGTTTTTACGCGTCTTATTATTTGGTTACTATAGTTACGGCATCAGGTCAAATAACAGTCATTTTAAAAGATTTGAATAATTAAATTTTAGTTTCTAACAATATAGATATACTAATAAATAAATAAAATAATCAAAACTACTTAAAATTAAAAAAAATATGTCAATCCCTTTTTATTACTGTCACTATTCTACATTCTTAAAATTTAAAACCAACTTTTTCTGAATAACTTTTTAGTGTCGGTGTGCGCGCGCATCGTAAAAAATCACTCTCATCATTTTTCCCTAACGCGCCAAAAGAAGTATAACTTCAAAAACTAGTGTTGCTCTTTTCCACTCGAAAAGATTGGATATTGATACAAAGATTAAATTTTCCGAATTTGAGCAGCTCATTAATACAATCTCACTGTTGTATTGAATATGAGAATAAAAAGCGACCGACCCGGCACACGATGCCGCCGTAAGCACATACATTTCAGCAAGCACGGATTGAATTATATACAGCTATATCCATTGTAGGAGACCCAGTCAGACTTGAGATTACAATAATTACTAATTATATCCAGGTTTCGTTATCCTCCATATATTCCGATATTTTATAGTATGCTTTGTTATATAACTGTCTATACTATTTCCTTAATCTTTTTATTGTAAAAGTGTATACAGTAACTTAAAACTTATTTTTATTACGTGTATTTCTCTCATGTATGTCAGAAACCGTTTTTTTTTTTTCTACAATAAATCTGATTTTATATCTTTAATGTAAATTAAGACCTACATGCAAGTTCTAAACGACCAAATCTGTTCTAATATCACAAGTTAATCTTTAATGGGTAGGTACATATTTTTTTTTAAGTATGTCATACCACGTTTTCGTAGTATTTGCTTTAGTTTTTAAAAATTAGTTCACATTTCAATATTTTCTACCAATCAAATCTCAAATCAAATCAATTTGTAGTGGCACTGATGCTAAAAATAACATTTCTACTTACTGCAGGAGACGCAGCTCTCGTAACCTGATACTCCTGTTTTCTTTTGTAGTTTCGCGGTACGGGCGTGGTTTTCGGAACACTTCTGATGTTATCGCAACATCTTTATTCATATAATATAATTACACAATATAACACATAACTATTACACGTCACACAATCACACAATATAATATATACAATAACACTATGGTACATAATCTAGGTCTGTTCAACCGAAGACTTGATACAGCAATCGACTCCTGCTAGCACTGAACGTGCTTATAAAGAGACCGCCCCACCATAACGTGACAATAACATCTCAAACTACCGACAAACATGTTATCAATTATTATTTATCTACCCTTAACTAGTTAAGGCGACAACATTAATCTTAAAATTAGGATGAACGAAATTCCCGATTCCAATGGGGCCAATCGATAGCTTACGTCACGCCGGTTCCAATGATACCAAACTCGGGTATCCTACGATTAAAATTGAGGGAGTTAGACAGCAAACTACCGACGAACATTTTATCAATTACTATTTATCTACCCTTAAATAGTTAAGGCGACAACAGTATAGATATAGATACCATTAAACATGCAATGTATTTTAACCCAAGCAACGCCGGGTTTCGCTGCTAGTAGTAAATAAATTGGAACAGACAAATTATACTTTTATCTGTTTCAATTCTTTCTTTTCTTATATTATTTACTTATTTAATTTATTAGGAGAGCTATACTAACTGAAGTAAAAAAGGGAATTATTGTTTTAAATCAAATCATTTATATTAGTACTAGCTTTTGCCCGCGACTCCGTCTGCGTAGACTTCTGGGTTGGGTGCAGAAACTAACTAAGTGAATCTATAAATCAAAAATTACGCTAATTGTTGCAGTAGTTCACCACTGAAGGTCATTTCTGTCTTTGAGAGTCGTCTCAAGTGACATTATGACATTTTTCATAACCTCAGATCGTCTCATAAATTTATCGCGAAAATGTATCTAATGTCATCTAGGTGCGTATAATGGCACTTAACATCGCATAATTACACCGAGCCCCATAAAAATGCACATGATAACATTTTACTGTACCGGTACCAGTCACCACTACTCCACAGTGCTAAATGGCATTTAACGTGAATTCAAGTCATCCAGGATACTGACTTCAAATAATGGTGCCTTTCGCAATTTCAGTTCCAAAAATGGCACCTAAATTCATAAAACGGAAAAATAGCTCTTCTATTCCTTAAGTTCCACTAAAATTCTTCTAAAATTGCCATAAGTGCCAATTATGGCACCTGTCGTCGCGTGATTTCCAATAACGGCACTTGTAGCCTTATGGATTCGACTAATGGAATCTGATTCATCCGATAATGGCACCTGACGTCACTCACCATCCACTAATAGCACCTAACGTCACTTAACATACACCAATAAAACTTATCGTCACTTAATTGTACATAACCGCACATAATCTTTCTTAAAGTTACTCACATATCACATAAGAGAACTTAAAACCACCCAGTAGCAATACCAATCTAATAATGGCAAGTAAGTAATCTAAGTGCGTTTAATGTCACCTAAGTAAACTTAAGACCACCTTATGACACTTAACCGCACTTAACTATATTCAACGTAACTTAATAAATCCTTAGAATCTTAAATGGTCTAATGCCACCTATCGTCTTCTAAGTGCCCGAAATGGCACTTATTGAATTATTTAAAAAAATAGCCTATGTCCCTTAAAGGTCTCATTTATGTCCATACCATCAAATCGGACAAATGGTTTAGGCGTGAAAGTATAACACAGGCAGCGTTACATTCGCATTACAATATATGCTTATCCCACGGGAACCCTACATATTCCCGGGATAAAATGTAGCTTATGTTACTTTATAGTGTCCCATTTGTATTCAAACCAAAAATCATATAAATCGGGTGAATAGTATAGGCGTGAAAGCCCATTCCCACGGGAATACTACATTTTCCGGGATAAAAAATATCCTATGTTGCGTCGGTGGGTCCTATCTAGCCCCATATTAAAAATCATCTAAATCAGTCCAATGGTTTAGGCCAGAAAGTATAACACAGGCAGCGTTACATTCGCATTACAATATATGCGCATCCCACGGGAACCCTACATACTCCCAGGATAAAATATAGTCTATGTTACT
This sequence comes from Hemaris fuciformis, assembly GCA_907164795.1. Taxonomy (NCBI): domain Eukaryota; kingdom Metazoa; phylum Arthropoda; class Insecta; order Lepidoptera; family Sphingidae; genus Hemaris; species Hemaris fuciformis. The sequence goes on along the minus strand of OU015435.1, from coordinate 18,450,345 downwards.
TCATAGGGTTCCATTTATATCCATACCAAAATTCATTCACGTCGGTCAAACGGTTTAGGCGTAAAAGCAGAATATTGACAGAGCTACTTATACCCATTCCCACGGGAATACTACATTTTCCGGGATAAAAAGTATTCTATGTTGCTTTGGTGAGTTCCATCTACTCCCATACTAAAAATCATCGAAATCGGTCAAATGATTTAGGCGAGAAAGCATAACACAGGCAGTTACTTTCGCATTACATTATATGCTCATCCCTCGGGAACCCTACATATTCCCGGTATAAAATGTATTTTATGTTACTTTATAGGATCACATTTATGTCTGTAAAAGAATTCATTCATATCGGTCAAATGGTTTAGGCGTAAAAGCAGAATATTGACAGAGCTACTTATTCCCATTCCCACGGGAATACTACATTTTCCGGGATAAAAAGTATCCTATGTTTTTTCCCAGGCTCCAACCTATCTGTGTACCAAATTTCATTTAAATCGGTTCAGTAGTTTTAGCAGGAAAGCGAGACAGACAGACAGACAGACAGACAGACAGACAGACAGACAGACAGAGTTACAATCGCATTTATAATATTAGTAAGGATTTTTGTCGTGAATAAATATTTATATCAACTAGCTGACCCGGCAAACGTTGTTTTGCCATATATATAAAATTCTCGTTTATTATCAATATAGGTACTATGCAGTCTTTATTTTTGCAGTAGTTAAATTATATGTTGATATTTTAGTCTTAATTATTCCTATGAAGGAAAATGATACTAAAACCAAAACTTTAGAAAAAAAGTTGAACTCGAGTCGGAGAGAATTCAACTCGAGTTGACTCGAGTTAGTTACTCGAGTCGACCATCACTAGTTGATTAGTCATGAAGTTTTGTTTTGACAAATCGTTTTGTGCATTCTCTTGTTGTTAGTAAAAATTATAGGGGAAAAGGATTCCGAAATTAGTAGACTGTTATTTCACACTTAATGTTCTGTATTTATCTGTTATTTTAATGTACGTGTAAACAAAGAGATAATGGGAATTTTTAGCACTTCGTCGCCGTTTGACCAAGATGTTGGTATGTATTTTTAATGACATTGTATTAAGTTAGATTTTATGTCGCGACTGGTGGATATTTTAGCAGTAATATTTTATAACTTCTTGTTGGTTCAGCTCGGTGTCGCGTTCTGCTGCATTGCTGAGTTTTTCCTATTGTTTAAAGCAGCTGAGTTTGTAATTACGTCAGAAGATAACACTATCTCTTGAATCTCCTTTGTTGTTTGGATTTGCTTTTCCTACGCCCATCCCACATTACAGTCCCCCATAAGGACTTTAAAGCTTTCTTCAATATGAAACATGTTATTTGTACATGGCATGCAAAATAGTTTTTGAGATATAAATTTTTGAAATTTGTGTTTTAGCTTCGGAAATCACTTTTGACATCCTCACAATGTTACATTATTCGTTTTAAACTTTTTATAAAATACATATACAACAAAACATACAAAAGCTAGGGACAGTTAAAGCGGAGCCAGAAGGCTCACAAAGGAGGTCCTTCACTACCCTCACACACTCGGACTGGAGCGCAGTGAGTCGGAGCGAAAGTCCGAGTGTGCGAGGGTAGTGAAGGGACGACAAAGTGAGTCTTCTGGTGGAGCAATTAGGACTCAGAAATCTTTACTACTGAAAATGTACATGGACCATTTAGGTAAGAAGTATAAGGCGATTGTAAACTGTAGTAAAGAAACAATGCCATCAAAGGTAATACAGCTAACAGAGGAGCGGGGGAAAGGGAGGGTGCAGCCCCCTCACAAGGGGAAAACAAATGTCAGTCGAAAACTAAATGTGTCAGGTTACGTTAGGTTAGAGTAATGGTTACACAAAAGAAAACTGGAGCCTTCTGGCTCTGCTTTATCTCTTCCCTAGCTTTTGTATCTGTATATGTATTTTATAAAGATTTTAAATTAAAAATGTAACATTGTGAGGATGTCAAAAGTGTTTTCCGAAGCTAAAACACAAATTTCAATAATTTTTATGTCCAAAACCATGACTTTCCGCAAGTTGTAATTTTAGGATTAGACTAACAAAAACAAGATCTATCCAACATAAAATTTTCAACTCTCAAATCGATTGTATGTAATGTACAGTCCTTCCTATAATAATAACAATTGTATCAAATACAATTGAGCAGTCAGTCATATAACCCACACAAATGTTTTGTAGTTAATGTTGATGGACTGTGGGGGCTCAGGAATGTAATACTGGTTATCAAACTTTCAATTTTGTGTTTTAGCAGACAGGTAATTGTCTAGGCCAGCATTTCTCAAACTATAGCTCATTACCCATTTCCATGGCAACTGTTTACAAGCTAAAATACATTATACATATGTTGACTGTGATTTAAAGAAATTAATGTAAATTGAAAATATACTGTGAAACAAACAAATTAAACAATCCAAATGAATGAGACACCACTTAGTCATTTAGCGACCCAGTACTATCAAATCTGAGTGTAACTAATATATCATACCATAATAATGAACCAGAGGTGAGTCCTGAATTTAGCAGGTTTTGTTAGGCGGGTTGGATCCTAGTCACCTTTGGGACCCACTAATACTGTGTATTAAAGCAGCATTTGTGACTTTACTGTTTTAGGCCATTACTTTATTAAATAAGTGTAATATTCTGATTGTTTACTTTAATGTGTGCAGTAGTGGTAATAGAACTTACATGTTTCTTACATAGTAACAATATGATGCTGCCTCATCATTTCTTCAGTCATTACACTAAGTACTGACTGTGTACTTTAAACCATACATAAATATAGTTTTTAATATTGAGCTAAAAATATTGATCAGTGCAGAACATTAATCAATTGCTGAGTAAGTTATCATATATTGTTAAGGATTCCAACTGCTAAACACTGGTTACCCACATATTTATGTCATTTGTTACTAAAGAAATGTGTGCCGCCTGAGCCTTGAAAAATTGTATTTTGTATGTAAGCTAAATTAAATGAGGGCTTTAGCAGTAGTAACACAGGTTTTAGAACCTAGCACTACTGCTAATGATAGCAATTTTAGTTAAGTTTTTATTTAAGTTATTCTCTTAATGTTAAGTTTATATACTTATGTGTTGTGTTTTTGTAAATAAATAAAACATAAACTTTATGCAGGGTGGAGGACATAATGCTTTACATAATATCTTCCTTATGTCATGGACTTTAGTGCCATTCTATATCTATATGGGCTGATGATGATGATAATAGTATAGATATATAAATGCCCCTCTATCATTAAACAATTTCTGCCTATGCCCTTATAGAAAGTAATCATGACAACCCGTGGACTCAATGATTCTATAACTACGGAACCTACACACATAAGACGGGGAATATTTCAGGGTGACTCACTTTCTCCTTTACTATTTTGTTTAGCCATAAATCCCATTTCATCTATTTTGAACAAATATGTATTAAAAGGATACAAATTAAAAGATAGCTATTAAATAAATCACCTTCTTTACATGGATGACCTAAGAGTATACTCAAATAGTAGTAGCAATTTAAAAGTTTTTTTAAACAGTATAGAGATATTCACTGGTGACATAGGAATGACATTCGGGTTAAATAAATGCAATAAAGGTACTAAACATAAACTCAGGATATAGAAGTAACATTACAGGGGAAGGGCATATACTATTAGGCGAAGAAACAATTAAGCAACTTCCTATAGGAGACACATGTAAATATTAAGGAGTCTATGAATCGGGTAAAATAGAACACAACGTAGTTAGATAACACATAACTAAAGAGTATTTTAGAAGAATAAAAAACTACTTAACACGCCCCTTACCTCCCGTTATTTAATCCATACTAATATTATAAATGCGATTGTAACTCTGTCTGTCTGTCTGTCTGTCTGTCTGTCTGTCTGTCTGTCTGTCTGTCTGTCTCGCTTTCCTGCTAAAACTACTGAACCGATTTAAATGAAATTTGGTACACAGATAGGTTGGAGCCTGGGAAAGAACATAGGATACTTTTTATCCCGGAAAATGTAGTATTCCCGTGGGAATTGGTATAAGTAGCTCTGTCAATATTCTGCTTTTACGCCTAAACCGTTTGACCGATATGAATGAAGTCTTTTACAGACATAAATGTGATCCTATGAAGTAACATAGATTATATTTTATCCCAAGAATATGTAGGGTTCCCGTGGGATAAGCATATAATGTAATGCAAAAGTAACACTGCCTATGCTATGCTTTCACGCCTAAACCATTTGACCGATTTAGATGATTTTTAGTATGGGGGTAGATGGGACCCACCCAAGAAACATAGGATACTTTATATCCCGGAAAATGTAGTATTCCCGTGGGAATGGGCTTTCACGCCTAAAATATTCACCCGATTTATATGAATTTTGCTATGGACTTAAATAGAACCCTATGAAGTAACATAGACTATATTCTATCCCGGGAATATGTAGGGTTCCCGTGGGATGGGCATATAATGTAATGCAAAAGTAACGCTGCCTGTGTTATGCTTTCTCGCCTAAACCATTTGACGATTTTGATGAGTTTTAGTATGAGGGTAGATAGGACCCACTGAAGCAACATAGGATACTTTTTATCCCGGAAAATGTAGTATTCCCGTGGGAATGGGCTTTCACGTCTATACTATTCGCCCGATTTATATGATTTTTGGTGTGAATATAAATGGGACACTATGAAGTAACATAACCTACGTTTTATCCCGGGAATATGAAGGGTTCCCGTGGGATGAGCATATATTGTAATACGAAAGTAACACTGCCTGTGTTATGCTTTCACACCTAAACCATGATTTGGATGATTTTTGGTATGGACAAAAATGAGACCTTAAAAAAGGACATAGGCTATTTTTTTAAATCCTTATCCTTACTTAATATTATAAATGCGAAAGTAACTCGGTCTGTCTGTCTCGCTTTCCTGCTAAAATTTCTGAACCGATTTAAATGAAATTTGGTACACAGATAGTTTAGACTCTGAGAAAGGACATAGGCTACTTTTTATCAAGGAAAAGGGGTTTTAAGGGGGGATGAAAAGTTGTATGGAAGTATTGTCATTTTAAAAGCTAGAAGCTTGAAACTTATTTTTGTTGATTAGATATAAATAAATATGACATTCAAAGTTTGTAAAAAAAATGTACCTTTAAGGGGGTAAAATATAATAGGGGTGAAAGTTTGTGTGGAAATTCGTCATTTTTTAAGCTAGAATGATGAAACGACGTGTAGACGACTGTAACTATACGAGTATTTCTGTTACGCTTTCACGATTAAATCATTTGACCGATGTAAACGATTTTGATATGGACATAAATGGGACTCTGTGGAGTAAAATAGACTACAACTTATTTTCATTCTGAACCCAACCCTGTAGTCTACGCGGACGGAGTCGCGGGCAAAAGCTAGTAATAATAATATGGGGAATGGGCATCTTTATTCCTGTAGGTTCAAAGTCAAAGTCAAATTATCTTTATTCAAATAGACTTCTACAAGTTCTTTTGAATCGTCAATTTTACACTTTTTAATATTTTTTAAACTATTACAGGTTACAGGACGAGATATCTATTTTAGCCGACGTAAGGTCGTGAAGGTTAAAACCTAAAAACAATAAGTATAGATATGGTAAATTAATTGTTGTGCGCTGTGAACTGTTGTTAATACATTAATAATGTTGTACATGTCTGTTACAATTATATCAATCTATAATAGTTAAGCAACAATAAACCATTTTGTTCTAGTTAGTCTGTTAAACCACCCACACAACGGAAAATGCTGTCACTTTTATCATGATCATTGATCATGTCAACATGATGCTGTCTGAACAGTGGTTAGAAATTTATCTGTCTTTCTTCACCCGATGTCCTCTTGCTGGCCTTCCGTGTTGCTTATATTTGTATGGTGCGTCTACAGTTCCACTACTGGAAAAAAAAGTGAGCCCGTGCGTCTAAAGAAACAATACTTTACTGAGCGGCGTGTACAATTACAGAACGCGCGACCAGCGAGAACAACACGAGCGAGGAATGGGGACTGATAATGGAGATATGCGACCGCGCGGGCGCTTCGGCCCAGAGCGCCAAGGAGTGTCTGCGCGCCGTGCTGCGCCGCCTCGCGCACCCCGACCCGCACGTGCAGGTGCACGCCGCCACGCTGCTCGACGCGTGCGTCGCCAACTGCGGCCGCGTGTTCCACCTCGAGGTCGCCTCGCGCGACTTCGAGTCCGAGTTCCGCCGCCTGCTAGCGCGTGCGCAGCCGCCCGTCGCCGCGCGCCTGCGGGCGCTGCTGCGCAAGTGGGCCGAGGGAGAGTTCCGTGACGACCCGCAGCTCGACCTCATTCCGTCGCTGCACGCGCGCCTCCGCGCCGAGACGCCGGCCGCGGACGCCGCGGGGCCCGCGCCCGCCGCGCCCACCGCGTCCGCCGCCGCCTCTGCCGCGGCGCAGCGCGAGCGCGACGAGCTGGCGCGCGCCATCGCCTTGTCCCTGCGCGAGAGCGGCGGCGCGGGCGCGGGCACGGGCGGGGGCGGCGCGGGGGGCGGGGCGGTGCCGCTGTACCCGCGTGTGGACGCGCCGGAGCCGACGCCGTCGCGGATGGTGCGCGCATTATATGACTTCGAAGCTGCCGAAGACAACGAGTTGACATTTTTCGCCGGTGAAATAGGTTTGTGATACTTTTTTTTAGTTAATAATGCGAACATAAACTAGATAATACTCAAAACCTCTTGTAGTTTTCGAAAATCGTGGATGGCATTTGGGCGTTGCCACTTTGGAATAAAAATACACTACTAAATGAAAACATTTGACAATAAATGCATTGCTACTCGTATAGTCATTGACCGCTGAGCGATTAAGACCATAGGACAGAAACTTGAGAATGTGTTGGCACATCCTGTACGCTTTACCAGATTAAATAAAGTTGCATTTTTTACATGCGATAATCTCTCAATGAACGCCTTTTCGGTTCGGAATCGGTCGCTCAAAGAGAATCGGCCGGCGTGTTCGCAGTGCACGTGACCGACTCGAGCGACCCCAACTGGTGGAAGGGACACAACGAGCGCGGCGAGGGCTTGTTCCCCGCCAACTTCGTGACCGAGGAGACCGCCGTGCCCGCCGAGGGACGCCGCGAGAGCCCCGAGCCGCGCCCCGAGGACCCCGCGCCCGCGCGCATCGACGAGCCCGCGCTCGACCAGGCGCTGGCGCTGCTGCACGACGCCGACCCCTCCGCGCCCGCGCCGCCCGACGCGGAGGCGCAGCTGGCGCGGCTGGAGGCGCGCGCGCACGCCACCGGCGCGCTCGTGGACGCCGCGCTCGAGCGCGCCGACCGCCGCCACGCGCGCCTCACGCAGCTCAGCGCCGAGCTCGTGGACGCGCTCAACCTCTACCACTCGCTCATGCGCGAGCCGCTCAAGCCGCCCTTCGCGCCGCCCGTGCCGCCGCACGCGCACCCCGCGCACCCCGCGCACCCCCCGCAACCACACCCGCCACACCCGCCACACCCGCACCACGCGCCGCTCGCCTACCCGCCGCACGCGTTCGCGCCGCACGCCGGCCCGCCCGGCGCCGCGCCCGCGCCCCCCGCGCACCCCCCGCACCCTGCGCCCCCCGCGCACCCCGCGCCCCGCTGCTGAGTGCGCGCTGTCGAGCGCGTGACGTCACGGACTGATGGGCGCGGTGTCGCCAGTGTTTCTTTTAAATTTGCACTCTGTAGATATGTTAAATGTTATGTACGTACGTATTTTTATTCAATAAATTATTTATGAATTTACGGTTGAGCCATTTATTTTCAACGACACTCAGTTGTTCTGCCTTCCAATTGAAGATAAATAATATATTACAGGGTATGCAGGGTTACTGGTTAAGTCGACCTATTCCCGTTAAAGACGTGTAGTTTACATCGTTTTTGACTGATTTGACTATGAGACACCCTATCCCGAAACTAACCGTTTTCGAGATATTTGAATTTATTTGCTTTTTCCAACAAACTCCCGATTTTCGGCTATCAGCTTAGGTATATATTTTGAAATATGTAAGTCTTATTGTTACTATTATTTCATTTTTACATGAAAAATAAGATGCTTCATGACCTCAATATCCAATATTGTACATAAAATTAATAAATAAGTCTTTGCAGACGATTAAAACTTTAAAAAAGTAACATAAAATTTGAATGTTACTTTTCTTGGAAGGATGTTTAAAAAATATTGTAAGAAACAACATCCAGACATGATACCACAAACTGGTTACCACTTCTTTTTGATACACAATCACACGATTATCATACTGAGTTAAAGTCGTTAACTTTTACACACAATCTTCAGTTCGGAATCCTACAGACGTCCGGTACCGAATATTTCAATCTGTCAGTGTCGCCAATATTTATAGCCTCCTTCCACCAATCCCCACTTTAAAATCCATAACCCCATTTTTATTCTTATTTACATATTATTATTTACCCACATTTTATCTGCGGGCACGGCAGTGCCCCCGCCAAGTCGAGCGAAAAAGCAGCACAACCGTACTATACTTTTCTCGGAGCAACTCAGGCCATTTTCGACACTATAACTTCGTTGTGGATGAACCTAGAAACCTGAATTTTCTGTCACCAAGCAAGCATAGCATAAACTCTGTATATTTTATTTCTTGAACCAGTAGTTTAAGAATTATAACTAGTCAAACTTCCCGATTTTGTCACTCACTGACTCACTGACCGATCATCAAAACTCTAAGGGACTTCTAGCCGACATAGAAGCTTCAAATTTGGAACACGATTAGTGTTTAGTGTATAACTTAAGGAAAAATTAAAATATCTTGCAATTTCGGTCTAGTTTTCTAGATTCACAAACTGCATAAATAACTTTGTAATCCCATATAAATGTATAGGATTACAAAGATACATTTGCAGTGATTATATTAGTGTACCTGTGTAGTATAAAATAATGGAATAATAGGTGTAGCTAGATAAGTAGGGGTGCCATTGAGGTTTAGGCGTGCGGTCGAGAATCCCGGAGGTCACGGGTTCAAACCCTAGGCACACTTATCTAACTTTTCGAAGTTATGTGTGTATTAGCAATGAATTATCACGTACTTTATCGGGGAAGGAAAATATCGTGAGGAAATCTTCATATAGGGTCAAGTAATTTATTCCGTATCCGTATTAGTGAATAAATTTATCGACTTGGTATCACATGGATCTCACAACTTTTTACGGTAGAAGAAATGAGTTGCGAGACTTGGGTTTTTTACAAGTTTTGTTTTTTATGGAAAGTCTTTTACGCTTTCACGCCTAAATCATGAAACCGATTTGAGTGATCTTTGGTATGGACATAAATGGGACTCTGTGGAGTAAAATAGACTACAACTTATTTTCTTTCTGAACCCAACCCACAGGGTAGACTACAGAGTCTACCCGGACGAAGTCGCGGGCAAAAGCTAGTATGTTATAAATGCGAGAGTAGCTATTTTTTTTTATTATTTTTTTGTGTAGTCTAATTGTGTAGTCACGGCAAAGTGACTACACTGTACCTGATGGTAAGCACAGTGGAGTCCAAAAAAATAATACCGATAATATTATAAATGCGATAAACATTTACTTTTACCCCTAAACCATTTGACCGATTTGAACGAATTTCTACATGGACATAAAATGTGACCCTATGAAGTAACATATAGGTACTACATTTTATCCCGGAAATATGGGATGAGCATATACATATTGTAAATGCGAAAGTAACACTGCTGTGTTACTTCCCCTATGCTTTCACGCCTGAACCATTTGACTGATTTAGATGGTTTTTTGGATGGATAAAAACGGGACCATAAAAAAGGACATAAGTATGGTACTTTTTTTAATTCAGTAAGTTTTGCCGAACCCTTACTTTAAAAGAAAAACGGCTGTCAACATCCTGATTTCGAGGGGGAGTGCGTTCCCAAGAAGGATGCACTGTATGAAGAAATGAGGGAATCTTTTTCTGCACCCTACCCTGAAGTCTACGCGGACGATGTCGCAGATTAAAGCTAGTCTTAACATAAATATGTGTATGATACACAAATATTCCATATGAAATTATTCCAACATAACGACGTAAGTAGGCATATCATATACCTACCTACAACGGACATAAAAGGTATATAAATCACACAAAGTCACAGGACATATGTTATGTATGTATATTCCCAGATTGTGCTCCTTCGAATCCCGGGAATTGTCTGTTTCGACCATTAAATATTGCAACACAAGTGAGCTGATGAAGTTGATGATTCTTGTACACTAAAATAAGTTATTAATAAAACGGATATCAATGAAATATATTCAAGGTAGAGCGAGTCCGTGCGTGCGGCGCGTAACACTTGAGTTCTCGTCGACATGGTGACGTCGCGTCGTGGAGCTCGACGCCCGGCGCGCCACTAGTGAGGAAAGAAGGCGGTGGCGGAGTCGGGCTCGCGTCCGTCGCAGCCGTCGTCGGCGTCGGGCTCGCCGTAGCCGCTGTCCACCGCGTCCTGCTCGAGCGGCGCGCACGCGGGCGCGGGGCGCAGCGCGCGCGGGTGCTCCGCCAGGTACGCCACCACGTCGCCCGCGCGCGGCCGCCCCCGCGCCTCGCGCCGCCAGCACGCCTGCGCCACGCCGCGCGCCTGCGCCGTCGCGCACGCCGGCAGCCGCGGCCGCCCGCCCTGCGCCACCCACTGCAGCACGCGCAGCGGCGGCCACGAGCCGTACGGCCGCGCGCCCAGCGTCACCACCTCCAGCAGCAGCACGCCCAGCGCCCACACGTCCGACGCGGCCGAGAACGCGCCGCGCGACAGACTCTCCGGCGCCATCCACAGCACGGGGAACATGCCGCGGCGCCGGCACGCGTACTCCGCCGCCCCGTCCTCGCCGGCCGCGCTCGTCTCGCGCGCCATGCCGAAGTCGCCCAGCTTCAGCGAGCGGCGCGCGTCCACCAGGCAGTTGGCGGCGCGCACGTCACGGTGCACGATGCCGCGCAGCGCCAGGTACGCCAGCGCGGACGCCGCCTGTCGCACCAGTCGCGTCAGCGCCTGCGCGGACACGTGCACCGCCTCCTCGGGGCCGAGACTGGACGCGTCCGGGCCCGAGTCGAAATCCGCCTCCTCGGCGAGATGTCGCCGGGCTCGCAGATACCGAAGCAGATCGCCGAAAAACGCGTGCTCCATCAAGACGAGCAGCGGGTCGCCCGTGCACACGCCCACGAGGCGCACCACGTGCTCGTGGTCGAGCGCCGCCAGCATGCACGCCTCGCGCAGGAACTCGCTCTCCTCGGCGGGCGCGGCGTCGTCGCGCAGGCTCTTGGCGGCGACGGCTCGCAGCGCGCGGCCCGGCGCCCGCAGCAGCGCCAGGCGCACGCGGCCCGAGCGGCCGGCGCCCAGCTCGTCGCGCAGCTGCAGCAGGTCGCGCGCCACCAGGTAGCCGGCCAGCGCCTGCACGCTGCGCTCGCGCCGCCCCATCACGTCCAGCCGGATCTGGTCCTGCAGTTTGGCGAGTCGCAGTAGGAGAGCGCGCCACGCGAACGCCACTGCGAAGGGCAGCAGCAGGAGCGAGAGGAGCACCGTCAGCCACATGAAGTCGTTGCACTGCGGCAAGAAGGGGTCGCCGGCGGGCAGGACGCAGCCGGAGCGTCCGTCGTGCGGCGCGCTGCCGTCGGGGTAGGCGGGTCTGGCGACGTGCTGGTCGCGCCAGCAGCCGTCGCGCATGCGCCACGTGGCGACGTACTGTGACTCGTTGCCGCTCCACTCGTAGATGAAGAAGCGCGGCTCGAGAAGCGAGTGATGGTCGTACCTCAAGTCCTGACCGACACCTGACTCGTTCAATTTGCTGATTCCATTCGAGAACAAACTGTGTACAACAAACACAAATTATATAATAATAACTATACAATCTTAACTAACCTTGTAAATACCCTATGAGTTACAAAAGAAGGTTAAAATTCCAATTGAAAGTCAAAACTGGACCAATTTACCCCGTTTTACGGTTACAATTAACTTTTGACGAAGTAAACAATGCACTTCGTAACTTTGAAACTTAAACTAATTTGATACATCTTTACAAAATAAAATCAATACATTATGTGTGATTTGAAACAGAGCAAGGTACCTACTAACTAGTGACTGCTACATTCTTGCTTGGTCTTAGCCTCATTCAGAGAATCTCATTATTCAGAGGATGTGTGGTGTCCCTAGTCTAATACGGTTTCAAATATTCCCACCGTTCCCACGACGATGGATGCGCGCTTGGCATGGCATCGCATCGACCTAACCTGAGGTAAGCCAACTCGGTCATTCAAGCATACGCTACACTCACATAGACTCAACTCATGTACAAGCACACGGAGTCCAAGTAAAAAATATCGTTATGAACAATACCTCAAAGCACCACTTCTGTGAGGATCATCTCTGGCCCACGGAAAATGTTGAACCAACTGAAGAAAACCATGTCCGAGGGTGAGAATCGCGTCGGCCAAAGAGGCGGCTCGCATTGGCCACCCGCGCGGCCAACGCGCGTCCCACTCGCGCTGCAGCGGCGACGGCCCGGCGTGTGGGGCCCGGCGGCGCCGGCTCGACACCGAGAACACGCGCATGCCCGGGGGCAGCGCGCCGCCCGCCCACTCGCGCGCCACCCACGCGTACCCGGCGCCCGGCCGCAGCTGTCGGCGGGCGGCCTCGAGCGCCAGCCCCGCCGCCGCCGGCGCCGCCGTATTGAGCAGCACCACGCGCGCGCGCACCCGCTGCAGCTCGAGCAGCGCCGCCTTGTGCGCTGCGTCCGTCGAGTTGCGCAGCGACACGTTGTGCAACCTGAGTTTGCCGTCGCGGTGGAGCGCCTCCGCTAGCGCCTTTGCGAATGGGCATTGCTCTGAAACGATCGCCACTCGAGTCCATCCGCAGCCCGCGAAGAAATGACGCAGCGCGGCGGCGAGGTCCGCCACGCCGGCGAGAGCGACGTGCGTTTGTACCGGGTGAGGATCGTACAGGACGAGCGGCAAGTTTCGCGGCGCGGTGGATTCCACGAGCTCGGCGGCGCTGTCGGCGGCCGCCACCACGCCGATGAAGCGGTACGATCGCACGGAGTGGGTGACGAGGTCGAGTTCCGACGTCGCTTTCCCTGGCTCCGAACAAGTGATGTTCACCATGTTCACTTGTATGAAGAAGTTCGAAGCTTTGGTGAGTTCCCACAGCGCGTCCGACACGTTGTCCTGCACAGTTTTGTACACGCCGAGATGGAAGTCGGGGTCCTCATTGCACACTATGGTCAAGGCGAAGTAATCGTACCGTCGACTAATCGGGACCCAGCTGTCGAATCGTGCCGGGTGGTTGATCGCCCAGTTGCAGGCGGCGTTTTCGATGTCGCCGTCTGTGTCCAACTCTAGTACTTCCCGGAGCTCTTCCGGCTCGGGAGTCACCCATCGGATGGCGTCAAACAACTGTGGGGCGAATTTGCTGAGCGACTCGGAGGCGGCGAGCACCCCGACGCTGCCCCGCTCCTCGCCACAACGGCACCCGGCGGCGTTCATTTTCTGCACCCCTGGTACCCATTTCCACATTTCCCAATCCAAGAACAGAAAAGATGTGTGATCGTTCTGCACAAGGTTCGACAAGGCGACGCGGCTGATCGGTTGAAAATATATAGCTGATGTTTCGACGATGATGTTTTCGATTACATGTAGCGCTTCAGACGAATTCTCGAGCTTCGGGACCGCCACGTACATCACCGTGCGATTCGAATTTCTGGTAAATACAAGATACGACTGAGCTTGTTGATCTTCAGAACATTTTTGACTACATTTTAATCAGGCTATATATTACTGCTGGGCAAGGACAAGCCTCCTCTAAAATGAATGAGGTCTTAGTACACCTCACTAGATCGGATTGGCGAATTAAAATCTTATAAATACGTTGTGGAGAAATCTTTGGTGTGCCGGTTTTCATTTTTTTTTTATACTGGCACGGCAAAGTGACCCCATTGCACCTGATGGTGAGCACAATGGAGTCCAGAAAAAGTGCCGACCAGCGAGAGATTATGGTCTCCCGTTAGTCGACACAATCATGCCGGCCGAATACCTCTTCACCTTACTGTGAAGAAGTTTGGGGGACTAATGCCATGGTGATCAAAGGACCGACCGCGACAAACCAGCCAAAAAATGCCGGCACGGTCATCCTTTCACCATGATTGAAGCCCCCCCGAAAACCGGATATACACTGGCTGATCCCGGAACGCAGCACACTTGCATGTGCCACTATGGCGGGTTTTACGCCCTGTGTACGGTGGTCGCTATCCGGGCGGATACGAATATCCTACCACCAGCGATCATGATTCCTTCCGCTTGAAAGTGAGATTTGAATTCGAGATATAAATACAATATAAAACTCTCTTGCTGTAATATTACAATCGCAGAACTTACTCGTGAATACGGAACGAGCAGCGACGTGCCACGCTCACGTCGTCATAGAAGTCCCAGTGCAGGGCGCGCGCGCAGGGTGCGAGACGCCGCGCCGGCCGCGCCACGCGCACGTACGCGCGCACAGCCAGCGGCGCCGCTGCCCCGCCCACCGTCATCAGCTCCGGCCCGCCCAGCCCGCAGAACCCGTCGGTCAAGGGATCGCACTTGAGCCACGTCGCGCACTTTCTGTCGGCCGACCAAGCCGCCGCCGCCACCACCGCCAGCCTGTAATTCATCTCGACCCTACTGATTCCGCACCGCTTCACCGTCCCGCCACACGAGCAGTGTCTCTTAGCTTACCTGCTTTCGTTAGATGCTTTCAAATGGCTAGTGAGCTGGCAAAAGTCTGGAGTAGCGTTCTGGAGTAGGAGCCGTGAATAGCGCAGCGTGTGGCGCAGCGTCGCGTGGAGCAGCGCGGCGGCGGCGCGCGACGGCTCGTTGCTCCAGTACAGTACCACGTCTCGGTCGACGCCGCGCACGCTGACAGCTCGCTCCGGCGGCGCTCCTGCACAGCGCGGGGTGAGTGACGTCGCCTCGGGGCACGCAGCGCTCGCGAGATCAGGCGCTATACTCACGGGGCCGGTAGAGGTCCGCCAGCAGGGCGCAGGGTCGCTGCGCCGCGACGGGCGCCGCCGCCGCGGCACACAGCAGCAGCGCCGCGAGCGCCGGGAGCGCCGGGAGCGCCGCCGGGGACGGGCAGTGCACATCGATCAATCTCACTGGTAGCAATGTCATCACTTGGCCAGTTGCGCAGTGGTCCCTGGTGACGGACGCGTGGCGAGTCCGCTCGCTCACTGTCTACTGAGGATTGAATTTACGTTAATTTTCCTTCCTTGTAACGAACGTGTAATGAATTAATAAAGCGTAGTGGTGATGGCGCGTTATCGTGTGCGTCCCGACTCCCGGCGGCCCAGCGCAGTGCTTCGTCTGAACGGCCGAGACTCGGCAGGCCGACGATTGCAGCGCGCCGCACGGTATGCATTCGAATACGTCACGCCGCAGCACTGAGATTCCATGAAATTCGACAACTACGTCAAATAACTGTAAGTACCTAATTGTTAACAAATACACATGTACGTCTCGTTCAAAAACATTATTATTGGACATAATACGCGTAATGAACTTGTTCTTCTTCATTTGAATTATAGGGATCCTAAAATAATATTATTATAATACTGACTTTTTAATGACATCATGTTTGAAGCAAATGATTAAGCAGCAAGAATTATAATTAAACTAGCGAACAAGGAAAATAGGTGTATGTATTTTATGATGAATTCAATAAAATATTATACATATTAACATAACAGAGTATATCAGCGCACATATTTTCTACCCGAACACATATGAACATATTATATCTTATATCTTTAAATGAGCAATTCTTGTATATATATAATTGGAATCTCGGAATCGGCTCCAACGATTTTCATAAAATTTAGTATATAGGGGGTTTCGGGGGCGATAAATCGATCTAGCTGGGAATCATTTTTAGAAAATGTCATTTGGAAGAAAAATAACAAAAAGGAGGCGTTTGAGTAGACTCTTCCTGACATCTATTGGCGAATTGGCGAATAATAATACAATTTTTTGTGAGCAACTAATTGCTTTAACGACACAACAGCTGATGGCGCTGTTAAGTAAAATTATTCATATTTCATCATTTTATTAGTAATTCGTACTTACCTAAATATAATTTCCAAAAAACACAATAAAAAATATCCGAGCAAAGCTCGGTCATCCAGGTACTGATGATATTTATTTCTTTTACCTAGTGGTCACTTAGCAGTCTCGTTGTACTCGTAAGTTGACATAATATGGAAATTCAAAAATTTATTCAACAGTTGCATTAAGGTAGGGCTGTTATCACGGGAAATAAACACTACTGCGGAAATTCTGTGGTCTGTACCGTGGTCGTCCCACTAGGCGCGGAGATGGCCACCGGGGGGTTTTGGTCGGTATGCCAGTTTAGGGATTTTGTTAGAGACCCAGCCCGGTACTAACATCTGCGCGGACGTGACGTCACCGCGCGCCGGGCTGGAAGGCCGGTGACCCCGACATACGCTTCTTGCCTCCCTCCCCCAGGGCTGGCGGAAAGTAGAGCTTTCCCCTCGAAAACAAAAAAAAAATGGATACTTTTTATCCCGGAAAATGTAGCATTCCTCTGGGAATGGGTATCCTTACTAAAATTATAAATGTGAATGTAGGGACTGTAGTACTCGTGCCTTCACAAGGGTAAAGTATTGGCTCGTTACGTCACCAGCAGTCAGGGTAACACGTCCGCTCTCGCCAACGGCTCTCACAAGACTGTCCCCACTACCCGTGTCCCCGAGACAATTATACAGATACGATATTCCCCACTACTCGTGTCCCCGAGACTAGTATACAAACACTACAGGGACGTTTATTACGCTTTCACTCAAAATCTACTCAACCGATCGTCATGAAACTTTGTACACATGATTTTTGGTAACAGAATTGTTTCCTTTTAAAAGTTCTAAAAAATAGTCCACGACAGCATATGTCTATCTTTTACGGTTGGCTCTCTATAACCTTTTTTATGCTAACCAAATATGTTCTAAAATAAAGCATTATTTGTGTGGGTGTTTTCATAAAGATGATATTAATCCTTATCCAAATAAATACGTTATTAATTACAAGCAAATAATTTAAAAGAAATTTGTTCTTTACATCATTTGATTTCAATAAGTGTCTTGGAAGATATTGCAGTTTAAAAAAAAACATCGCAGCGACAAAATGATCAAGCGCGCAACTTTATTTGTATGTTATGACCTTTATATGTATATTATATTATATGTATGACCGATTTGAATGATTTTTGGTATGGACATAAATGGGACTCTGTGGAGTAAAATAGACTACAACTTATTTTCTCTCTGAACCCAACCCTGTAGTTTACGCGGACGGAGTCGCGAGCAAAAGCTAGTCATTAATATTTTTGTATGTATAATTATGAATAGTGAACAATAGACTTCGTTTGCAGCGCTGTTAAACTCTAACAAATAAATAAAATTAAAAATGTTAATATTAAAAATTGTTCTTTAAAACACCATCTATAAAAATGGTCTGATGTCAATTTGAGATTGAAATTTTTTTTGAGACCTACAGTTTAGCAGATAAACCGTAAAAACATTTGAACCTCTTTTTCCAAGATGCCTAGGCTGCCTTTTAAGTTGTGTCGTTTGAAATAAGTATAGACAATCTAATAGATTATTACCATTTATTGTTTGGCAAAGAATCCTCCGCGATATTTAACCCTCCGCATACGAGGTGGGGTATCACAGACCCCAGCTTAAAATAATTAGCGATAACTTTGTAAATAATTGCGCCCGAAGGTTATAACCTCGAGTAGCTGCGTTTGCGACGTTGCCACGTTTATGGCCAACTTTGCTCAGGTCTGCGCACGTGCGTTTGGGAGATAGACGTGTGCCCGGCGTCTCAGACCCCACGTTGTACGGGACGTCGTAAACACGTAAGTTTGTTTACTTGATTTTTGGCCGTGTTTGTAGGTTTTTTACAACAATTTTAATTTAAAAAAGAATTATTTTTAGTGGAAATCCGCGCTTACTCCAGGATTCAGAAATTGAGAGTTATTGGAAAATGATTTTGATTCGGACGACGAAGCGGTTTATGCTGAGAATGATTGCGAACCGGACCATTATAGTATCGATTCTGAATGTCTTACTGAAGTAGATGCAGAAGAAGATGAAAAATATCGTTTTCTAACAACAAGAGGTACTTATAGGAGTCGTTCTCAAACCATCAGAGATGCTTCTAGTGGTCGTTCTCGAACTAACAGAGGTGCTACTACTGTTCGTTTTCGAAGAAACCGAGGTACTTCTAGGGGGAGTTCCCGAACGAGCAGAGGCGCTTCTATAGGCCGTCAACCGAGAAACCGATGCACTTCTCAAGGTCACCTGAAGAAAAGTGAAGGCGTCTGCTTCATTTGAAATTTTACGTAGCTACTTCACGAGCTATGAGAATACGATGGAATTACTACAGGATCACAAACTTACTGTGGTGGGAACGTTGCGGGCTAAAAAGACATGTATCCTTCAAGAGTTCAAGAAAGCATGTGAAGAATATACATCTTTATTTGTTTTTCAAGATATAGTTACAATCATCTCATATGTGCCAAAGCCAAGAAAAATAGTCTACCTGATGTCTTCTATGCATCATAATTGTGTAATAGACTCTGAAACCGGAGTACAACAGATGCTAGAAATAATTACATTCTATAATGCGACAAAGTCGGGCGTTGCCATTGATGTGGTTGATAAGCTGGCTAGAACGTATGAAGTTTCTAGAAATTCACAACGCTGGCCACTTACATGATTTTTCAGCCTTTTGAATCATGCAGGTATAAATGCAATGGTGATGTATATGCTGAATAATGGAACAAATAAAAAAAAACAAACCAAAGAAGAGAGTTCATCAAGAAGTTAGGATTATTGTTCATAGAAGAGAAACAAAGAGCAACAAAAGATAAGAAAAGGAAATGAAAGATTGCCGAGAGAATTGCGTAAGAGAGTTGCGGAGTATTTAGGTGAACCACTTAGTCCTCCAAAAAAAAATCACGCGAAATGCGATGCACCATTGTGTTTGAAACACAGTATTTATATATGCGAAGATTGTGCTGATTTACGTAAAAATGCCTAAATTTGATTTTATTTCTATTTTTCATTATTCCTGTTTTTAATTGATGTTATAAATATGTCAGATCTCATTAAAATAAGTGATTCTTATGTTTAAGTGATTTTTTTTAATTGCCAGAGAAGGGCAAGTTTTGTTGTAAGATTACAATTAATAAATATGAATACCTTATCTAATTATTATTTTTATACATAGTATATATCCCCTAAATTACAAAAAATAAATCATAAATGCAAAAATATCAAAAATAACTTTTAAATATTAAATTAAGCATTGGCAATTTTGACCCCACCTTGTATGGGGCGTTTGAATTTTTCACCTGGTATGCGGAGGGTTAATACACTTTTGCATGCGTACAAACCAGTTTTTAAAACATTTATTCCACTCCGAAGTGGGGGTAGTCAAAATAGCCGATTTGTATGCGTCAACAGCTTCTTCGGGTGAGCTGAAACGTTGACCTCGAAGACTTCGCTTTATTTTGGGGAACGTACAAAAATTTGGTCGTCGTTTATTGGTCGTCGCTAAGCAAATGTGGTATCTAACGAGAGATCAACTTTCTTAGGCTAAGTTGTTTGTGCAGGATTTTTTGGATAATGTTCCCTGAAATGCCTACGACGCTACGACGATCTTCGAGGATTAGCTACCTACCTGCAAGGGTTTCGGACACTGGTCGTTAAAATTGAAAACCAATAATTCAACATAAATTATATTTAACACTAAATCATCAAGTAGTCTACTCGTATATACAAGGAATATGTACAAAAGTAAGAAGTGGCAGGCACCGGACGACTGTTGAGACGAGAGCCAACGTTGTCGGACGGAGAGCGTCGGCGCTGGCGGCTCGTCACGTGAGGAAGGCGTCGGTCTCGCGCGGCGCCTCCGCGCTCAGGTACGTGGTGTCGGTGGCCACGGACGCCGGCGCCGCCCACGACGCCCAGCGCGCCTGCAACCACGGACCGGTGAGACACGCGGCGACGCGGCGACACGGCGGCGCACGACGGCGCACGGCGGCCACACGGCGGCGCACTCACCTCGGCGCGGTCGCGGGGCGCGGCGTCGAGCGGCAGCGCGTCGAGCGGCACGTCGGGGCAGGGCGCCAGCAGTCGCGGCGAGTCTGCGAGGAACGCGGCCACCTCGGCGGCGCCGGGCCGTGCGCGCCGCTCCTGCTGCCAGCACGACTTGATCAGTCCTTCCCTGGGAGACCAACGAACAACACTTCATTAACGCGCAACTACTTCACTTTAACCCTTTCACCACTATATCTAAAAGCTACAACTGAAGGGTTTTAATCCGCCACGCTGACCTAGTGCGGGTTGGCAAACTTTACATATATGTACCTGGGAAATTCGTTGTGGAGAACTCTATGGCCCATAGGTTTCCTTACTATGTGTCTTAAGCTAGTTCATTTAGCGCCTGAAAATTCACCGTACGTCTTATATTCGAATCCGTCAAGCACTTCTTAAAGCTCTCGGGCTTCGTGTTCTATAACTCTATCAGTCTGCATTCGCATTCGTTGGAGTCGTGAAAATTTCGAGGATTAGGCATGTGGTCGCAACTAAATCTTGGCAGTCGCGGGTTCTAATCCCCGGCACACACTTCTGACTATTCGGTATTATTTGTGTTTTCAAAATGAATTATTAATAAATAAGCAAAACAAGAATACAATAATAAAAATAATATCCAACAATCACATGCCTAATTCTGACACTAGACCGAGAAATGAGTCTTGTGTCGTGAGTATCAGACACTTCCAGACATTTGCACACGTAAAGGTTCTTAAGAATGCGTGGTGGACAAAGGCCTTATTCCTCTCAGTTGTAGCTGGAGCCTGTGGCCAGTAGTGGGACCTGAAGGGCTGATGTGGTGATGTATAACGTAGTGCGCATTCATTTGTTTCCAAGCGGAGTTCTACATAGATTCGAACATTGATTTGACTCTCGGTTCACATCTGGGCCTGAACTTATTAAAAAGTACGCTATCCGTAGGGTTGAAGGCCATTGGAGCGAGCCGCGCATAGAAAGGCACTCACAGCTGCGGCTTCAGGCCCGGCGGCAGCTCGAGCGTGTGGCCCGCCTTCACTCGGTGAAGCACCTCCGAGTTGCTGAGACCCTGGAAGGGCAACGCGCCGAAGGTGACTATCTCATAGAGCAGCACGCCGAAAGACCAGACGTCGGAAGCGGGCGAGAACACGCCCAGTGCCAGGCTCTCGGGCGCCATCCAGCGCACGGGCAGCATGCCCTTGCGGCTGAAGCGGTAGTAGTCGTTCTCGAATACGAGCCGCGTCATGCCGAAGTCGGCCAGCTTGACGACGCGGTTAGCGCTCACGAGGCAGTTGCGCGCCGCTACGTCGCGGTGCACGTAGCGCAGCTGCGCCAGGTAGGACAGCGCGCGCGCCGCGTCCAGCGCCATGGCCGTGAGCCGCGCCGCGGACACCTCGTCGGCCGCCGCACCGCCGCCCGCCAGGTGCCGGCGCGCCAGCAAGTAGTTCTTCAGGTCGCCGTACAGCATGAACTCCATCACCGTGCACACCGGCTCCGTCTTCGTCACCACGCCGAGGAGCCGCACCACGTTTTTGTGATCGAAACGTTTCATCGCTTCCGCCTCTGACAGAAAGTCCAGTTTCTCTTCGGTGCTGGCGCCCGCTTTGAGAGTCTTCACCGCGACGGCGGTCCAGCCGCGGTCCTCGGCGAGCAGCGCGTGGCCGCCGTACACGGTGCCGAACGCGCCAGTCCCGAGCTTACGGTTGATGACCACACGCTCGCGCGGCACCTCCCAGCGGTCCAACCCGCCCGGCTTGGGACACACGGCGCGCAGCCCCAGCTCCGACAGGCGCGCACGCAGCTCTCGCTCGGCGCGCCGCTTGCAGTGCCACGCGCCGCCCGCCAGCGCCGCCGCCGCCAGCGCCAGCGCCAGCGTCGCCACCGCCACGAATGCCACGCGGCAATCGGCGTGCAGCAGGTCCGCCAGCGGCTGCAACGCGCACCGCTCGCCACCGTCGTCGGGCGCGCGCCCGTCCGCCGTGAGCCATCTCACTGCGCCGCCCAGCTCCAGCGTGCCGCCGCGCCACGCGCCCACCGTCACCGAGCTGCCGTTGCGCCACTGTTGCAGCACAAGCGCGGCGGCCCGCGTCCGGGCCTCTCCTGCGAGCGCCCATTCGAAAACCCCCGTGAGGCCTTTGTGGCCGGATACAGTGGCGTTTGCGACGAGGGATCTGTAACGAACTCATACGTTATTTGAAAAATAAACAGGCGGTCGTCACGATAGCGGTCCACTCGGCACTCACTCGACGAGATCCCTGCGGTGCAGATCGTCGAGGGCTGCGGGCTGCTCGGCGAGAAGTCGCCGCAGCGCTGCCGCCCACGCGAGCAGCGTGTCATAGAGCAGCGCTGCGTGCGCGGACGGCTCGCGACACTCGCCCGCCGGCCGCGACGAGCGCGAGCAGATCGTGCGCCACCGCTCTACCCACGAGGTGTGTTCAGCGGCGGCGGCGGGCCAGCCGACAAACCACTCGGGAGCTACGGAAAAATATCCTTCGGCTGTTTGTTGCAGTTCCTGGAGCTCGCAGTCGTGGGGGTCGTCGGGCGCAGGCCGCAGCCAGTGCGGCGGCAGCGTGGCGGGCAGCAGCCACACGGCGCCGGCGGCGGGCGCGAGGCCGGCGCGCGCCCCGGCACACAGCGCGGCGCGCACCACGCGCGCGTCCTCGGCGCTCACGAGCAGCACGCGGGCCCGCGCGCGCGCCACCCGCGCCGCCCACTGCCACACATCGCCTCGCGTCACTCAGTGCCGTGCCCGACACGAATCACCAATCTATTCATTCTTTTCATACGTTTAATAGATACATTTTAAAATCAAATTTCAATTTACGGTTTCCGATTCAGATTATCAAAAACATAGGAATGTTTTGATTCAAATTTAAAAGATCTCAATAATTAAACTGTTTTGTCTCTGACATTTCATTCGGTTCCGATAAATAAATAGTCCAGCTTAAACAAGCCTCAAAATATCAAGCCAAGACTCATCGACGTTTCTTAAATTTACTAAAAGCGCGGAACCTGTATACGTCTGGCCATCTGTATCAGCTCTTATACGTCACTTTGGTAGGAGTTAATCCTTAGTCCACCGCGATGGTCATATTTGATATTTTTATGCATTAAAAGGGGGGCTTCTTTCATAAAAACTCAACATTCAAACGAGTCAAAACAACGCGAATACAGAAACGTGGGGGAACAGTAATTAGTTTGAGATCGTAGAACAAGTAGCGGAGAAGTGTTGTGACATTAGATTGTAATGGAACCTCGGTGATGTGTGTGACGTCGACGAGTTCCGCGTCGTCTGCGAGCTCGACGTGCGCGATGACGTCAGCGCGCAGGCGCGTCGTGTCCAGCGCCGAGCGCGTCGCCAGCTCGCTGAGCACCGCCAGCCGCCGCCAGCCGAAGTGCGCCAGCATCGCTGCCCACGCGGCCGAGTGCTCGCGCGCGTCCCCGGCCGCCAGCACCACGAGCCGGCCCGCCGCGCCCGCCGGCGGCGCCTGCGGCGTGTACGCCAGCACCGGCAGCGCATGCGCCGGGCTCTGGCGCGCCACGTCTGCGAAGGCGGCACCGCACGCGGGCCCGGCGACGGCAGACAACGCGCCGTATTCCGTGCCGAGCGCATCAGTGAGGTACCTGAAGGCGGGCGAGGCGGCACATTCACTGTCCACCAGTTCCGTTTTGAATGTGACTCCGTTGCGGGAGTCGCGCAGGTCCCGCTCGGCGAGCTCGGCGGCGGCTCGCAGCGCGCGCACGTCGTACGCCTGGCGGCGCGTGGTGGCGGGCACCATGACGGCGACGCGCACCTCCCCGGGCGGGCCCGCCCACCCGGGCCGAGCCGCCACGAATTCGCGCGCCGCCACAGCGGCACCCTTCAGTTGAGACGTAGATTTTAACTCGCGCACATCGGATTCGTTGAGTTCGAGTCTGCCGAGCATGCGGTAAGCGCTCGGAGACTGAGCTAAGGCGCGAGCGTTCACGAGTTTGACGATGCGGCGCGACTCGAAGGGGCAGGGCAGTCGCACGCACGGCGGCGGCGCCAGCGCGCGGGCCGGCAGCGGCGCGAGGTCGCGCGCGAGCAGCGCGGGCGCGCACACGAGCACGGGGCGCCGGGCGGCGAGCGCGCGCGCCGTGTGTGCGAGGTGCGCGCCCGCGGCCACCACGCGCGCGCGCAGGCGCCAGCGACACGCCACGTCGGCGAGCAGCCGCGCCTCCTCCTCGTCGTCGGTGATGATGGTGGCGGTAGCGTTCGACTCTGGACAAGTCTGAGCCGTCGAACATGTCGAGTTCTCAGACGCTGGACAAAAATACCTGCAATATGGAAACGGTACTCCCATTACCTAAATATGCCGTAAAACAGTAATAGGCTCGTACGTTTTACGCAGAACCAGTCCACAGGACAGATAAGTGGTAGGTGGCAGCCGTTGAGTGTGAGTTTCACTCCATCTATGATCACGCTTCGTTTTCCTGTCGAGGGTTTTTGCAGATGTTGGCCGAGTTAAATGCGAATGGATGGATTATAACGGATTTAAGATAAATGACTGACTGCCCCGTGATCTCGCAACACAAGTGTGCGCCGGGTGATCTAGAGGTCTCTGGATCAACTATGTGGAACTTGAAACATTGGACTTAGCTTGGCGGTAGAAATCCGTCCATGTCTACCTCTCGAGGGGTACAAGCGTGAGTGGGTATGCTTAATATTATTTGTATTATTTTTACTGCCACATTTTTACTAGACCAGATTGCAGTTTTGTTGTACTTACTGCGGCGTCGTCCCAGCTGGCAGCGCGGCGAGCAGCTGGTGCTCGGCCACGTAGTAGAGCGCCGCGAGCTGGTCGTCGGCGAGGTCCAGCAGCGAGCGCGCCCCGCGGCCGGCGGCGAAGCAGGCGCGACGCACGGGCGGCGCCGCCCCGCCCAGCTCCTCCAGGCCCGCGTCCCGCAGCAGCGGTGACGGCGGCGGGCGCGCGCCCACCGGCACCAGCGCCGCGTCCACCGCGCCGCGCACCAGCAGCCGCAGCGTGGCGTTGAGGCACGCGCTCGAGTCGGGGCGCGCGCACTCGGCCGGCGGCGGCGCGGGCCGCGCAGCCACGCCGGCGCGCTGCAGGGCGGCGCACACCACGCCCGCCACCACCTCGCCCCCCGACACCCCCGCGCCCCCCGACACCCCCGCGCCCCACGCACCCCCCGCGCCCCCCGCGCCCCACGCGCCCCACGCGCCGCCCAGCCACACCGCCGTCACCACCACCGAGCGCTCGCCGCCTTTCTCCGAGCCTGCTACAAATAGTACAAGAGACGAGACACTTTAGCTCAGTTGACAGTTCATAAAAAGTGCACATATCTAAGTGAGCGATAAAGCTTCAATTCGCGATAGAAAATATGCAGGAGGATCAGCCGGTAACAGTCGCCAGTACTAGCAGTCCGCAAGCAAGCTGCAATTACCACGCGTGCTCCCTCGCTACTTTGCCGAATTTGTATATTTTATTACTAGCTGACCCGGCAAACGTTGTTTTGCCATATATATAAAATTCTCGTGTCGCGGTGTTTTTTGGCAAACTCCTCCGAAACGGCTCGACTGATTTTTATGAAATATTGTGTGTATATTGTAGGTAGGTCTGAGAATCGGTCAACATTTAACGGTTTAACATTTAGGGGTATGTTTTTTTCCAATTGACTTTATTTTCTTTATTTTTTATGATTCAGCATTGATAAATTATTATAATCATAAATTTTCACCCTTCTACGATCAACCTCTATATTATACTGATAATAGCATTAAAAAATTATAATGATACGTATAACAGTCATTGCTTTGATCGATATACAAATCAAACATTTTTTGTTTTTATTTTTTTATGATTCAACATTGAAAAATACATATAACTCCAAATTTTCACCCTTCTACGAACAACACCTGTTTTGTAATCGCAATTTTTATATTTTTATAGCTTTTGCCCGCGACTCCGTCCGCGTAGACTTCAGGGTTGGGCGCAGAGAGATAATAAGTGAATCTATAAATCGTCCCTCAAGTGCCTAAAATGGCACTTACTGAATTTAAAAAAAAGTCACATCAATTCAAATGGTTGAGGCGTAAAAGTAAAACTCTGACAGTTATTTTCGTATTTTTAATGTTACTTCACAGGGTCTCATTTATAGTCATACCAAAATTTTTGTTTTTGCGTGAAAGCGTAACAAACATCCCTACATTCACATTTATATAATAGTAAGGATAACCATTCCCACCTATGTTACTTCGGTGGGTCCCACCTATCTGCATACCAAAAGTCATTCAAATCTATTTCAATCATTTTTCAATTATTTTATCCTCCGTATTTTTTTTTAATAAGAAGAATCCTGTGTCCTTTTTTATATCTCGAAGACTATGTGTACAAATTTTCATGATAATCGGTTAAGTAGTTTTGGCGTGAAAGCGTAACAAACAAAACATTAACATTTATAATATTATAATAGCTGACCCGGAAAACTTCGTATCCCCTAACAGTAATTGAATGTAACATATTTACATATTACCTGAATTTTATTTTTGATTGTATGTAAATAAATATTAAGTTCAGCACTTTATTGAGATAAAAATACAGAAATAAATAAGTCCGAAAATTAAATGCATCAATCGTGTCTCCGCAAGTCATGATTTAATTAAACATGTACATATGGGATGGGATGTACCTAGTCGGTTTTAATTCTCTTCATTGAAGCATCAGTGTGGTGGACTGAAGCCTAAACCCTCTCAGTTGCAGAGAAGGCCTATGCCAAGCAGTGGGTCGTACATATATGGGCTGATGATGATGATGATGCACCTTGTGATATACATTTTTAATATATTTTTTTATTGTCTAAAAAATCACAAACATCTTTTGTTAATCGTCATTGCGAAGGCATGACGAATCGGGAACTGAATTCGTTTGAACTCAATGGTCATACCCGTTAGGATCAATGAAATCTTAGATCAATCTAATTGATGAATTCTCAAGCACCAATTCATCTCTAAGTTGTCTTTTCAGTATCGTCACGTGAATAATATTACTCAACAATTTTCTTAACGCCAAGCGCATTCCATTGCATAGTTGTGGGTGTTTTAGATTTCAAACCGAACCTGCCTTCGTTTGTAAATCAGGTACAACCAAGGAGTTTAAAAATACATTTCTGAACGCACGCATAAATATTTGACAACCAATAAATATGTCAATCCCTTTTTATTACTGACATTATTCTACATTTTTAAAATCTAAAATACGCAATTATTCGAATATTCTGGATACATGTTGTCGATTCAAAACCTTTATTTAAATACGTTCTTTAATTTGAGGGGACCCTTAACCATATTGACGGGATAAACATAAAATGTTTGACAGAATATTAGGTAGAACAGTTTATATGAGAAAATTAAATTGTTGTTTTTACCATATTCCTCGCAATTTTCTTAACTTTTTCTTTCATAAGATCCTTCTCCTAACGATAGCGAACACAACAAAAAAAGAATTAGCGAAATCGGTCCAGGCGTTGTTGAGTTATGCGCTTACCAACACATTTTGCGATTCATTTTTATATATAAGAAGATTACCAATAATGTATTTCTACTTTTGCACGAAACTTCGTGAATGATTTCGTGAAATTGTCTGCTCCGCGGACTTGAACAGAACATTGCCATCAACTGCCGACCCATGTGGCGGTGGGTGGGCATAAAGAGCATTTGTACGTGTTTATTGTGCAAATACAACGTACTATTAAACGACTGCCTCGTAGTCTCGCGGTATAAGGATGTACTGTGAGATCTAGAGGTCCCGGGTTCGATTTCCGGGTCATTGCGTTTTTCATTACAAAATTCTCAGTCTGAAATTTTGCCTGAAAAACGGCAACAGGCTCGCCCATTATAACACAATTGTCGAAATGTAGGGGCAGCAATGCATCTCTGCATTCGGGGATCACAAGCGTGAGGGAGTGCGCACCGCATACTACTAGCAATACAGAAACACGTGGCATCGGCAGCCGGGACTACGTGCGATCGACGGTACAATGTCAGCTTCCACTTTGTTTGTTTGCCAGTCTTTACGCTGTCACGCCCAAACCACTAAATCAATTTGATTGATTTTTGGAATAGAGATATATGTATATAGTATATAGTAGTATACTACGTATATAGTAGGTATATGCAAGTTGCGGTCGCGGGTTCAAACCCCAAACACACACCTCTGGCTTTTCAGTTATGTGTGTATTCACAATGAATTATCACTTGCTGTAACGGTGAAGGAAAACATCGTGATGAAACCTGCACACCCAAAAGTTCTTAGGAATTTCTTAGGTGTGTAGTCCGCTAACCCGCACTAGGCCAACTTGGTGGACTAAGGCCTCCCTCCTACCAGCCCCTCTGTATGGTAGAGGAGGCCCGTGCCCAGCAGTGGGACGTATATGGGCTGATGATGAAGTATATGTACATATGTATGTCCTTAGAAAAGGACATAGGATACTTTTTGGTATAAAATTGCGCTCAGGGGAGCATGGCCAAGTACCTACAATATAAAACACGTTCACGAAATACCATTTTCATTTTCATCCAATATAAAAATAAATTTTGTTGACGAGACGGTAGTACGAGTATATTATTTGAGCGATATCGACAGCTAAAGTAAATGCGATGGGCGGTACCTGCGAGCTCGGGAGCGGCGTCGCCGGCGGTGCGCGCCGCGGGCAGCGCGAGCAGCAGCAGCAGCGCGCGGGCGGCAACGCGGGGGGCGGCGCGGGGGGCGCGGGCGGAGCTGCCACGCCACGCGCTCGGAGCCTGCCACAGGAGCGACACCATACAGACCTCATGCCTACACTACCTAGCTATTAGTAAAAGCTGCATTTGGTCTCAACGACCACAGGAGCTGGTTTTGATAATCCTGTCTTCTGCATCAAGGTTTTGACCACAACAAATGAAGAATCTCTCTCTATAAACGGTGGCCGAGTCTATTTGGTAGCAAACCATTAATATAACACTTAGCCCGACTCGGGAATCGAACCCGAGACATCTAGATCGCGCGGCACATATGTACATACCGCGTATGTACGTATCGCGTTTCATCATTCTAGCTTCAAAAATGACGAATTTCCACACAAACTTTCACCCCTTTTGTTATTTTACCCTCTTAAAGGTACATTTTTGCTATTGTCAGGAGAAGGGTGAAAGAAAACATCAAGATGATTGCGAGGAATGTGTTTTCCCATATAAGCTGTTCTACCTAATTTCCTGTCAAACATTTAATGTTTATCTCGTCGATACGGTTAAATGCCCCTTAAATATGTATATCCACAATCCTTATCCTTACTAATCCTTACTATATCCTTCGGTATAGTATATGTGCTTGCTGGGTAGATTTTAACTGCACTCCCGACAGATTCACTGAGTGAATCACTGCGCTACGCTGTGTTACGTTTCCAGACTCCGTGCTGCTGCTGAGAAATTCCTAACGGACTTAGTCCAACCCGGGAATCGAACCCAGGACCAGAACCCTCTAGATCGCACCGTACATACTTGTCCCGCGAGACCATGAGGCAGTCTAAATAACAAATCCCAGGAACTACTGGTCCGATTTGAAAAATTCTTTCAATGTTAGATAGCCCATTTATTGAGGAAGGCTATAGGCTATATAACATCACGCTAAGACCAATACGAGCGAAGCACCAATAATAAATGTTTTTAGATCGGGCGCTTTTTTTCTCTTGAGAGCTTCCGCGTTAAAGTTTCGCTAAAATAATGTATGACAGAATTGTTAATTAAATGCTTAGAAAATGTGACAGAATCTGTTTACTTATTGAAACAATAACACATACGCATGTATAAATCTTACAATAGCAATATGATTGAGTAGCAAGTGTTGATAGTGTCGCGAGGGGAACCCTCGCCGGTGAGTAGTGGAGCGGTCGCGACTTTATCGCAGTCGGTCAAGTGCGCGGTGCGTGGAGATGCGGGGAGGTGCGGGTAGGGGCCGCCACGCCTGCATTGTTTATAAACAGACTCGCTTTTTTCTGTCTAATTAATCTATTTCATAGAGATATTGATTGGGCGACGTCACCGGTGGGAGCGCGGACTCGGCCGCACCAGGCGCACGTTGGCGTGATCGTGGCCTTTTGGATATGCCTTAGTTGGTGCGGCTCGATGTGGCTAGTTTTGAACAACAGTGTGAGTGGGTCGGCACGTGGGGATCGCTACTATTGTTTCCAACGAGTAGCAACAGCTAGGCCGTTGCGTTGTGTACGGAGCAGGCTTCTAGAAGGAGACCAATAAACATCTTCCACGTTTTCCTTCCTACATCCTTATACCTTCAACGTGCCTAAGGGGTTTAAATGTTTAAGTGATGATGCTCCCTGGAATACATGGGCCGGTCCCCGCAGGGCAGCAGGCCCACGGTCCCGCGCCGGCGACGCACCCGGCGACACGCACTGCGCAGTTACTACATGTCACAGTTTGTACAGTTGGGGCTCCCACAACTGCTACGATGGTACAAGTATACGCTTGGCTGCGCCGGACATGTTTTTATTTTGTAATATCATTGAGTGTCGTTTTAGTTTGATGGTGCGAGGGCGGGCCGTGTGCCGTCGTCGTCACCGCTGTCCTAATAGGTATATTAATTGTGGCGAAGTTTTCGAATGAAAACACTTCGTTTGGGACACGACGGAGCGGAGCGCGAGCCGGGCTATTTAAAAAATCTATTTAAATTCTATTGAAATTTTATATTTATTTTTAAGTGTGCAATTGTTTCATTGTGTAGGTAGTGCACACACGGTGGGCTTATCACGATATACGGTGCAAGTAGTAAGGAGTCGGGTACGCACCCGGGGCCCGCCGTGGCGGGACATGAGCGCGAGCGTCACCGAGCGGGCTCTCCCCGGCGACACTCGCCGTTGGCACGTTCACTCACACCCACACTGACACACAGACACGGACTCATGCGCGCGCACACACAGTAACTCGGCGAGAGATGCAAGCGAACAGTTCAGTTTCGATCGCGCTGCCAATGACAGAGATGACGTAGACAGTGGCAGCGACGAGCGGCGCGCGCGCTCTATGCTCCGGAGGCGCGGCAACTGGCGCCGCGGGCCGCGCGAGCACGGGCCGCTCGGGGTCGCTCGGGCCCGCTCGGGTCCGCTCGGGGCGCTCGGGGCCCGCGCCGGCCGAGCGCGGCCGCCGGGCGCGACGTCTTGTGCGCCGCTGACCAGTACCGCTCCACGCTAACATTGTACCAGCTCCACACTAGTTGCCATTTGACAAACTGCAAACCTGTTCTATTAATTCATTCATTGGATCAAATCGGCGCTACCGATATCGTCATCGAGTTCTATAAATTTATATTTATATCTTAAGCTGACAACTAAACATGATGCATTGTCATATCTAGCTAGACTGATTTAAAGATCCATTGTTAAACTTCAAAAGAAATAGGTACATTTGAACTGGTTTAAAACATTATTTTATTCTTCGAGATTGCTACTTGATCAAAAGATATACATACTCGTATTAGCGTAAAGTATTTTTATCGTACCACGAAAAATAGAGCCGGTGGTTTATTAGAACCCCATCTCCATAATAAAGGTTTGGAGATGTACCTACGAGTACAAATAGATTCTCTCGGCAACATCACAACATGTTCACTGAGCATCCTGTGATCCCTCCGCAGCGCCTGCTGAGTAGGTACTGCTTCAGTCAATAACTTACTTACCAAATATTTTTTTGTAAAGCCATCTTAAAATTCGACAGTAATTCGTTAGAAGTAAAAACACTTTTAAGAAATTTATTTATTTAGTTTTATATGATGTGTATCCACTCTTTCTTAATATTTACCACTGATGAGAAACCTCCTCGTCTGAACTATTTGCTAAGATGAGCCGTAAAATAGCATATTATAGAGTTCATGTCCATTGTTTTTTTGTTGATAAATAACATATTAAAGTACAATTCGTGTTTATGAGCGAAAGAAACAGATGATAAACTGATTTCACGTCAATGTGACTGTCGGGTGAATGTAAAGTTCCGGGGCACATGACACGTACAGCCGTACAGGTTTTACCATATTCGGAAACAACACGCAACATTTGTCGGGGCCACACGTAACGATTAGATAAGATGGACACTGCACAAAAATATACATACATATTTTATTTTATTTGGGAAACAAACAGTCACTTAAATATCTAGTTATTCTAATCAGTGGCGGATTAAGACATTTGCCGCCTGTAGGCTATTCAAATTTTGCCGCCCCTTCCGACCTCTGCATTTCGATAGCCTACACAGATAGTCCGGGAGCCAGCAACAGATTTTCATGACCAATTTCCTCTCAAGCGGTAATTAGTAAAATGCATCAGAGTATAGTATTATGAAGCCTTGTGAACGTCAGCTGGCACTCGGTTGGGGGGATGAGCGGGTGTAGCCTCCCACGCATGAAAAAAAAAAATATACATTCACTGATTTCCTCTCAGCTGAAATTTTGTCAAATTGTAGCTCATCTAATATCTCAACGAAAAAAAATAATCAGCTGGTTACAACGTGGTGTATTGTACGTCAGCTGGTGTCTCGAACATGAAAAAAAAAAATTTTTTTCTGTGATTTCCTCTCAAACAAAAATTTACCTGATGATAGCTTATATGTAACTGTGGATAAATATATAGGTCAGCTGGCTGTATCTTGGTGGAAAAACCGTCAGCTGATACTTTGAAAGTTATTACATAGGAGTTAGGCAGGAGCATTTACTGTCAATTTAAATGCATCAGCTGACTAGCTTTTCCTCGACTTATTGCTAGCTGATTTTTTTTATTTATCGCATCAGTATATTAACAATCAACTCACAAATTTTCATCTGGGAGGAAATGACGTATCTTTAATTATTCGACATAGCGCTGCTTCAATATGAGAGTTGAGTTGAAATAAATATTCTGTATCAATGTTTTTGAAACGAATAAGTATGTTATCAAATGATATTAGATATATTTAAATAATTAAATAAACAATTAGCTTAGTATAAATTAACTAGTTACTCGATAAATAATATTTATTATATAAACGTGATGAAAAATGACAATGAGAATAACAATGTGATTTATTCATTTTCGTTTTCGCTCTGGCTTGAGTCACTTTCCTCTCTTTCCGATTCATCGTCAGAGTCGCTGTCAGAGCTGTCTGCTGTTATGTCTTCATTGTCATCATCTGTACAAAAATTTTAAAAAAGATTAGGATGCGTATTTTAACATAATATAATCAAAATTATAAAAAAATGTTACATTTTTCAGGCTGAATAGTGATTTCATTAATCGATGATGGTAACTGACTTCCATAAAACCAGGTGAATTCATACTTGTTGTCGATTTCTGCCCAACCATAATCTACAGGATCATGAGAAGTTGGAACCTTCAGGTGTGCATGTGACCAAATTTGAGCAATGTAACATGCTCTTAAAAATTGCTGATATAGCTCTGACACTCACTGTGGTAGAGTTGAAGATCATTTCGTTCTGTAGGAAGTACAGTCTCGTGTCCAATGAGTTTATTATTTTTTCGAACACTCAATATAGCACTACACTTAATGAGATTATCTTCACTGAATGACTTTAACTGAGAAGAAAGTGTTTTTTTTTTGCAAAAAACGCAAAAAGGCGTTACATTAGACATTTTTATTGATTTTTAACATTTGCAAGAGTTGAGCCTCTCTTAAATCGATTAGAATCGCCTTTTACTCGATGATTTTTTTTCGACTTTTTTCCATAATAATTTTTACTTAATTTAAATAAAGCTATTCTTTTGTTTGTCTATTATCCACAGATTAATATTGATGCTCTTCTCTTCAGTAATTAATAATTATTAATAATTGAATATTTGATCGTTAGCGAGTTTCTTGAACCAAGAAATTGTTAATTGACTAAAAGTATTTTTTTTTTCTCAGTGTAACATGTTAAAAACTCAAAAAGTATGAACGATCATAATTTATTAAAATATAAATATATCTAACAATTTATACAATAATTATAATAACG
This sequence comes from Hemaris fuciformis, assembly GCA_907164795.1. Classification (NCBI taxonomy): domain Eukaryota; kingdom Metazoa; phylum Arthropoda; class Insecta; order Lepidoptera; family Sphingidae; genus Hemaris; species Hemaris fuciformis. The sequence goes on along the minus strand of OU015435.1, from coordinate 18,416,146 downwards.
ATAACAATTAACCCCTGACAACCACACTGGGTAAAAAGTACCCACCTCAAAATTGTATTTCGTTAGAATTCTTTGTGTATATTTAAACTTCGATAGTATTTTTATCTCTTTTAATTGGCACAAATTAATTTAATATTATATCTATTTTGTAGAGAATTTTTTGAGCTTTAATTTAAAAAAAAAAATCTCTAACTTTATTAGGGATCAAGATATTTGAAAATGAAATATGTTGGGTACTTTTCACCCTCAATGCCTAAAGAGGTATACGGTTTAGATGTGTGCTTGTCAGGGGTTAAAGATACGTCATTTCCTCCCAGATGAAAATTTGTGAGTTGATTGTTAATACACTGATGCGATAAATAAAAAAAATCAGCTAGCAATAAGTCGAGGAAAAGCTAGTATAGTCAGCTGATGTATTTAAATTGACAGTAGATGCTCCTGCCTAACTCCTATGTAATAACTTTCAAAGTATCAGCTGACGGTTTTTCCACCAAGATACAGCCAGCTGACCTATATATTTATCCACAGTTACATATAAGCTATCATCAGGTAAATTTTTGTTTGAGAGGAAATCACTGAAAATAATTTTTTTTTTTTCATGTTCGAGACACCAGCTGACGTACAATACACCACGTTGTAACCAGCTGATTATTTTTTTTCGTTGAGATATTAGATGAGCTACAATTTGACAAAATTTCAGCTGAGAGGAAATCAGTGAATGTATTTTTTTTTTTTCATGCGTGGGAGGCTACACCCGCTCATCCCCCCAACCGGGCACCAGCTGACTTTCACGACGCTTTATAATACTATACTCTGATGCGTCTCACGAATTATCTCTTGAGAGGAAATAATTAACCAAATTTGCACCTGGCTCCCGTACTAAGACAAACGAAGGTGAAAAAAAGATTTAAGAATTAAAAGACTAAAAATATATTTTTTTAATGATAGAGGAGACAAACGTGCTAGTGCGCCACCTGGTGTCAAGTGGTCAACACCGCCCATGAACACCCACAATACCAGAGGAATTATCGGTGCGTTGCCGGCCTTTGAGGCAAATATAGGCTTTTTTCTTTAAGGTCCCTAAGTCGTATCCATTACGAAATACCGCCGAGGAAAGCTGATTCCACAAAGGTGTTGTACGAGGAAGGAAACACCGTTTGAACCGCACTGTTGATGAACGCTATTCAGCCAGATGGTAGGGATGGAACTTCAATTTCTGGCGTGTGGTGCGGTAGTGAATTCAGCAGCAGCTGTCCCTTAGTTGAGTTGGATCCGTAACCAAAATCCTACGCCAGCATACCGTCTAAAACATCTCGGTGACCATCACGAGCATTTGGGGCGGTTTTACGGCATCTCAGGGCGAGAAGCGCTTTAAATGGTCCCTTGCCGCCCAGCGCACCGTCCAATTATGGACACCTCAAAATTGGGAGGGCTCAAGATGCCTTCCACTCACCCTATTTTGGACGCTCACTTATTGTGAACGTCCGCGACAGTCAAGAGACCACGCTCTCTACTGCACATCTCGGGGTTGCTTTTAGTCATGGCGCACTGCCCCCACAGTATCTATGCCCAGCCACCCTTGGGCCCCTGTTAGTCGCCTATTACGACAGGCAGGGGATGCCCTGGCGGAATTCTTAGGCCCCCAATCCTCAGGGTGGAAATGCCGGATCAGCCGTATTCGGTTACCCGGCGCCTGCTTCTCTGCTGGCGGCGGCGGGCGGGATCGTTCTGCTCACGAATCCGCCCCGCGCTCTCCTTTTGCGTCATTATAATCTCGTAGAAGGAGAGCATCGCCTGCAATGACCTCCGATTCTTGACCATGGCAGGAATCACAGCCGAGAGCGCGAGGTCCGCTGCGACGGCTGCGCGGAGTGCGCTTCGGTCTTCATCCCAGGCCGGAAAATCCGACAAAGTGTGCTGGGCTGTGTCCTCCAGGCAGTTGTCACAGTGGTGAGACACGGCGGACTCTTCTCTTCTAGCCACCCGCCACAGGAACCAGCCGAAACAATTATGTCCTGACAGAACCTGTGACAGGCGGAACGTCATCACACCACTGACTAAGGACGCACTGCTGCGACGGACCAGCTCAGAGATTATCCAGCCTGGAATGCCACTCCTCGACGCCGGTCAAACGAAGGGAGGCTCTTTTGGCCTCTACCTCTCTTGGGGTCGGTTGTTCCCCTAGACGAGACGCCTCCTCTCGCCAGTGGTAGACTGACGAAAGGGCTCCGGCGTCAGGATCCCAAGGAAGGAAAGCGGCCAAAACGCAGGCCGCCTCATGGAAAATCGTGCGATAGCCCCTGATCATCCGCTGCGCAATTACCCGCTACGGTTGCCGCAGAAGGGCCACGCAACGTCTGCCCAGGGACTCGGCCCAAACGGGGCAACCGTATAGGGCCATTGATCGCACGACTCCCGCGAACAATCTTCGGCAGGGGATGCCGGGACCTTCGAGATTGGGCAGTAGAGCAGATAATGCACTAGCTGCCCTAATCAATTTCTGCTTTAATCTGCCGAAGTGGGCGCAAACATTCCATCCGCTATCCAACACGACACCAAGATATTTCGTCTTGGAGCCGATGTGGATATCCACGCCTCTATCGTCAGATAGGCCTCTGCAGGTGGCTGGTTCCGAGGTCCGTGAAGCAGATGGCCTTGGATTTCTGAAGGGCCACCACGTGGCCCAGTCGCCGAATTCTCCTCACCACGTGGCTAGTGCCTAGCGCGGCGAGGTTGACGGCCTCTGGAAAGGTCCCAGCACATGCTGTCACCAACGTGTCAGCATTACAAACTATGCCGACGCCCCGGAGATTGGCACCACGGAGCACCCAATCATACTCGATGTTCCACAGAAGGGATCCTAGGACCGACCCCTGTGGGCGTTGACGATGTCGAGTGACACCGCCACCATGCATTTGCCCTGGGCTCCTGTCTCCTTCGCGTGTTACTTCACCCGCAGAATTACCTTGGCCTTTTCGAAACTCAAGTTCTCGACGACTTGAATCCACACACGTCCTGGGATGCTGTCGAGCCCCGGGGCGGTGTTCTTTCTCCGCAGCCGCAGTACTGCTGCCTGAAGCTCCTCAGGCGTAACGCCTGGAATTGGAACCTCCGAGGTCTCCCCTGCCGATCACTTAAATGATCCCACCAACGATCCATCCCTCACCGACCACGGACGTGGTGGCATCGGTGGAGGACTAAAATCCGGGGTGGCCGGAAAGAGAGCAACAACGACTTCACTCAGGAGCTCCGGTCGGAGACTTTGGGTGAGAGCGGGGCGCCGGTGGACGCAATTTACTGAATGCCAACTGGTATGGCCGCCCCCAAGGATAACGATCCAAAGTCCCGGACTAAATTCTGCCCGTCCCAGTCTGCCGCTTCATCCAACAAATAGCCGATTTCCGAAACAAGCTTATTCCAGCCCTCATTGACTTGTTCCTGAGAGGAATTTGCGCGACCAGTATATAAGACATCCTCGGTACTATGACCCGCATAACTATAGATGTTATTATTAAGTAACAGGTCATTGAGATGCAGAAGGAACAGAGCCGGGGATAGCACACAACCTTAAGGTACATAAGCACAGGCATCAAGTCCGAGCTTGAACTCCGAGTTCTTCAGATTGTAGTGTATCACTGCATGTGGTTAAAGTTCTTGGTCGTACAATACTGCTTCTCCTTCCACCTTTAAGAAAACTGTCAATTTTCATCGTTTTACTGATACTGTTCTTGGTCTTCTTTTTTCATGTTGGCGTTTTTCTATACACAGCTCCACTGAGTCGCTGAACCAAGGAAACACTACAATATACCTAGCAATAATACGAGAATTCTTTAAGATTATTTTTACATGTTAACTTTTATACGATTGACAATATACTGTGAGAGAATACCAATACCTAATTAAACCAAGCACATCTCACCTATAACCTTGTGCATATGTAGTTACAAACCTACCTTTGTTGACACCGTCTATTGTAACTACATTTTAGTATCGTAATAATTCGTTTGACTTTTAAGTAGTCTAATATTTTTCATTTTATTTTACTTAGGAGAACTCTAAAAAATGTTTTGATCATTGTTTATTATTCAAAGGTATGTATTGAGTTAGATTTGAAGTGGATAGGTTAGGTAAACACATATGTATCCCCTGCCTGTCGTAAAAGACGACTCAAAGGGGCCCTTGGGGTCGCTGGGCGCGCTGCGGGGAGATGACCACCGGGGGGTTTTGGTCGGTATGCCGGTTTAGGGATATTGTTAGGGACCCAGCCCGGCACTAACACCTGCGCGGACATGACGTCGCCGCGCGCCGGGCTGGAAGACTGGTGACCCCGACATACGCTTCCCGCCCCCCGTTCCCCGGGGCTGGCGGGAAGTAGAGCCATAAACAGCTTTCCCCTCGAGAACAAAAAAAAAAAAAAAGGGAAACACATTTGTAGATCGTAACTACATAATAATGAAGAGAAAAAGTAAGTTCATTATTAAGTTATAGAAGAATACGAAATATTTTTTTTTACTTTTTAGTGCATATTAATTTGTTTTGGAATATATTTTTTTTGAAGGCGGTTTTTATTTCTGTAAGACAAAAAAAAATTGGGGCAAATTTGCCGCCCCCTAAAATCTGCCGCCCTAGGCTCCAGCCTACTCAGCCTGCTGGTAAATCCGCCACTGATTCTAATACATTAAATTGCTTAAAAGCTAATTATACGTTTCGGCATACAAATATCTATAAGTTATAACATAACATGCCTAAAAACTTAGCCAAAATATATCAAAAGTAAAAAAAGTAAGAATAATAATAAAAATGACAAAATGTCTAAATATTTGGATTTGCCTCACGAGGTTACAGATATGTGGGATGTAGACTTAACCGTCATTGTTCCGATAGTCGTTACTGCTTATGGGTTGATACCAAAGAGCCTCAACCAATATATTCGGAGGCTCTCAATCGGTTGTTGGGTCAAAACCCAGATGCAAAAAGCAGTGTTATTAGACAAGGCACACATCGTGAAGCGGTTTCTAACACTTGGACCTTACCCTCCGGTGGCTTGGGCCGTAGACCCCGGCAACTGCGGGTCAAGATTTTTTTTTATATTTTTAAATCTTTTTTTTATAAATCTTTATATTTAAAAATACAAAAAATAAGTTAAAAAAAAACAATAATATCTGAATATAACTGAATCAGTGAACTGAACCAGTGCTTTAAAAGTATTGTTTTAACATCGGTCGTATAAAAACGGTCAATATCAAGAACGTCAGTCAGTTCCTTAAACAAGTTTGCTGTCCTCAAGAAGAACGAACGTCGTCTGTATCTTGTGGCGCTAGAGGAAAATGTAATAGAGTTGGCTACCTTACCCTCGAACGATTTAGCAAATACAAAAGTTTAAGAAGATGAGGCGCATCAATTTTAGATTAAGCTAATTTCATTACAAAAGAAAAATCTGCAATTTTCCTTCTCTCGTATAATGGTAGTATGTGATGTCTTTTATATTTAAACTCATAGTTGTCGTATTTTTTACATTTACATTGTAAGTATTTTATAAATGTACGTTGAATGGATTCTATTCTATTGATATAAGCGTGGTATGCGATGAATACATTGGAAACTTGTTATAAATACTGATAATGATAAGTACAAAACGATATATTATAATTTAGCAGTGTATAAATAACCCTTGATGACACGGAGATAAGCAAGGTAATAGAATAACATACAACGCTGAACGCGCATACATTACATGCGGCGGCGGACAGTCAACACCAGCAGTCAACTAACAGGCGCAGATAAGGGCGATGGGTGCATTCCTGTGGACGATCGTTCTCACGGGACGGTGTCATCGATGAGGTCCTTGAGATCCGATGGGACTACAGAATGGAATTACGGAAGATTATGATTATTTTGTTCCAAATGAATCGTTCCTGGGAGCCAAACTAAGGCATTGATCTCGCACAATAGGTCGGCTTTCAGATTGATTCGCGCAATTTGACAAAAATCATATTATCCAAAATGAGGCGGGCGCTCAAGGTTTCAATACTTTCTACACACAAATATTATACGAATGCGAGCATTGAGGCCATGTGAAACGTTCGGGCGGGTGCGACGTCGCCGCGCCGGCCGAGTTGTCTCACACACCTTGTTGTCTGTTGAATAACACGAGCGACACCCGCGTCCCGCACTGCCCTGCTGTTACAGCACTCGGAGCGCGCACGCACAGCCTCGCGGCTCAGCGTCCTGCCGCACCACTCGTCGAGTCATCACTTCCGAGTCCCGACACGCGCTGTCCGCACTGGGAACACGCTGCACGTGCTGCAATCTTTTCCGCGCGACCACGCGGTTTTAGCAACGGCTCATACGTTACCTCGCAGTCCATTCACTTTTAATTCATGGATTTATTATTGTGAATGATGCAACATGAGTTCACATTCGTACTATATTTCACAACTCCAACTGGCCTCATTGTGTGTCTTATTTAATGATACGAATGTGCAATGAGCGCGTGCGAATGCCGTGTCGCTGTGAGACTCTGAGAGTCGGCACATAGGCGCGGGTGGGGCGAGTGGGGCGGCGGGACCTGTCCCGGCACTGGAGGGGTGCAGCGCGATGCTGCGTCGTGGCTGTGACACGTGTCGCAATATCTGCGCGCACAAACATGTTTTCGCCGCTCTTACTGTTTACTAGCTAGATGATTTGTTGTGCACGCGCGTGACGTCATCGCTCGCCAGCTGATAAATGGATGTCCTCGTGTGGGATGCGCCGATGCGCCAGCGCACACAGCGCACACAGCGCGTTGTTTGTTCGCTGCACAAACAATTGGAAGCGCTCAGTGGACGTGGCGCTGGCTCGAGTCGAGCGGCTGGCCGGCGCACGGAGTGTGCCCGCGCGCCACGTGTATTTATTTATGTATGTGTACTGTGTTGCCTCGACATTTTGTTGACATTCTATCGATGATAACAAATATCTCACCTCAAGGTTCAACTGACTCGTTTAAAATACAGGTTTTTTAATTTACAAGAAGATAAACTAATTCCTACATTACCTAAATGTGTATATTATTTATATTAAGTACGTACGGCGCGATCACTGTTCAGTATTGACGCACTTGTATGTATGTATATATATATTATTTTATTATATTATTTATAAAAAAATAATTATCTGATAGTTTACAATGCCGAGGAGAAAAAGGCCTAACATAGGTCGTCGAAGTCGAATGTGCGACGAGCTACCTCACGCGCTAACCGCACTGATGACCAGCAAGAGACTGATAATGATAACAGTCGTATTGGTATGGCAGATTTGCGTTCTAGAGTAAATTACAATCAAGTAGATAGGGCATAGAATGGAACGGGTTCGGGCACATCGATCACAACAACAGCAAGCACGGGAAAATGAAATTGATCGATTCCGCAGACGCAATGCTCCAGTGAACCTGGAGCGAGGAGCATTCTGTTACGATCCGGAAATAGATTATAGTGCTGACAAATCTGTAACAATTATTATCTAATTGATGTTTACGTTAAGAAAGCTGTTGTTGAGTAATGTGATTCACGCAACGATTATAATCAAAGGAAAACTTAAAGATGAGTTGGTTTGGTTTCTCAGTCTAAGGTTTTAAGTTTCTCAATTTATGGCTAGGTCGATGATCAAAACGAATATGGCGAACGATTTTAATGAAATTTTCTGTGTATCCAGGTAGATTCGAGAATGGTTTAGATTTGCAATTGGACCGGGTAGGTGGCGCTGTGATCGAGTTCTGGGATATTATTTTTAACGGCTGGTCTGATTTTAATGAAATTTTCTGTGTTTCTTCAGCTAGATTCGAGAATGGTTTAGATTTGAAATTGGACCCGATAGGTGGCACTGTGATCGAGAGCTGGGATTTTAATTTTTCGCATATCAGAACATAACTCCAGAGTCTTAAACAATTCATTTTCTTGAATTAAAAGAAGGCAGATGAAATTTTTTGTTTGTCTTCAGTTGGATTTGATAATGGTTTAGATTGGGAAATAAATTGAATTTTTGGATTTAAAATTGTCCACAGGACAACGTCTGTCGGGTCCACTAGTTTAAAAATAAAAATACCACGAATATTCTGCTTAACGCTAGCGAGCAAACTGATAAGTATAGTTCTAATTAGGACCTCATTTATTGTTACACTTTTATGTTGTTTCTGCATGTGCTGATGTCAGTGCGTGCTGCTGGTGGCACACACACTGGCCAGCCAAGGCATTTCGTCATGGGAATGCAACAGCTCATCGCATCTGTTACTGGTGGATTACACGTTGTTATAAAAATATTCCTTTTGAAGTCTAAGACTTCCCACGGAGTTTTGGGTAACAGTTAGTTAACAATTTAACTGCATATAATTTTTTTAAGTTTGAATGCTGTATAAATGCACAAGGTAGGTAACACTCAGCATTGCCATGTAGCCAGTTAATACCTGTTAATCGTATGTGGTGTACCTGCTGCGGAAGATAGCGCGCGCCTACTTCATGCTTAATTAATGATGATTTGATAACGTGACGAGAAACCAGTTGTTTCCGCGAAGTGTGCGCGATACGGAATCTCCGCGAGCTGGTACATACATACATTACATAACTAGTAGAGGAAAATGTGGAGCCGTGATGTGGCACTGAGAGAGTTATCTGGCCACGTCACCAGCTCCACGTCGCCGACCATCGACAGTAACGTGCGCTCGTCACAAGTACACTTCCACGGTCAGAAAGTTGTAAGTAACATCATGGAAACTTCTGGAACACGAGCAAATAAATACATAGTGCTTCATTTGTAGAATACTAAATACTCAATTCGGGCAATTTGGTGTGGTCGGTCTCCGCTGGCACTACGTCGAGGACAGCCTCTTAATTCCATAGCTGATGTCCGAGTTAGCGTCGACTTTCCGTTCCACGCCGTAAACAAGAACATTCCACGCTCATTAGCAGTTTTGGAAGAATTCGTTATGGTTTTTGCGTAATGACTTTGAAAGTATGCACGATACGGCGAGTCGTACACACAAACATACCCATTGTGAGTAATAAACACACGCACACACACAAAAACACATACAAAGAATGTGTTGTTTTAGATGAGTGGTCAATGGCCAGGGTCACTGGCGAGCAGCGAGCGAGGCGCGGCGCCGCTTTGAATTAAATTAATTGTACTTATGTGGCATAGTAAGCAGCCGAGCCGCGCACACAACAATCAAAATAAATAAATCAGGCGCCCAACAGTCACTTACAAATATTTCCGACGCCGTACTTATATGCAAGTCTTAGGTTTTTCGAGCTCAACACCCTGCTGAGGAATTTCACTACCGCACCACACGCCAGAAATTGAAGATCCATTCCTACCGTTTGGATGAATGGCGTTCCTCAACAGTGCGGTTCAATCGAAGTTTTCTTCCCTGCACAACATCTTTGTGAAATTAGCTTTCCTCGGCGGTGTTTCCAAACGGATACGAATTAGGGACCTCCATGAAAAGAGCCTACAATTTCTTCAAAGACCGGCAACACACCGATGATTCCTCTGGTATTGTAGGTGTTCATGGGCGGTGTTGACCACTTAACATCAAGTGGCTCACTATTTCGTTTGCCTCCTCTTTCCATAAAAAAAACTCAAATCAAACATTTGTGATTCACACAAATCCTCTGTGTGGAGATTGTTCCAGTGCATAATTATAATAAATTGCGTGTGTGATGGTGCACCGTGCACCGTGCACACATACGGCGCAGTGTAGATAGTGAGCAGTGATACAATGTCCGCGTGCACTCGGCGAGTGATAACAGCTTGTTGTGATGTACCTACATACATACGTTGCACACAGCGGCGCAGCGCGTGCACGTGCACACACTCGACAACGACAACGCACGTTTTACTTTATATGTTCGGATATTTCGTTTCTTCATATTGTGATAAATAAAATAAAAAAAAATCACCTTACACTGAGTGACATAAATTGTGTCGTGTGCACCAGAAACCACAAGGGACGTTTGGGTACCAATAGTGACCGGCTTGTACCGGCTCGAAACTAATACTCGCGGGTCACACAACCGTTTGTCTCGGTGCGAGGATCGATCCCGCGCGCTGTCGTCCTACAAGTTGGTGTCTATTGTGGAATGAACCGCGCCGATGTATGCAGCGCCCGTCGGGGGTCGCTGCCGTGGTGTAATCCTAACGGTTGATCCGATGGGACAACGTTATTAATGCTTGCTAATAGAAATTGTGTGTGAATTCCTTAATGCGGCACTAATAATGTGTAGATAAAGTTGAAGTTCAGGGTTTAATTGAAGGTTACATAGATATTGCGCGGCGAGTGTTGATGCGGCGGCCGCCACTTACCCGCACGGTGTGGCCCGCAGCATTTCGACAAAACGATGTTTACACAGGTGTTGGGACCACGGCCCACAGTCACCGACATGTTGCGTACGTGGAAATAGCTTGCTAAGTGCCCGCGCATATTTTCCTATAGTATTTACTAGCACAGTGAGAAGTGGTACAATGCGCGAGAATCGGCGGAGCGTCTGAGTAGTGTCACTCGGCGGCGGCCTTGCGAGCGGAGAAAGTGTCGCCGCCGCGCGCCGCCACAAAAACATCGTCCCACACATATCGAACAAGAATAAAAATATTGTGTGTAGCGAATAGCGCCCCCGTCGCCCGCCGTCCGCCGCGCGCTGCTATTGATAGTAGGGGGCAGGCGCGAGCGCACGCACTGCACGCGCTGCGGTGTCAGTGCCGAGGAGTGACGTCACCACGCACACCGCTGCCGGGATCCAGAGCCACACACCGAGTGTATGTGCTCGAACTTACACTAACGCAGAGCCGAAAGAGTTGGCACAGATGCATTAATACAAGCTACAGGACGAACCTATTGCCATTTGCCGGGACATGGAGACTCTGCGATGTTACTAACGTAATTTCTCGACAGAAAACAAAAATATACATCATTAGAGCCGATAAACACGCAAGGACTGGCGTGATCTCTATCGCACGTCCCCCAGGTGGGCTGCGGGACCGAGAGGCCGTGCACATGCAACATCGTAAAAGTCTAATTAAAGACATTTTCGCGTAAGTCTGATGTATAAAACGGTTTAATTATACGATGACATCTTTAGACATTATCCTTAACTGAGCGCAACTATCTAATTTACGGTCCTTTTATTTAAGTTAAGGTAATAGAGTCTTACTATAACAATAAATAATATACATAGAAAAAGCCACTCACGCACGGCGACGCTGTTGACCACAAGTCACAACAGAGAAGAGGAGTACCGTCGGTAATGGTGGCAGGCACATCGAGCGTAGTGTGCTGTGGCACGGATGAGTCACTCACAGGAACGACGTTGTGCGTTTATTTTTTCACTCAACTTTCATACATAATTCTGACCCCACATTAAGATACGAGTCTTGTGTCGTGAGTATAGTATAAGAAACTACGAGAGACTTTTCGGTCTCACAAACACCCAGACCCGAAACAAATATTTGTGGATCACACTAACATTTGTCACGATGAGGTGATGGAACCCGCGGCCTCTCGTTGTCAAGCTGGTGTCTAGCCAACTGCGCAAAGGGGCTATCGAATGTGTGTTTGGTGAATGAGATTGTCGTAAGCTTTATTCGCTGGTGGTAGAACAACAGTGTGGGGTGTACATGTGTGCTAACACGAGCGATGAACGAACAACGGAGCGATAACCCCGCGCGGCCCCGCTTGGTTTCAGTGGAACTCTTCAGTCGCATGTCGGGACACAGGAAACGGGACACAACATGTGAGTACTGTGGAGTGGTGTGCACACTGCACAGTCTGAGTAGGTCAGCGCCATCTATTGTCTATATCTAGTACATGTCATATACCTCCCCGATGTATGACTGTAAGGGAAAATACTAAAACAGGTTAAGCCAGAAAGAGCTCCAAATATTTTTATGAATATGAAATATTTATCTCGGTGCGGCGATTCAACCCACGGTCTTTTTTCCCCAAGTTGGCGTAAACAAATGCGCCATTTAAGCTTACGAAATCGGCAGAAATGAAAGTTCACACAGGCGTAGAGCTATCGGATAGAGTAGACCGCAGTGCAGCGTTCAAAGATATAATTCACTTAACTGTTAGATAACAACATCTAGATTAAAATTCCTCCTTATGATTTCGCGTTTTTCATAAAAAAAAAATTATAGTTTATTACTTTTTAAGTAATTTGTGCAAAAGAATAGTTAGATATTTATGTAACTGTAAGTTTATCTAATAAAGTTAATAAAATATCTTAATCAAAGCTCATTTCGTCATTTATTTAAATAGCAGAAATTGTTACGTATACCTGGTATCTACATACAATAAAACTTTCATCGCTGATAATTTATACTTACATACTTACAAACGCACTCAAGTCTGTATTATTATAGGCCGAGGTGCATTTCTGCAAACCACTTTCGCCAAGTGTGATTTAGTCTTACAGAATACTGGGAATTTCCTCATGGAAAAACACGATAAAATTTTGCCCGCCTCAAGAATCGAACCCAAGACCTTTAGATCGCACCGCACACACTTTGCCGCGAGACCATGAAGCAAACAACAGTCAGATAACTTTTATGTCGTACAATTAAATGGAGCTTATTATTGTAATTAAATTTATTACAACTATGTACAACGTGTAGATAGAACCACTGTATGTATATATAACAATAAGCAATTGGCGATATTTCCATAGAAGCTCAAAAGCCCAGCTTGCCTTACAAAATTCCGAATCTTTCAGCTTTAAATCTTTATTTAACAAAAGCAATTTGACATGTAAATGAGTATATTCTGACCCCACAATAAACAATTATAAACTAGACATTACACAATTACCGTGTAAAGCTTTTAGGCTTCTATGGAAGTACCGCCACTACAACAAGCTGGCGGTGCGGAGTGGTGCAGGGTGTGTGGTGCGGTGCGGTGTGGCGCGGTGTGGCGCGGGTGCCCCCCCTCCCCCGCCCCGCGCGCGTGCACCCCGGCGCCGCGCCGTGCCAGTGTACACTGCACTCGTGTTGGGAGCACGCGAAGGGCCCGCGGACATCTACAGGACACAAACACACTTCGCATGTTATCTATTATCGGCAAACAAGCTCACAGTGTTAACTAACACTAACTATTGTGCTACCTTAACACACGACCTTAGAGTAACCCCGTGCTTCGTATGACGGCTCTCAGTAATATCACTTGAATTCGGGTGTAGAGTGTAGGTAGGAGCTCAATACTCAACATACATACATTTGACAAAGTCAGTGCTTTTATTAAAAAGCCCTATGGGAACAAAAAATAATAAAACTTTGTCCGACTTGAGAATCCAACCCGAGACCCCTAGATTGCACGTCACATACTCGTATTTACCTGTGTCACGAGACCACCAGGCAATCCTATTACTTCATAAGCGGACAAATTATATTATGAATTATTTTTTTATAGACATGCATGAGTATAGCTTCGGCTCTTCTTGTTTTAGGTATCTTGATTACGATTTTAAGTTTTTTTAAAGGAGTTGACATGGTAGATAGCCAAGACGAATAAGTATATTATTTATAAACAGTGTTTGGATGTGAATTCGTTTCATGTAGGTACCTGAATAGAACGGTGGCAAAGTGTTCACCACATTTAACATTCAGTCGCAAGCCACGAGGCTCCGCACGAGCGTCGCGGCGAGGACGAGAGTGAGTCGCGCCTCAGAACCGCGAGGCGAGTCCGCCGCCGCGACTGTCGGCGTGCGACAACAACGCGTCGCCGCGCTGCTGCACCACGTTGACCGCGGCGTAGGGCGGCGTCGCGTTGGCGGCCAGCAGCGCGCCCTCCGGCAGCGCGGCGGGCCCGGGCGCCGGCCGCAGCGCCTCCAGCGCCAGCGCACCGCCCGCGCCCAGCGCCACGCGCGCGCGCTCCACCGCGCCCGCCGACCCCGCGCCCGCCAGCGCCGCCGCGCCCTGCGCCAGCGCGCCCCGCGACTCGGCGCCCACCACGTACCGCGTGCCTGCGACACATCACCCATGCAGCGCGAGCCAGGCGCGCGCACGCTGCCCCGGCGGCACTCACCGCAGGCGCGCTGCTGGAACATGATGGCAGGCGCCAGGTCGAGCGGCGCCGCGGGCTCGTCGCGCGTCCAGCCCGCCGCCGCGGCCGGCCCCGATCCGAACGGCGCGGAGAGTCCCCTGAAACAGTGGCAGCGCTCCCGCTGTATTGTCGGGTACGAGTGTGGCGCGGCGTCCCGGCCCCCAATACTCACGTCACCAACGCCACGTAGGTGTCGAGCTGGTCGACGACGGCCAGCCCAGTGGCGACCCCGTACGGCGACCACGTCCCGTCGGCCGCCTGCTTCTGCAGCTCGCTGATCACCCTGTAAATCGCCGATATTGTTTTAATTTCTAATTTAGAAGTATGAAGGTGTTTCTCTTAATTTTTGCACAGCAGGCGTCCAAGTGCGCGTGCTATTGTTACCGTTACCTGCGCGACAGCTGGTCGGGGTCGGGCGGCGGGGCGGTGGCAGCGGGCAGCGCGGCGGCGAGTGCGTGCGCCGGCGCCGCGCGGGCGGACAGGAGGCGCCACGCGCCAGCCTGCACGGGCGCCGGCGTCGACACCGTCAGCGTCGCCTCCGCGTTCCATGCCGCCGAGATTTCTGCACCATCACATGTTCTGTGTACTTTACGTAACGTACAAGTACGTTTGACGTAATTACCGCCAAAATTTCGTCCGTGCCGGTCGGTCGCCTTTATTTATTTATTTTATTTATATACTTTTTAGTACACTATACAATAATTTATACTACATGATTGAAAACAATGAAGACAATAAGTATAGGCACAATAGGCGGTCTTATCGCTAGCTGCGATCTCTTCCAGACAACCTACAGGGCCGGAATGAAAGGTTGTAGTTCAGGCAGTTGTCTTCAGAAATAGAAAAAAATAAATAAAGAAATAACCAAATATATATATATAAATAACATACATATAAATAAACATACATAAATATATAAAGATCATATAGTAAGATAACATTTAATAGAAGATCTTATACGAGTATCAGTAAAGTTTCCATTAGTAGTTTGCATGAATTAAAACAATACTATTAATAAATGTATATAAATACTAAATACATACATACATATATATACAAATTTACCAAAACAAATATAAAGTTAAGAATAGTGAGCTCTGAGAAGTTTTTTAAAAGTGGAAAGTGTTTTAGCCTTTCGAATTGTCAGGGGCAATTCATTCCACAAACGTGCAGCATGGACTGTAAATGAATTACTAAGAAATGTGGTGCTATGCTTAGGAATTTCAAGCCTTTGTCATTACCATAACTACTCCCACCCTGGTATCGTTCGTACAGATTCGCTCTTTCATAAGCGGTAGAGTACATGAAAACTTACTTTCTTCGGTAGACTCGACGCTTATTTCCATCCATTTTGTATGACCGAAGATGCACATTTTCAGGGGCGGTGATAAAGACGTACCATTAGTAAACGGTATTAGTAAAAGTCTCACTGGTACTCGTTGCAGAAACTTATGACTGCTTTGAAGGACTTTTTATAGAGGGTTCAGATCCTTATTGCAAGTCTGGCTATGTAAACTTTTTGCACCACCAAAAATTGCATTGTATTATGTATACAAGCAAACAAATAATTATGTCGGTATTTAGGTACAAGGTTGTCGGCGGACGTGGAGCGCTCACCGGCGCTGGAGTTGTGCTGCAGCGTGGCGAGGTAGGCGGCGAGCGCGGGCGCGGCGCTGGCCGAGCCGGCGGACGGTGCCGCGCCCGCCGCCGCCCCCGCCGCCCCTGCCGCCCCTGCCGCCCCTGCCGCAGCCTCGGCAGCTAGCGCCGTCGCCAGACCCTCGGACACGGCGAACCCGTCCCTGCGGCGCATATTTAGCTCATTTCACGACGTTCTATTTTTTGTGTATTTTTCCGCAATTCCGCGGCATGAATTGGTGCAGGTCGGACATTGTTTAAAACTCTGTTCATTAAGGCATTACCGGCCCCTACGAACATCGTCTAAATCAGTGAGTAATAGTATCATTTAACAATCTTGTATACACACACAGCTCTATACATTTTAGTTTCACAACATCCAACGCAAATATATTTTTTAAAGTCGCACGTATATTTAAATGCAGGCACATGCGTCTCAAAGGTCGTCGAATACTACTATAACTACTCATTCAACCCGATTTCACCGAATGCTAAACGTAGGCCGTTACAATCCATCGGTATACAATAAGTAGCTAAAAGTAATTTGTATGACAAGAGTGTGGGATGAATGAGAGCAGTGTATGGTCTAGAGCCACCTAGCGAGGTCGACAGCGGTCTGCAGCAGGCGCGGCCAGGGCAGGGCGCCGCGGCGTGCGTGCAGCGCCGCCAGCGCCGCCAGCAGGCGAGGCGCGCGCCCCTCCGCGCCACCAGCGCCGCCCCACTCCACCAGCTCCGGGGGCTGCGAGCGCCAGCGCCGGTACTCCCAGTACAGCAGGGCGCCACTCCTGCACCACGCACACTCTTACACACACGACTATGATGCCGCTGTCAGACATAATTACATAGTGGACATAGCAATACGTGGCACGAAGCACGTGTGTAATTCATGCGTGCCATAGGCATGTTATAGAAAAAAAAATAGCTAGTGCAAAAAGCAAGTGTGGGGTAGTAGTTTATATAGAATAGCTTTTGCCCGCGACTCCGTCCGCGTAGACTACAGGGTTGGGTTCAGAAAGAAAATAAGTGGTAGTCTATTTTACTCCACAGAGTCCCATTCATGTCCATATCAAAAATCGTTTTCATCGGTCAAATGATTTAGGCGTGAAATCATAACAGACATAGTTACATATACATAGTTACAGTCGTCTACACGTCGTTTTATCATTTTAGCTTCAAAAATGACGAATTTCCACACAAACTTTCACGCCTATTTTTATTTTACCCCCTTAAAGGACCTTTTTTTTACAAACTTTTAATGTCATATTTATTTATATCTAATCAACAGCCTAAAAAATAAGTTTCAAGCTTCTAGCTTTAAAAATGACAATACTTCCATACAACCATTACCATTACATACAACCTTTCATCCCCCCTTTCAACCCCTTAAAACCCCTTTTCCGGGATAAAAAGTAGCCTTAGTCCTTTCTCAGGGTCTAAACTATCTGTGTACCAAATTTCATTGATATCGGTTGAGTTGTTTTTGCAGTTTTTGCAAAAAAAAAAAAAAAAAGCAGTGATGGCCTCGAGGTTTAGGCGCGCGGTCGAGAATTTCGGCGGTCGCAGGTTCAAACCCCAGGCACACACCTCTGACTTTTCGAAGTTATGTGTGTATTCACAATGAATTATCACTTGCTTTAACGGTGAAGGAAAAACATCGTGATAAAACCTGCACACCTAAAAGTTCTGAGGAATTTCTTAGGTGTGTAGTCCGCCAACCCGCACTAGGCCAGCGTGGTGGACTAAGGCCTAAACCCTCTCAGTTGTTGAGGAGGCCCGTGCCCAGCAGTGGGACGTAGGTATATGGGCTGATGATGATGATGATGAGTTTTTGCAGGAAAGCGAGACAGACAGACAGAGTTACTTTCGCATTTATAATATTAGTAAGTATATGTAGAGAACTGACGCGTCGAGCGAGGTGCGGTGCGGCGCTACCACGGCGAGGCAGAGCGCGGCGGCCACGGCGGCGTCGAGCGCGCGCCCGCCAGCCTTGAGCGCGTCCGTGCCCGCGCGAGAGCACTCCGCCGCCGACGACGCCACGCTGCCGTGCGGCACCACCTGTCCACACGCACACCCGTCACCACCAGTACCCTGCGGACGCGCCGCACTACGCCTGGGTGTGCGCTGTACTGTACTGTACGCGGTAGCGTTGCCTCACCTCGTAGTCGCCGGAGTAAATCTGCGTGATGAGCGCGAGAGTGATGGCGGCCGAGAGCGCGGCGAAGCAGGCGGCGATGAGCCTGGGCCCGGCGGCGCACCAGGCGGCGCCCGCGCACGCCGCACACGCCGAGCCCGCGCCGCCTGCACTCCCTGCCTTCAGCGGGACATCCTCGCGCAGCTCCACCGCGCCTGTCGCGACACTAATGTTCCTCTAACACTCTTTATCCACCGACGCTCATGACTTACTTTCAACTAGACACAGCTCGCTACCGGAGTAGAGTTCGTCGCTACTTTATGTCAATACTTTCATTACAGTGAGTTTTCAGAGATGTATTGTCTTTTAATTGAATTATCCAGTGTCGTTATATTAATACGACGTTGTTACCAGATGTCATTGTATGTGAAATGTTTTACGATTAACATTGGTATGGTCCGGGTCCCTACGTCATTTCTAAAAGAAACTTACAGAATCAGGGCACTTCTATTATTCAATCTCATAGCAACGCCAAAATCAGTGTGAGTGTGAACATCACAACCACGACTCAACTACATATATCGGAGTGAGGAACTTACTTGATTTAAAATACAGGGACAAAAAAAGAATAATTATGGAAAAAAAGAACATTATAGGAAATAATACAAATCTTAAATACATATGTAACTCAATATATTTTTAAACTAAACTTAGTGCCGCTCCGCAAAGTGGCTTTGCTGTGAAGAATAAGCGGCAAAAAACTCCCTCAGCATGACACAATAATATTTTATTATGTACATAGTTAACTAGTTACATATCATAATAGGTGAACGCAATCATTACCATTACCTTATTTCATTATAATAAATCCGAAGCTATTTAAAGATCAAGACGGGCAAACAAGCTCGCCCCTCAACCGAAACTTCCCTGTATTCGATTCATCCATCTGTGGCACTGCTATCGGAGTAACGTGCCTTCCGAGTTGGATAGCTGAAGTGTATCGAGGCGGAATGCGAATGAGAACATCACTCTACTACAAACATGATCAGGGACTAAGCTTTTCTTTTGTGGGGATCTGAGCGACCTGTGAAAACGGTGTCTATCGTGGGGTTTGTCCTTATAAGTTGACAAAAGGAAGCGGGAAGGACCACGCTTGCCGTATGACTAGACGCAGAGCGTTGCGCGTTCGCTAAGAGGTGGAATAATCTGTCTTTGCGCCTATATAGCGCTTATCTCACACCCTCTCAATCACCCCACCGGACTCCTTGTCAATAGTGTTAGCTTATATCATAATGTATGTCTATTTTTGGCTTCAATATCGATGCCGGTAGCGATTGATATTGCAGATTATATTCATTCAGTCAATCATTCACGAGGGTAGTCGATATTATAGCTAAAAAAGAGTGATAGAGTTTAGTTGTTCGCGAGCAGTTGAAGTGTTTGTAATAAAATTGATTAAACTCTTCAATAGCAATACTGCACCTACTCATAAAAAATGTCAAATTAGCAACTCATTATTTAGTCCATTTTATTCATTGAATATATATTTTGGTACTACTCCGACACATATATTTTAATTTCACATCTAATTTAGACGGGTAGTAAGTGTTGAGTAGTAAATCGAATTCCATATGAAACCTTAGTGTGTAGTGTGGGTACAATTGTGCGGCAGCGAACCAGAGACCTCAGGCCCAGTATAGGGTATTAGATTTCTCCATGCCCTTGGTATTTTCAATACTAGCACGGAGCCTGAAAATATTTCTGCACGATCGGGAATAGGCCCGTAGCCATTATATGAAACTTAAAAACATAGTCGACGAAACGAGGACAACAGAACTACTCCCATGCGTACCCCGCCTGGGACACAGGCATGAAGATAATCATGGTCGTATGCCATCTAGCGTAACAAAATAATACTTTCTACAAAGTTGCGAACAACCGAGGTTATCCTCTGATCGTTCCCAAGAATACAGGTAGCTACAATAAATTAAGTCTTTATTCAAGTTGTTTATTGTCCAGGCGACACTATTCAGCCACCCTCATGCTCACCGGCACTACCACTTATTTTAATAAGTGCTTTAAATAATAATCTTTCAATTCATACTAATTTCAAAAATGCACCAGTAAGGGCGCGTACACATAGACCGTCCGTTTTACTGGTCCGTTTAAACGAATATGTTATTAGCGTATATGTAGTTGTATGAGTGAGTTTACACAGAATAAAGTATTGCGGATCCAGTAAAAAATCCCACACACAACGGAATTACTGATCCGTTTTATCGGATCGAAACCGCGCCAGGCTTGGCACCGGCGTGCGCGGGGTTCGTAATTGTTTAAGAATGTCATCAAAAGTAGACGTCGTCATTCGAAAATAAGTAAAAATTTAGATTCGTCTTCTTGCAGCTGACGCACAAGAGCACCTCGACAAAATCTTTGCCTTAAAAATGGATGTATCCAGTAATGCCGGGGCTTTCTCTGACGATAGTACAACACGACAACGTCCATCCTCGTAGAATGTAGGCGAAACACTGAAGATCGAAAGTCCAGTAGCGTCGGATCTGTTAAAATCGGTCCTGTAAATGCTGTGTGAATATTGCCTCCAGTAGCGACGGATCGGTATTATGCTACGAGTATCACGTCTAAACCGCTGGACCGATTTAAAAGATCTAGTTTTTATAGTGTATTTTTTTGGTCCAGAAAGTCAGAGAACTACATACAAACATTGAATGCAAGTTTTTTTGTTGAACAAAATGATAAATAATATGTATTAATCTTAGAAATAATACGATGATGATCAACGCGAGAGTTTTGAAATTTCGTGACATAATTAACGAGAAATTAATACTTCAATGCGTTGTTAACAATATTTATAAAAAGAAATCAAAGTATGTGGTGTTGTAAATTTTAATGCATTCTACAAGAACCAGATAAATTATTTAAATCATTACAACAAGAATTCCACACATTTTAAACATTATATAAAATATGCAACACAAATATGCACTAAGTCGTGATGGCCTCGAGGTTTAGGCACGCGGTCGAGAATCTCGACGGTCGCGGGTTCAAACCCCAGGCACACACCTCTGACTTTTCGAAGTTATGTGTGTATTCACAATGAATAATTACGTACTTTAACGGTGAAGGAAACATCGTGATGAAACCTGCACACCTAAAACTTCTTAGGAATTTCTTAGGTGTGTAGTCCGCCAACCCGCACTAGGCCAGCGTGGTGGACTAAGGCCTTAACCCTCTCAATGGTAGAGGAGGCCGTGCTGTTACGTTGTAACAAGTTTTATAAACATAAAATAAATACAAATAATAACTACATACAAACAAACAAATAACCCGTTGTTACAATTGAATGCAAACCGCGCGCTTTAACTAGCGATATCATCACAACGACCATATAAGGTATTCGTCGGTGCCGGAAATCAAATTATTTCTAGAACATCGGATAGTAAACGCCACAGCCAGAAATTTCGAGAAAAAATACAATAGCGATCGACGGTTCAACTTCCTACGAACTATTCCATCTCGCTCGATTCTATAATTACTATCTCAGTCCCACAGGGATTTACAAAAATATAGAGGGTAGTCGTGGCGTGTCTTGCTTCGGTTGTACCGTTCTTTCCATATCTCTGTCTCATGTCATACGGAACAATCTAGAATCTGACAGTACGCATTGTCGCCTCAGGAAGGAAATAGGCCCACCACCGAACCGATATGTACCTATATAAGGACGAATTCGCGGAGAGAGAATGAGAAATTCCGACGCCAGAGAGTTGTGATTAGTTCGCATTTTTTAAACAGTAGTAAAATCAGTGCTATACTAAAACGAAAAAGAAATTAAAAGCGGATCGCATCATTTTCAACCCCCTTGGTAAGTTTAATATATTTAATTCCAATATTGGCTTGGTTGCTGTTAACTAGTTTTTCGTGTCTGGATTAATTTGATTACTATTCAACAAGTGATTTCTTCAACCTTTTAATAGTGCAAAAATTGCTATGGCTATATATTTTTCTTGATAGTGGTATAACAACGTAACGTAATGCGACTGTGAGTATCTTAAAATTGGTAAAATATAACTTACCTTTTTATTTTTCCGATGAGTTTCAAATATGTTTCGCCGCGGTATTTTTCTTCATTAACATTCTATTATACCTAATATTAATTTAGTCCAAATCAATATGGCCGCGATAATTAATTCCCACTGTGTTCCACGCGTATGTTGTTAATATCGGTGGCTTGTGTATTATCTTAATAAGAACTTTATTATCTTAAAATATATTTCCAAATTTAAATATAAGTATTCTATTAAAAATTGCCACCGAATAATTGTATTAGTTTGCTTAGACTTTAAAGCCAGTTAAATTTTTATAATTGTGTAAAGTTATATATAAACTATATTTCCTCCTGTTAGTTCAAATAATGTAATACACACACATAGCTGTGAGATTTATTTTCTAGATTAGCGTGATGTTAAGATAAGAGAAATTTCTCGATGTACCGGCGAAATAAATATCGAAGGTCATTGTTTCACTCGTAGTATTCATGTGTATAAAATTAAACCTGTACTTGTGTAAAAGTTTAAGTGTAACTATTTCTTTTGTACTCATCGCGTAATGGAATGGTGATCGTCCGGCATATAAACAGTTGGGGTTTGATCCTGGGTTGGGTAATTTAAATAATAATTATTAATTATATTGGCATTTGACATTTAACTATGTCTCGTTTAATTATTTTTTTTATTTTTTTTTATTTTGTTTTACAACCGGACCTAAATGTCGCCACTCCATTCCGCTATTTTTTAATTGCTTCACGAAAGATGCCGACGCCCATTCCTGGTCTCGTCTAGTGCCTGGGTGTCGGATCTTTCGCGCTACAAGTGTCGTTTCGACGCGTTCCAGGAAACTGGGGGTTCTCCGTTCGGGTTGAGAAATACGAGCTGCACGTTCACGACTCGGATTGAGAACTACGAGCTGCAAGTCCACAGTACGTTTGTGAACGACAGCTGCACGTACTAGTACGGACTGTACCAACGGGCAACGCTTCTGCCCACCGACTCCAGCAGACCCCTGCGGCTGAGGGCCTTCCGATATATCACCGAAGACCCCTCCACGCGTCACGGGATCGAAAGACCGAAGTTAAGTCCCCAGTGCACATAGGGTTTTATTGGGACCAGAAAGCTTTCCTGTGCCAAGAATCCACCCCCCTGGGTGTAGTCATAAATATAGAATTTTTATTTTATTTTTTTTTTTAATAAATTGATTATTTTGTAATTGTTTTTTTTTATTGTTCCCGCCGTCAGGCGGTCGTAACAAGTGGCGCCCACTATATAAAAGGCAAGGCACAGGGAAGTTTTTTTGTACTCTTTTGGTGTCGGTATTTTTCAATTCCAGGTGGTAAGCCTTTGCGGACGAGGCTGAACGGGGAGGTACCACCGACCCGTTTCTCCTTAAAGAGGAACGGGTAGCCGATTCTTGTCTTCTGGCTCCGCCGGGTAATCAAATACCATCTCAGATTACCCACACATACGCGTGTGTTTCACAGTGGGCATTATACAAATTATTAACTCCGACATTTTTGTTTTGCACAGTCGGGCAACATCAAGTATTTTTTTTTTTTCTTTCTACAACATTGTGTCATTTTTATTATAACATTCCATTCTGATACATTCTGTGCATTTACATTTTATGTTAGCATTTGTATTTTGCATTTGTGTTTGTGCGTAATTCACATTTCTTTTCAGAGATTTTTTTTTATTTGTGCATTTATTGCATTCATTTTTTATTGTTGCATATCTTTATTGTTTTGTAATTTTAATTCTTTTTTGCTCTGAATAGATAATAGCGGTTACGTACATTATTTTACATCGTTCTTAATATATATTTTTTAACATAACATTGCCCACAATCGTGTCACATTCCGTCGCGTATTGTTTCAGTTCACTATTTTAATTTAAATACATCGTCTCACAAAATATTAATTAATTAACTTTCATACATATAGCTGTCCCACAATATATTAAGATATTTTAACTTCATTTTTGAACTTAGTCAATTCTCTAAAAATAATTTTCCTTTAAAATGGACCGTAACATTAAATATTTACATTTAACTAAATCGGAGCTCACGTATGAAGTAGCCATACGCGGTTTAGAACCTAAAGAAAAGGTTGAGGATCTTAGAGTGCAAATTAATAAAATTGTTTCGGAATATCCTGCGGACGCGGTTTTTGACTCATGCTATGACATAGAAACAGACATTAAAGAAGTTAACGCAACTATTAGCAAAATATTAACAAACTTAGATACTTTAGATAATAACCCGGATAATAAACCAGTTTTAAATCGTACTCGCTCGTTAATTAATCACACTTTTATAGTGTCTATCAAGTTACTTGTTATGTTATATTCACGCGGATTATACACGTTGGATTTATTTTATCATTTGTGTTATGTTTCGCGGGTTCGACTCATATATTTTTTTTTATTTTATTTATAGTTGTTAATCAATAGTATGATGATTATATTAGCATTCGTTTATTT
The DNA here is from genome assembly GCA_907164795.1 of Hemaris fuciformis. NCBI lineage: Eukaryota > Metazoa > Arthropoda > Insecta > Lepidoptera > Sphingidae > Hemaris > Hemaris fuciformis. The sequence continues at coordinate 18,391,767 of OU015435.1, read as the reverse complement.
TATAATGTATCGGCAAATAATTAATTCAATATTAGTCTGTTCGTTAATCGATTATGTTTGTCTTTAGCGGATTAAAATAAGCCTACACGAATTTTGATGTTTTGATTGGGAGTTTTGTTTTAGTGTTGTATGACTTCTTTATAGGTCTACAAACATTTTAATTGCGTTTTGCAATTTTTTTTAGCGGAGTATGACAGTTTCTTGGTATAGGTCTACTCGTCTGCTGTTTTTTTTTCGTTACAGCGGGTCGTGACTGTAACAAATTCGCTAAAGACTAGACATACTCACAATGCCGCTTAGTTTATTTAATTTTGTTTTTATTAATTGTTCATATATTATCATAGTCGTCACCGTTAACAGTTCAATACTTGTTTACCTTGATACGTACCTAGTGTTTCGGAACATTGGTTAATTTTTTTCCTTTTTTTTTACAATATTTTTTTTATTAAAAAGTTATTGCGTTTCGGTCTCTGTCTACGTTTGTCTTTGATGAATTAAAATAAGCCTACACGGAGTTTGATGTTTAGTTGGGAGATATTTTTTTATTTTTTTGCGTTTTGCGCATTTATGGCGGGTTGCGACCTCTTGTATAGGTCTGATTCGTTTTGTTGTTTTGCGTTCTGCGCGTATAGAGCGGGTTGTGACTCTTTAAATAAGCCTACACTAATTTTCTCGTTAGAGCGGGTTGTGACTCTTTAAATAAGCCTACACTAATTTTCTCGTTACAGCGGGTCGTGACTGTAACAAATTCATCAAAGACCAAATGTATTCCACAGTGCCGATTTCGTCCGAATGTTTCATGCTACAGTATTTTCCCTCTTAGATGCTCTTTGTCATGCAGTGCTGTTCTTGAGTCCAATCTTATAATAGATTTGTACTCTAGTTGTATGGTAGTCTGTTGATAATTATAGAATTCTTCAGACAAATGTGACAGGTCGTATGCAAGGTCGCATGGTAGGTATTTGTTAGTGGATGTATGAAAGTGAGACAGTTACTGGGCGGTTCTATCCTTCTTAGGCGCTTGCCGCAGCGGATTTTACTACGTAAAATCCTTTCTCTGGGAGAGGGGGTATTGTTACGTTGTAACAAGTTTTATAAACATAAAATAAATACAAATAATAACTACATACAAACAAACAAATAACCCGTTGTTACAATTGAATGCAAACCGCGCGCTTTAACTAGCGATATCATCACAACGACCATATAAGGTATTCGTCGGTGCCGGAAATCAAATTATTTCTAGAACATCGGATAGTAAACGCCACAGCCAGAAATTTCGAGAAAAAATACAATAGCGATCGACGGTTCAACTTCCTACGAACTATTCCATCTCGCTCGATTCTATAATTACTATCTCAGTCCCACAGGGATTTACAAAAATATAGAGGGTAGTCGTGGCGTGTCTTGCTTCGGTTGTACCGTTCTTTCCATATCTCTGTCTCATGTCATACGGAACAATCTAGAATCTGACAGTACGCATTGTCGCCTCAGGAAGGAAATAGGCCCACCACCGAACCGATATGTACCTATATAAGGACGAATTCGCGGAGAGAGAATGAGAAATTCCGACGCCAGAGAGTTGTGATTAGTTCGCATTTTTTAAACAGTAGTAAAATCAGTGCTATACTAAAACGAAAAAGAAATTAAAAGCGGATCGCATCATTTTCAACCCCCTTGGTAAGTTTAATATATTTAATTCCAATATTGGCTTGGTTGCTGTTAACTAGTTTTTCGTGTCTGGATTAATTTGATTACTATTCAACAAGTGATTTCTTCAACCTTTTAATAGTGCAAAAATTGCTATGGCTATATATTTTTCTTGATAGTGGTATAACAACGTAACGTAATGCGACTGTGAGTATCTTAAAATTGGTAAAATATAACTTACCTTTTTATTTTTCCGATGAGTTTCAAATATGTTTCGCCGCGGTATTTTTCTTCATTAACATTCTATTATACCTAATATTAATTTAGTCCAAATCAATATGGCCGCGATAATTAATTCCCACTGTGTTCCACGCGTATGTTGTTAATATCGGTGGCTTGTGTATTATCTTAATAAGAACTTTATTATCTTAAAATATATTTCCAAATTTAAATATAAGTATTCTATTAAAAATTGCCACCGAATAATTGTATTAGTTTGCTTAGACTTTAAAGCCAGTTAAATTTTTATAATTGTGTAAAGTTATATATAAACTATATTTCCTCCTGTTAGTTCAAATAATGTAATACACACACATAGCTGTGAGATTTATTTTCTAGATTAGCGTGATGTTAAGATAAGAGAAATTTCTCGATGTACCGGCGAAATAAATATCGAAGGTCATTGTTTCACTCGTAGTATTCATGTGTATAAAATTAAACCTGTACTTGTGTAAAAGTTTAAGTGTAACTATTTCTTTTGTACTCATCGCGTAATGGAATGGTGATCGTCCGGCATATAAACAGTTGGGGTTTGATCCTGGGTTGGGTAATTTAAATAATAATTATTAATTATATTGGCATTTGACATTTAACTATGTTTCGTTTAATTATTTTTTTATTTTTTTTTATTTTGTTTTACAACCGGACCTAAATGTCGCCACTCCATTCCGCTATTTTTTAATTGCTTCACGAAAGATGCCGACGCCCATTCCTGGTCTCGTCTAGTGCCTGGGTGTCGGATCTTTCGCGCTACAAGTGTCGTTTCGACGCGTTCCAGGAAACTGGGGGTTCTCCGTTCGGGTTGAGAAATACGAGCTGCACGTTCACGACTCGGATTGAGAACTACGAGCTGCAAGTCCACAGTACGTTTGTGAACGACAGCTGCACGTACTAGTACGGACTGTACCAACGGGCAACGCTTCTGCCCACCGACTCCAGCAGACCCCTGCGGCTGAGGGCCTTCCGATATATCACCGAAGACCCCTCCACGCGTCACGGGATCGAAAGACCGAAGTTAAGTCCCCAGTGCACATAGGGTTTTATTGGGACCAGAAAGCTTTCCTGTGCCAAGAATCCACCCCCCTGGGTGTAGTCATAAATATAGAATTTTTTTTTTTTTTTTTTTTTTAATAAATTGATTATTTTGTAATTGTTTTTTTTTATTGTTCCCGCCGTCAGGCGGTCGTAACAGTGCCCAGCAGTGGGACGTATATGGGCTGATGATGATGATGATGATGATGCAACACAAACATAATATAACCTTTTCGTATGGGAACATTCAACTATTCAATTAGTTATGTACTTACTAATCGGATCTATAAAGCGTCCTCATAATTTTTAACAATTAGAGAAATACTCGATTCTGGCATATAGGTATGTAGGTTTTGGACAAGTTACGAGCCGTTTTTTCACAGTATAATTTAATGAATTTACCTTAACTTCAAAGATCAAAACATGCACACACTTAAAGTCGCCACGAGGATTAACAATAAACATCACCCATTTTTTAAAATCACTGTAGTAATATTCTAAATACCACAACAAATTCTATTTAATTTGTTTCTTTCACTCAGTAAACGTAAACAATTAACAACGTGTGACCTAGACAATGTGTGCTCCAGCCTTCACTGCACTCCAGGGTTGCCATTAAATAAAAATATATTGCCGTGTTTTGGATGTCGAATTGCCGTATTTGTAGAAAAATTGAGAAATTGCCGTGTTTCATTTTTTTTTTCAAATTACATTAAATTCTTATCATATAATTGCCGTGTTTTATGACGCGGTAATGAAATTCTGCTGTGTACCGTGTTTTTTTTCCAACTGACCCCAATTACCTTATAAAACGGCAATTGCCGTGTCAACGTCAATGGCAACCCTGCTGCACTCCCGATTGCACGCACTTCAGAGTTTCAGAGCGAAAGCGGGATTCTTATGTCCATACTAATTGCTATATAAACGGTATTTTGGTTATATCTATGTTTTAAAATCCAATGGGAATTTCGACGTAGTGCGAAAGAGATAGAACTAGTAAAGTGAAGCCAGGTTTAAAGCCTACGAGATAGAGATAGATAGATATTATTATTATGTTCAACATTAATGTTTACTCTAAACGCGCGTTCGTGCGCCCGCGTTTCGTTTTTTTAAAATTATAATGGGCAGGGATATGGCGCGCGGCGGCGCGGCTGTATGGCGGACGGCGGCGCGGCAAAAATAAGTAAATTTCTGTTTTTGGATAAATATTTTGTTGTTTGTATTGAATTATGGAATATCTAGTTTATGTTTCTTATTCGGAATTACGTAAGGCAAGCTGGGCTCTTGGGCTTCTATGGAAGTACCGCCACTGCATAGGGCCTTGATAGGAAACTTAATTATATGAAATTGAGCCCGAGCTAAGCCGGACTCCACAGCTGGTTTATTATGTGACAATGTGGATGTTATACTACGCCTCCAAGACTGTACCATGCCATGTATGAGAAACGACAAAACCAATAAGCTAATCCGCTAATACTGAAGACGAGTGTAGTGTGTGTGATCCTGTTAGAGATGTGCGCGTCACCGCCTTGAAGCGCGCATTGAGGAAGGTCGAGAGTGCTCTACGCATAAGCGAAGGTAGTTCATTGTTCACAACTTTCATGTATGTTACCACGACGAGTTATCTACTTATTTTCTGGCTGGTTAGCTCAGCGTTCTGAATGGGACTATCACTTAAATGTTGCATGCAGTATGTCGTCAGGCCTCACGTTGTTACACTATCAAATTACATTATACTGTATCCACACACAGACGACCGCAAATATTGGAAAATATACGTGGTCACATACATTACAACAAAGTTATTGACAAACATTACGTCACACCAGTATTTCCCGAAGTGATACACAGAGGTGCATTTATAGGCCCACATTTGGCCAATTGTGTTTTGATCCCAAGTAAAACGGGCCGAGCCTATTGCCGTTTTTCAGGAATAATTCCAGAATGCTTGTTGGTACTGGGAAATTCCTGATAGCAAAACCCAATAACATTTTGACGTAGTAGAGGAGCCGGTGAAGATCGACCTTCACCCAACAGATAACCAGATGGGACATTTTTGAAAATCAAATACTACATACATACATAAACTCACGCCTGTATTCCCCGAAGGGGTAGGCAGAGGTGCATTTCTTTTCTGCAACCACATTTCGCCAGGTATATGTATCAGTCCCACGTAATAGGGGGCGAGCCTATTGCCGTTTTTCGGGCACATTTCTAGACTCCGTGCTGTTACTGAGGATTTCCTAATGGAAAAACCCAATAACACTTTGCCCGACCCGGGAATCGAACCCAGGACCTCTAGATCGCACGGCACATACCTACTTGTACCGCGAGACCACGAGGCAGTCAAATACTATTTATTATAAACTCGCCTACGCGGTTCGCCTAACCAAAAGTGTTTATGGCTGTTTTTAATTAAATTAATTTTGATAATATTTTTTTAAGGAAAGGCCATATGATTAATTTTGTAATTAAATTATTTATATTGTTATCAGATCGCGATCGGAGTAGTTACCTTTACTGACCCACCAGTTCATATCAGCTTGCCTGGAAGCCATGAACAAAAAGAAGAAGGAGAGCCTATGTACCAAGGCTTACTTTATACCTATATTAAAAACTATCCGTTGTGGTTAAAATTTTCCGGTTGTCAAGAGTAAAGAAAAATAAAAACAGTCATGTACACTGTTTGGTAGACAAGCTAACGAAGGCGTGTTTGTAAATAAATAATACATACAGACATACATACAATAAAATTCTTCTGTTAAGGATATCCATATACAAATCACAAATACTGATTTAAATACGTAAACATATATTGCATCGTAAACATAACTCAACACTATTAACACTATTTTTGTTTTGCAAAAAAGAGCCATTAGGGCTATTTATAATTTAGGTCCCAGGGCTTCACTTAGAGAAAAATTTAAGGAAATAAATATTCTTACCGTCACTTGTCAGTTTATATACGAAAACTTAATGTACGTCCAAAGGAATCTTGATAAATTTAATAAAATTTGTAATGTACACAATAAAAATACTAAGAACAAATGTAATCTCGTTCAACACGTAACTCGTCTCCGGAAAGTTAATAACTCTTTTATGGGGCAATGTATACGCTTCTATAACAAACTTCCGAGGGCTATAAGGGAGATTCCCTTGACAAAGTTTAAGAAATCAATTAAAGATAAGCTTTACAAAAAAGCATACTATAAAATTTCAGATTTTATTGAAGATAATAAGCCCTGGGAGTAATGTAAATTGATCGGAGTTTTGTTTTGTTGCTATAGTTTGTATCGTACGTAACATTTACAATGTAAAATTTAAATAATGTAATTAAAAAAAGACATTTATTGCTATTTAAAAAAATGACATGTCGTGTTGCTGAGGGAGTTTCTTGCCGTTTCTTCTCCACAGCTATAACACGTTTCGAAGCGGCAATAGTTTAAAAAATATGAAAAGTGTAAAATTGACGATTCAAAAGAACTTGTAGAAGTCTATTTGAATAAAGATAATTTGACTTTGACTTTAACGAATGAAAGCTTTCCATTGATATTTATACAAAGGCTTTGTATACAACCATTCATATAGTTCATACGTGTCGGCACTGCGAGAAATCGACTCGAGTCCTTGTAAATAAAGTTGAGGTAAGCTATAACGAAGAAACCTTGCAGGTATCTTAGCGCGTGAATCACTTGTTTATAAAAAATGCGTCTTATTAACGACACATAATTATAAATAGATCTATACGTAGCAATTGTAGCAGTATCGGAGTTTTGAAGGTTTTGCTGATTTCATATGAAAGTCACGAACGTAGGGCTCTTTGACATGAACTTGACGCATTAAAATGAATAGTGTAAGACGAATGAATGGATGCGTAGTTGTGATGATGTGTAGGTGAAGGACATGTATTCACCTGGAGGCGCTCCCGTGCCGCTCGCCGTCGGCATGTCACCGCCGCGACGCTCAACTGTGTCGTGCGACGGTTCACTTCAGATTATTCAGAGCACGCCGCGCCGTTACTTGCTAATCTTCGCCGTCACGTTAGTCACTTTACTTTCCGTACCACGGCCGAGGACACCACACTTCCCCTCGGACGGACACTACTCGATAGGTGCACTCTCGTGATAAAGAGAAATCTTACTGTGGTGACGTCGCGAGTCACTTTTGTGTCCAGTGATATGTGCCGTGGCTGTGCGGCGCGCCGGGCCACTGGCCCCGCGAGGCAACGGCGGCGTGCGCGGGCGACGGGCGGCGGGAGAGGCGCCGAGTCAGCGGCGTGCGCGCAGGCCCCCGCTCCGCGCGCCGCACCGCCGCGCCCGCACACAGCTCGGTAGCCGGTACCGTTTGGTGTTTACTATGCTTAGGGTAGCGGTGAATTTGGCGGTGACGCATGACGTACATAACACACTAACAGCTGTTTTTAACCGACTTCAAAAAAAAGGAGGAGGTTACCAAGTCGTCTGTTTTTTTTTTTGTTTGTTACCTCAGAACTTTTGACTGTGTGGACCGATTTTGATGATTCTTTTTTTAATTGAAAGCTGGTGCTTCCAGATTGGTCCCATTTAAATTTGGTCTAGTTGTGATAATAGCTTCCATTAGAAAATTACAAAAATCTTAAATTTTCAACAATATGCGTGACAAATCGACGAATAACTTAATATCATGCCAACAGATTTTGATGAATCCTTTTTTTTATTGGTAAGGAACTTAGGATGTACTTCTAGGGTAATTGCATGAGAGTTTGATTAGGTTCTAATTATGGGATCCATGACAAAGTATAAACGGAACTCTTCAATTCTTAGGAGAAAAATAACGATACTCGGCCGAATCTTTATAGGCTATCCGGATATTTGAGTCACCTACCGTAACGTCTTTATGGTCAAGTAATTGTCGTAGTCAAATATAATGTCAATGGAAATCGTTAAGGGCGTACAGTAAAGATGCGATCTCTGGCAGAATTTCGAACTGTCTTGAATCAAATTGTAATGCGCTTACGTTTGTTGCTGCATTGCAACATAAAGCAAGCAATCTAATTGCATTACTTAAGGTGTATTAAATGTGTGAAGCGCTGGTAGCCGAGTGGGTGGTAGAAACATTTGCGTATTGTTGATGAGTTTTATAATCATATAATAGACTGATAGTAGCGGAGTGGCAAAGTAACCGATTTGCAACGCATGATACTACTAAGGAAATACTACTTACAATATACATACCAAGCATCACAGTTGTAGAGGAGGCCCGTGCCCAGCAGTAGGACGTATATGGGCTGATGATGATGATGAATAATAATACGGGAATCCTACCTTGGCTGACACCGCCTCCAAGAATAACAATAATTAAACCCACATTATATTGTCGTAATAATTAGATTGACTTTTAAGTAGTCTAGTCTAATCTATAATCGTACCTAGGTATATATTGATGAAGAGAAATAGTAAGTTGATTATTAAGTTATAGGAGAATACGCAATTATTTTTTTACCTTTTAGTGCATTTTAATTTGTTTTGGGATTTTTTTTGAAGGCGGTTTTTGGTTTTGTTAATTTTTTTGTTTTACAACACAAAGTTTCAACAAACGGCAAATCTGCTGTCACATTTACGTTAACAACTTGACCCTACCAAGCTGAAATGAAAGCTCTGGTAATATTTCACACCCAACGAAACAGAACAATTTTTATAAGTGGATTTTATGCGAAAGGGGTCATAAGTATAACAGTTCATTCTGCTAATTGTAAGTAATAATATTACATCAGTATATTATTATACTGATAGACACACAGGACATACGAGTAAAGTGTGCTTATGTATTGCATAGTAGGTATTGATTAGGGAATCGGTGTGTCGGCAGATCCCCTATGAATTCTACACTATATGAATCAATATTTGCAGACATTTAGAAGTGTGTCCAGAGTTCAGTCGGTGATGGTATAATCTCATTAGAGGTGTGTTGGTGCGAGGGGTGTGCGTGAGCGGTGCCTGTGTCAGGTGGGCGGCGGCTCACGCGACCGCCTAATGAGCGCAATGGGATTACCAGCGCGCGGAAGCCTTGCAAACTAATAATCCAGTATATAATACGGACGAGCCGACAGCCGGCGCAGTGCGCATTTCTTCACGTCAACTAACACGTAGTCGGCACTGTAGTCCCTCCAACACCATGGTGTACAATTTTAAAGTGTTTAAGAAATGCGCACCCAACGGCAAGATCACGCTGTACATGCCAAAGCGTGACTTCGTCGACCACATATCCTACGTGGAACCCATAGGTGGGTGTCCAGTGGCCTCCAAGGGATGTATTGGGAAATGTTACGGGAAGCGCTCTGCGCAAGTATTATAAGTGAACTGAAAACGGAGTGAGTGGTTGACATGGCAGCATTGAACGAGTACCTGTAGTACCGATGTTGCAGTGACTGCAGGGTTGCTCCGAGGTGAAGGTTTTATACGTGTGTAGTGTTTAGCAGTGCGTTGAGTGCGTGCGTGTTGCAGACGGCGTGGTGCTGCTGGATGAGGAGTACGTGCGCGGCCGCAAGGTGTTCGGGCAGGTTGTGTGCACTTTCCGCTATGGCCGCGAGGAGGACGAGGTCATGGGACTCAACTTCTACAAGGAGCTGTTCCTCGCCTCCGAGCAGATCTACCCGCCGCCAGAAAAGCGCTCCTACGACCTGTCACGCACGCAGGTACTCTCCTGCACCCTACTATGCAGCAGGTCGCATATGCCACTGTTGGGTTTAGCCTCTTTCACGAAATACGAAAATTTATTCTGACCTTTGAATTTAATCTATGTACCTATATCGATACGTTAATTTCACAAGGATTATACAAGGAATCCAGTTTGTTATTAATGAGCAGTACACCTTTTAGTGTAAAATAGTACGATCGATACGTGCCGTGCGATCTAGAGGTCCTGGGTGCGATTCCCGGGTCGGGCAAAGTATTATTGGGTTTTTCCATTAGGAAATTCTCGGTAACAGCACGGAGTCTGGAAATGTGCCCGAAAAACGGCAATAGGCTCGCCCCCTATTACGTGGGACTGATACATACTTGCCGAAATGTGGGTGCAGATATGCACCTCTGCCTACCCCTTCGGGGAATACAGACGTGTAAAATAGTTTTTTAGTTTAGTTATAATTAAGAACAGATCCTTAATTTTATTTAAGACTGGAGATTATTTTCAGATCTAAGCAAAATTGTAGTAGCAATCAAAAGTGTTTACGCTTGGTGGTGGTGCTCTTGAACTGATGTTTACTAAAGTGTGTGAAGCGATGGTCTAGTGTCACAGTAATTAAGAAACCAAACCAGGTAATATGGTCTTGTTGCGTACAGGAGCGGCTGATGAAGAAGTTGGGAGACACGGCGTACCCGTTCCGTCTGTCGGTGTCGGCGGGTGCGCCGGGCTCGGTGACGCTGCAGCCAGGGTTGGAGGACGAAGGCGACCCGTGCGGCGTGCACTACTACGTCAAGCTGTTCGTCGGCGAGTCCGAGATCGACCGCTCGCACCGCAGGTACCCGCGCGCGCAATCCACGGGTCATCAGTACCCGAGCATCGCCACTCGGCTCAGATTGAATGATATTTTGGTCGGCAGGAGCACGGTGGCGCTGGGCATTCGCAAAGTGCAGTATGGCCCCTCGAAGCCCGGCCCGCAGCCATGCACCGTGGTGCGCAAGGACTTTGTGCTCTCTCCCGGACAGCTCGAGCTGGAGCTTACACTTGACAAACAGGTGCGCCACTGTACTCAAAGCGTTTGTATGCTCTGGACTCGACGTCGCTCACATCAGTTGTATTAACCTCCTGGGACGAAGTGTAAAGTGATTTTAAATTGAATATGCGCAGTTATACGTGCACGGAGAAACGGTGGCGGTGAACATGTGCGTGCGCAATAACAGCAATAAGGTGGTGAAGAAGATAAAGGCATGCATCATTCAAGGAGTGGACGTAATGCTGTTCCAGTGCGGCCAGTACCGCAACGTGGTGGCCAGCGTGGAGACACAGTCAGTACTAGCTCCCGAGCGTGTTTATACGTGTTGCCTTGTTCTATAGTAAGTGGCGATTTGCATTGGCGTGGTGCAGGGACGGGTGTCCGCTGCAGCCGGGCTCCAACATGCAGAAGGTGGTGCACCTGACGCCGGCGCTGTCGTCCAACCGCGACAAGCGCGGCATCGCGCTCGACGGCCAGCTGAAGCGCGGCGACACCACACTCGCCTCCACTACGCTGTAAGTGTTGGCGCCGCTCGCCGCCCGCGCTCCCGCACCCGCCCGTGTCAATTATTGTCAATTGCTGTGCAGAGTGTTGGATCCCGAGCGGCGCGACGCGTTCGGCATCGTGGTCAGTTACAGCGTCAAGGTGAAGCTCTACCTGGGAGCTCTGAATGGTGAGCTCGTCGCCGAGCTGCCGTTCATACTGATGCATCCTAAGGTGAGAAAGGCTCTCGTCCGCACAGCGTAATAATTTGGCGTGAGTCATCGAAGTAGGGGTGCGAGTAGACGCGAGTGAACGCACTTGCATGTTGCAGGAGGGGCGGGCGAAGATGATCCACGCGGACAGTCAGGCGGACGTGGAGATGTTCCGCCAGGACACCGTGCTGCACCAGGAGAGCGTCGAGGTGTACTGAGGCGCCGCGCCGGACTCCCCACCGCGCCCTACCCACTTCCGACAGCCAAACCTCCACATGTACTATATTGAGATAACGTTAGCCACGTGCACGTACATGTGTATAGAGATGTGCATGTGTGCAATGTGTAATGAAACGTCCGGCGCCGGGCGCCACTGCGCCACCATGTTGCGGCACTCGCAGACGGCGCGTCGCCCTCCACTTGTGCAGCGCCAGAATAACTCGCGCGGCGCCGGCGTCGCCTGCCGCTCCTCTTTTCAATAATTTTACTGTACCTACTTATTTAATCGACCATCGTCATCTCCATACATTTAAATAATATTGTATGTGTCAATAATTATAATCAAACGTTATACATCCTTGCAATATATATTATAATACATATATTCTATTATATTAAATTATTCTACGACGATTCTGTTGTTTATTATTCCTTTCTATAGTCCTGGGTCATTTAAGCGTAGTAAAGTAAAGTACATGTGTATGGCAGCGGTCCGTCGTGGCTCGTGGGAGTATCGCATTCATTCTCAAACTTTTACGTCTATATCCAATAGGGGAAGGCAGAAACTATGGTTTTTAATTTTACTTAATCCTGACATACTACCTTTGCTTCATTAACTTTAATCAATCGCGTGCGACCTGATGTCCGATCTGCAATTTTTAATCTAATAAAAGGTAGCAAAAACGTTGAAAAGCAGTAAAATTCTTCGTAGGTTTCATTAGGTCTGTACAGTAAACGACACCAAATGTTAGGAGTTAGCATATTGTTACTCTCATCCGACTAAAATGACATCCCCAACGAATACGATGTGCGGACTGTTCGCCGTAAATTGTTGGGCAGTGCTATGAGTATAGCAGTGTCAAACATGACAATGACTGATTAAATTTTTGTTTTTGGTTTCAATGGCGTAAAAAATTGCAAATCGTAACCAAGTATAATAGTAAAGATGATGTCCTTTAAAAGAGAAATTCCATCGATTTTGTCATGCTCCTATCAATTCCAAATAGGTCAACTTGCCAAAAGTTGTGCGATGAAAGATAAAGGTTCAGTACCGACGGCTCTGGGTGCATTACACTAGAATATCAGCACCAGATTTTGACTCTGGAGCAGTGTTCTTGTAACGGCGCCCTCGGAGGATTTATCGGCCAATACAGAGGCGTCGTAATGAACACAAAAAAAACTTAGCCGTATGAAATTTTTTGTCAAATATAATACTTAATAATTATAACCAATTCAAATGAGTTACATTTCTAGCCCAGATTATGAATAATGAAATTACTCAAGATAATTGTAATAAGAAATTGACAACGCCCCCTGTATTCAAAACGTGGAAACATAATGTAAGTTAAGTAAAGTGAACCCCTGTGGGTATAATTTCCGTGACACAGATGGCGCTGGAGACAAATGATCGCGTTTTGTAAAACACTGATACTCGTATTACGAAAATATTATTATTTGTTATACAAGTCATTACACTACAATAGTTCGCGATGTTTTCGAGGATTAGGCGTGCGGTTCAGATAATATTTCGGCAGTTGCGGATTCCTTAGCACCCACCTCTGACTTTTCGCAATAAATTCAGGAATTTCGAAATTAACAGTAATATTGCAGAATATTGAAGAGTATTTAGAAATACAAAATACATATAAGAACGGAAATCTATGTAACTTTACAGAATATTTTAACTTTAAGGGGAACATCGCAAGGAAAATTACACACTTAAAATGTCTCCATCTTAGGTGTGTACTGTGTAGTGCGCCAACTTGTACTAGATCATTGTGATGGATAAAGGCTTAACCCCTCTCAGTTACTCAGTTGTAAAAAAGCCCCAGGACCAACAGTGGGACATGTATGGGCTAATGTAGCGAGAGTATCAAAATATGCCGTTGTTTAGCGTCGGCAAGCGACAAGCATTATGTTTGGGATTGAAATTATTAAAACACAAGTGTTAGTTTCAAGACAACCTTTAATCTCGTCCAAAATAAATATGTCAACAGCAGGGCGAACTCTTTGAGTTGTTTTAAACTCTTTAATAACAAATCTTAAAAATTAAATTACCTATTCACTATCTACAAGTTCAGCAACGTCAGTCGGTTGGTAACTGAAACGTATTGATATGGTGGAAGAGACGGAGGTGCCAGCTCCGCGATATGTCACAACTCGATGCGATCTCTCACATTCGCAGATATGTCACAGTGGACACGCGCCGCGTCACGTCGCCGCGACACAGCGGCCGGGACCAGTGACTGACCTTACACTTCCACACAGTGAGGACTTTAGTTCCGTCGTCACACGCGACCTGTACAAGTGTGAGCCCCGCGCCCCGCGCCCCGCGCCCCGCAGTCTCCCCTCGCACGCCTGGCGGCGCGAGGCTCTGAAGGGCGACTTCGAACCCTACCTCGATTACAAATACTATATACATAAAGTCAGATTTTTACAGGTAACGTTAAATCCATCTATCTATTTATATAATATTTCAATTAATAACTATTCTCGTAGACATGTAAAAAAGTGGCAAAGACTTCGACGCTTAACACCTACTATTTACATCACGGATTTCAATGAAATAAAAATACTATGGCATCCAACCGCTTCCAATGGAGTGGGTCTGGGCGAGTGCGCCCGGAGCGCGCCAGTGGCGGGAGAGTGGGCCAGTCGGCAAACACTCACCGCCATATTCATTGTGAAAAGGTATGAAAACTTGAAATGGAGGAAATGTTGTAAACAATGGTTGAATTACAAAGACCTAGCACAGCAAGTATTGTCCGAAGGCGAGGCCGCTGGGCCACTAGACACACGACTCGGGGATCCGGTGGTCGAGGAGCTTCTCCTTGATGGCGTCCACGTTGAGGTCCGGCGCGGCGCGTAGCGTAGCAGAGGCGCTGCGGCCGAGCGCGCCCCCCGCTCCCCCCGCGCCGCCCGCGCCCCCCGCGCCGCCCGCGCCCCCCGCGCCGCCCGCCGGCTCCCGCGGCCGCGCGCCCCACGTCCACGACGCGCCGGGACCGTTGCACGCCTGGAATGAAACCCACCGAGCCTCATCAGCAGAGTCCACGTAGCCCACATAATTCGCACACGCAACGCACGCGCTCGAAGTGCTGCAGCTACCAAGTAGTCGATTTAAATTGTAACGAAGGCTTGAACGGATTACTGTTTTACAGAAAATCTACGTGAAACCGTGGGGTTTCGTTTGCTGACTGAGTTCTCCGTAGCTCCTATATTTCTGACTGTGTGGACTTCTGGCTGGCGGCAGGAACTGTATTAAAATTGGACTTGTTCGTTAGTCTATCGGTTGGTAACTGAATTATACGAAGTTCCATGTTTCTGTTTGATGAGGACTTGGGAAAGTAAATTCTCTCGGGAAGTTTTCGTGTAAATACGATAAAGTTTAATGCCGGTGAGATCTCAAGATATTTTAATCTTTGAAGAGCGGCGGTTCGACGTGGCTTTGTGCGTACACATTTTAAATTAGTTTCGCCTCATGCGGCCGGAACTCTGTGCCTTCAATATCGTCTCACAAACCACCGCGCCGCCCGCCTCCGGCGCATGTTGCGTACAAGCTGGCGGTGCGGCGCGTCCCTCGGGACTGCCGTCACATCAGTCGAGTACTTCATCACATCACTTTACATGCTGTGTAATGTCTGCTACAGTAGCACGAGTTGTCCAGAAAGTCAACACTAAGGCATGGTGCCGTGTACGTACTGCTGTGTGGCGCGGCGCGGTCCCGGTTCGTGTGGGAGAGCAGACGGCCGCGCCGCCCCCGCCGCCCGCACCGCCCCCGCCGCCCGCGCCGCCCGCGCACCCCGGGCCGCCGGTGCTGGCAGCCTCGCCTGCAACGCAACAACATACATACATTCGGAAATTTATCAAGTAGCTTTTAGCACTGGCTTCGCTCGCATCAATAAAGGATTTTCAGGTAGAGATGTCTGTGGGTAGAAGCAAACCCACGTTTCTCCAGCTGTGTTCTTAAACTCCACGTAATAGAGCGAGTCGTTATCCTGATAATTTACAATTGAGAAACCAACTTATAATGTGCATGGCGTTGTAGGTATATTGTTTGTGGGTGTATTATAAAGCTGAAGAGTTGGTTTGTTTGTTAGTTTGCTTGAACGTACTAACCTCATTAACTACTGGTCCTGGGTCGATAGCTCAGTTAACAAAGAGGGCTATATTATCATCGCACCAAGATCAATAGGATCGGACGCGGAGCAGCAATTGAAAATATTGCATAATCGGAGAATTTTTTCTTATTTAAAGATTCGCATACGGCGTTGCGTGTTTACTAGTAATTATATACATATCGGGATGGCCTCGAAGTTAAGGCACGCGGTCGAGAATCTTGACGGTCGCGGGTTCAAACTACAGGCACACACCTCTGACTTTTCGAAGTTACGTGTGTAATTATCATGTACTTCAACTGTGAAGGAAAACACCGTGAGGAAACCTGCACACCTAAAAGTTCTTAGTAATTTCTTATAACGCCCCCCCCCCCCCCCAAACAGGGGCCAGCAAAAGTAAGCAAATATCTTACTCCCCCTTACATGCTTACGTAAGCACTACTCGTAGTACATACTTATATTTATTTAATCTGATCTGGTCTCTTTTTTGATTCAAGATCTTTTTCCGGTAAACCCGAAAAAGAAAAATGCTTACCAAATTACTATTCAACCCCTCCCTAATCCCATGTCATCAAATACAAGCACAGCGATGACACCCCCCCTCCCCCCATCCAATTTAGTGCCTACCTAATACTTTAATGGCCCCTTAGCGTGTACATTGATTATAATTGATTGATGATGATGCGATGCGTGATGCGCGGGCGCAGTAACAAGTTACTGTGTTGTTGGGCAACAACAGATAGGTACGTGTACGATTTTCTTTATGTGTTGTTTTATGTTCTTAAAAAATAATGTTTCATTGGTATCTAATAACTAATAACTATAACTTTAAAGAGCAAGTGAAATGTATGGTGCTGGTTCAAGCGACATCCCTCTATCAGTATGGTGGGACTGCATGTGCCATAGCTATGAGTAGTGTGAGCGCGGCGCCGGCGCTCGGGAACCCGCCTGATATCTTTTAATTAAACGTTGCCAATGTCGAAGTAAAGCGAATGGGAATCTGTGTAAGCGGAGCGCATTAATCTCGCCGGGATAAAGGTGACTCTAAATTCGGGTGGACCATTTATCATGGATTTTGTAATTTCCTAGCGTCCAGGCGGCCCCGTGTTTTTTCATAATCCGAACGGCTCTTATTTGCGGGAGTGCGTCAGAGGCTCGTCGCGCGCGGTCGCCCCGCACATAAATAACGACGGAGATTCCGCCGCCGCCGCCGCCACCCGACTCAGCCCGACACCGGCCGACCCGCGAACCATTTATCCTCACGAAAAAACCTGATTAATCACTACATTCTGAGACGGAGGCTAGCGTAAGTCACGACGCAAGAAATAATTAATCGGCGCGCGTCATCCGCCCGCCCCCGCCCCCATCCGGGCTGCACCACGTCACCAAGCACCGCGTACCGCGCTTATGCACTTGAAAAGAACTTCAATAGTAGAGCTAGCATCATTGATAAACGGCATACTTTGTGAACGTGAAGAGTCGGTGTGCGCAGCGCCGTCAAGGATATTGATGTGAGTGGGAGAGCTGTGTGGTGTGTGGTGTGGTGCGCGCGGCGGCGCGTTTTCAATAACGAGTGTACGCGCTGAATATTCACGAGGCCTATCGATATTCATTGGCGCCGCTCGGCCGGAGAGGCTCCGGCAGCCCCGATGGCTCCGGTGCTCGCGGACCCACCGAAGTTACATTTAAAGCCGCTCGAGCGGACTCTTCCATACGATACGTTGTTGGCGGTCGTTTTCGAAATATCTTCGATCTCCTCACCGGCATGCTATTCTCTTACGTAGGCCCCATTTTCTTCCATATTTGGGTTCAAAATGTGAGCGCCCTCCGTGGTAATGTCTATTTTGTTCGCAGATACCCTGTACAATTGCGACGCTCTCCTCCGTGTGATTGAATTTCTTACAATTTGAAATAGTCTGTGACAAAGTAATATAATTCGCCGAGTAACAGTGCAGCACTTTCACGGGCGAAGCCGGCGGCGAGAGTTGCGTTATAAAAATGTAAATAGAGCATTAGTGGAAGTGCCGGCCAAATATGAAAATATTTTGGCGGGCAGATTTAATGGAGGGGCGGGGTGGGGCGCGCCCGCCGCATAAATCCGCCGGCTGTATCATATAATGTGGGAGTTTTTATTGAGGCGAGAACGGCATTCATTAGAGCGCGATTTATGACGCTCGCGCTCGCGCGGGACCCTGCGCCGGACTTCGTCGCCGTTTATATATCTCTTTACTATATTTTGAATATTGAGTCGGACAGTTTAATTGCATTGGATGATTAAACGTATCACAAATCGCAAATATCAATTCTCCGAGTTGTATGTGCAGAACCCGTTTTGTGTTGTCTGCATGTCGTGATGTAAAGTTTTCCAAGGAGACAGCGGTGGGCGCTGTGACAAGAAGCGGTGGTGCGTGGTGGTCGTGGTGCGGGCGCATTATCTCAGGCGGGTTGAGGCAGCGGGTGCGCCGACACTTGCCACATTAGCTTCCAATTAGTGGTCGTTAGCGCGAGGCCGGGCCGCCCGCGTGCCGCCACTACTTGGCGATAAACTTCGCGTCCTTAACTACTAGTACGAGACGCGCTTTTTCACACATCTACGAGTACTTGTGGTTCAGAATGTGCTCCAATGAGCTTCTTGCCTGAGTCGATATGCCGCTGGGTATAGGGCGCCGCATGTATGAATAAACATGTGATCACTCCCCACGTCTCCTTAGGAGTTTGTTTTTAACTCACAGAAGAAAACATCGACTTTGTAAAAGTAGAGATTTTCATTAAATTTGAGGATAGAGCAGATTCAGTCGCTTTAATAATAAAAAGGAAAGCTTAATATTCCTACATAATTATCTTATTTCTTTAGCACTTCATTCACTGTTATCATCCGCCACAACAAGTTACAACCTTGATAAACAGCACTCGATGTTTGAACATGTAAGCTACACAGTAAAAGTACTATTGTGCTGGTCGCCGCCACGTGTGATTTCCTGGTGTGTAAATGCTACCAGTTTTTGCCCGTAAGTTTTTCTCCGAGAATCACGTAGTTACAGGATGTAAATTTTGTTATTTTTTTTATAATTACAGTAAACTCTTTCGGAATATTAGAGTCCCTGTTTTACGGTACCAAAATATACCAATCAGTATATCGGTTTGTGGTCTAGGTTTAACAAACAAACGTTCGTATTTATAATAATAGATGGAAGATGTGTCGCCTAAGAAGTATAACGGGCTAAGTGAAGAGCAGTGGCGGCATGTACTCACAGTAGTTGTTGGGTATGAGGTCTGGCTCGGCGTCGTCCAGGTCGGCGTGCTTGGGGCGCGCGGGCGGCGGCTTGTGTGGCGGCGGGCGGCGGCGCCGGCGCAGCCACACCGCGCACGCGCCCGCCACCAGCGCGCACGCCGCGCCCGCGCACCCGCCCGCCGCGCCCACCACGCCGCCCACGCCCAGCGGCGCCTCCGACGCTGCATACACCCACACATATATCATTATCTCAGTTTAAACTGCACTTCTCAGCGTATCATATATAGGTACGATAAAATATAACAAGATATTGTAAGTCTATAAAACTAGGAAATACAGCCAAATATCCAGTGGATCACGAGTGTATGGGCTCTGCAAGCACGAACACAAGTGCAACGTGAAGTTGGACCGTTGGTTCTTGACCTATATTTTGCTAAGTACATATAGAAAACATCAAAATATAAAAAAAATGTCTCCGGTTAACGTCTAGTAGTATAATGTATGTATTGTCGCTGAGTCCCCTGCACTGCTGTACTGTGCGCCGTGGTATGTGTTTGTTGTGTTTGTCTAGAGTCAGCGAGGAGCACGTGCGTCGTCCGAGCCTCACACACTTTATTGTTATCGAAAGAGCGCAACAAAAAGTGTAGGCGCTGACGTGAATGTCAATAGGATTTCAGTCTGAATTAAATTTCAATAATGGAAATTTCGAATACAGTTTATATGTAGGTATCGTATGTAGTATGTACCCGCGTGCGAGACCTACGGGACGCACCGACTTCCGCACACCCAGTATGTTGTTATTTAGCACTTTCGTTCATTGAGATTAAAATTTATTCAAATCAAACTCTGCGGATTAAGTAAATAATAATAAATAGAACCAACAGTCACATGCGTACATAGTTCTGACCCCACATTAAGATACGAGTGTTGTGTCGTGGGTATCAGGAACTACGAGAGATTTTCCAGTCTCACAAACACCCAGACCCAAAACAAATACTTGTGGATCACACAAACATTTGTCTCGGTGCGAGGATCGAACCCGCGGCCTCTCGTTTCCCAAGCTGTTGTCTAGCCATACATACAGCACACATGTAGGATTTACTTCCTTTATCCTTCGCACCGTTTTATTTTCGCTGGCGCATTGTAAATCCCACACCGAGTGTAAAGCCACTAAACCTGTGCATCGCATATGAGAAAGGGGTAAAATGATGGATGGAGTAGGAGCCGAGGCTGCAGCGGGGCGAGTCTCTGAGCATGTATCGCGCTAACAGATCTCTCACGCGTAAAATATTCCTCAAGAGTACGATGTGAATGTGCGGGCAAATTGGCGAGCGCTGAGGAGGTGGTCGCAGGTGGCGTCAGTGTGGCGCGACGCGGGTACTAATGAGCACCTCGCGACACGCACAAACAGCCGCGGTTCGTTATCTCTAATGGAGCTTTGTTATGCACGCGTGCGGCGCTCCGCGGCGCTGATCAACGTTATCTAATAAATGTACGCATTTGTCTAATGAAGCGCAGAAACGTGCCACCATGTCGCCGTGTCCCCTTGTCACCGTCTCACCGTGTAGCCTTGGCACAAAGCGTGGCCGATGCCGAGGGTTACTGGTATTGAGCAGGTGGTTGTGTGGAGCAGTGTGTTGTGCCGCAGCCCGTGTGGCGCGGACGGCTCGGCGGCGGCTCGCGGCGAGGGACGCGCTGATTTATTCGACGGCGCGCGGCGCTAGTTGCATCCCGCCGATGAATCATCGCCGATCGCCGGCGATACGTAAAAACGACGACGAAATTAATAATCATTATTCATTGCACTTTATCAATGATTTATTGGCGCGTTATTGTATTTTTCCGCTCGTTGTAATTAATTCGACAAATCTGATCGGATATAGGTATGGCTCGTCCGGTCCGCGGGCGCCGCCGGTGCAGTAAGTCGCCCGGCCCGAATGTTCTCTTACGCCATTTATTGGACGAGACCGTTCGCGACCGATCTCAGTGCGAGAGGAAAGGACCCACCCAGGAATACAACGTCATCGCATGGGCCTCCGTGTAAGAAATCTCGATGTTTTAGCGAATATGATAGCATGATGTATGTATGTATGCAATGCGCTTAACAATATCGGCACCGCAAATGCTCGAACCATCTAGACAAAGACAGCAGTTGGTATGGCAGGGGGTGCACTATGAATGTGTATGATGTGTTCCGTAACGAGCCACTGCACTCGTGTAAACAGTAATGGCGAGTCGATCGTGTAACACGAATATATTTTCATAACTGATGTGTGCAGAGATTGTTGAGGTTATCCAAGATTCATAAGAAGCGCGTGTTGAGGAGGCGGCGGCGCGCGGCGCATCCAGCGCATAGCCGCGCCGCGCCCTGCATCATTATGAGCGCGCGCGGTGCGTCAGTGTTGGTGCGCCAGTGTTGGTGCGCCAGTGTTGGTGCGCCAGTGTTGGTGCGCCAGTGTTGGTGCGCCAGTGTTGGTGCGCCAGTGTTGGTGCGCCAGTGTTGGTGCGCCAGTGTTGGTGCGCCAGTGTTGGTGCGCCAGTGTTGGTGCGCCAGTGTTGGTGCGCCAGTGTTGGTGCGCCAGTGTTGGTGCGCCAGTGTTGGTGCGCCAGTGTTGGTGCGCCAGTGTTGGTGCGCCAGTGTTGGTGCGCCAGTGTTGGTGCGCCAGTGTTGGTGCGCCGCTGCGCCGAGCCCGGGCCGGTGCCTGCGTCGCCGAGCCGCCACCCATGCTAATTGACGAGGAGAGTGCGCCGCTCACGTGTGTTGGGTCAAGTGCTGGTGTTTACACTCCGCACGCGAATGCCTGGCGCGTTAAAGGAAAGTGTTACTTGTCATTTGTAAAGCGGCGTTGTATGGCACTGTGGTTCGTATCAGCGGTGCGCCGACTGCGCGAAGTAATGCATGTTATCGAATCGGTGGAAACGCGCCGGTCTCACTGTCTACATCTGTTTTCTGTGAAATAGTGGTCGAACCCAAACAAGCCGCCGACACAACATGCATGACTGACAATCTTTTTGTCCCACGGCAAAAACTGTTGCCATCTATGATCCCGGACCCGATATCCACGTCGGATTCATACTGATTAAAGTTATCTGTTGAAAAATCTCAGTGTTAACTCAGAATCTGGGAATGTGCTGTACAAGAGACAAGATCGATCAGTGCAATCACGCATCGTGAGGTGCGAGATTAACTTCTTGCAGTACGGTATTTCTAAACAACTTATATTGCATAGTCAAATGTAATATGTAGTAATGGATTGGACGAACACGTAGCTGTACTTAGCTATGACTTAAATGACGTTTACTAGTAGAATATATGTTGTTGTAAATAATTTATTATGTATATCGGAGCAGGAGAGTCTTCGTAGTGTCTTTAAGATGTGTGACGTCACATTGCCGACGTCACAACTGTTGGTTTTTGGTGATAACTCATGCTTTGAGTTTTCTTTAGTAAAATTTCACAATTACTGACGACGAATTACTAAAGACGACTCAAAGGGGCCCTTGGGGTCGCTGGGCGCGCTGCGGGGGCGGCGGCACTGTGGCCTGTGTACGGTGCGGGCGCCCACCCACAACCGGGGCGCCCGAACCAAGCTAGTGGGCTACACACTCCGAGACGGCCGAGACTAATACGTCTCGGAGGCGCACCGGGCGGCTGCGGCATTACGGTTGGCGCTTCTCGCTAACGTACCGTGGTCGCCCCACTCGGCGCGGAGATGGCCACCGGGGGGTTTTGGTCGGTATGCCTGTTTAGGGATATTGTTAGGGACCCAGCCCGGCACTAACACCTGCGCGGACATGACGTCGCCGCGCGCTGGGCTGGGCTGGAAGACCGGTGACCCCGACATACGCTTCACGCCCGCCCCTCCCCCGGGGCAAGCGGGAAGTAGAGCCATAAACAGCTTTCCCCTCGAGAACAAAAAAAAAAAAACACAGATAGCCCTATATCGTTATGATTAGCAGTGACATCGTTATTACTGGAGGATCCATTTTGAGAAGTAATTTTAACAACCAACTTCAATCAAAGTTCCTTTTATTTCCCAATAAATCGGATGTTTGCTGTCCGCGCGTAGACCGATGAATGCTTTGCTCCGCTGCAGCGGGCGTCTTTATAGACACTGGAGTGGGGCGACCGCTCGTGAGTCATTCTTGTTTATGCAAGAGCGATGACATAGCCACGGTAATACTATCATACAGTAGTTTAACTCGGCCGCATTTTTGAAATAAATACCTACAGCCGCGCGGTACGTAAACATGCGATAGGGCTGCGAACCTGCAGAATTTTAATTCAATCTGCCTACTTTGACTTTCTATCTATTTTTGTGATTGTAATTTATTTTTATTTTAACTAATAAAATATTTTGTGAATGGAATAGGAAGTGTTCAATAAAAATGCATGTTATTTTTTGATTGGAAGATTTCATGCAACCAAAAACAGCACAATATGTAAACACAATATATACTTGTCATATTAAATAGGCACTTGCACTTATTTTGTATAAAAATCGCGCGATTACTGCTTAAAAAACAACACCGCCCGTTTGTCACTGCGGCACATTCGCGACTGCCTGCATGCCTTGCGCATGCCGCGATCGAGGCGCGTAGGTATTACTCGCGTTTCGCCCGTTTGTATGAAGTTAAACTACTGTATGATAGTATTACCGTGACATAGCTCTC
Source organism: Hemaris fuciformis (assembly GCA_907164795.1). Taxonomy (NCBI): domain Eukaryota; kingdom Metazoa; phylum Arthropoda; class Insecta; order Lepidoptera; family Sphingidae; genus Hemaris; species Hemaris fuciformis. The sequence continues at coordinate 18,368,178 of OU015435.1, read as the reverse complement.
AGATATGGTTTTACGCCGTTATGTATAATGTAATAAATTATTGGTCACTAGTGCAGTCATGGAAACCGTGTGGAACCTGCAGGTGCCGAGTGTGTGTGTGAGCCTCGCCTGCCGTGATGCGCTTTCTCGAACGGCTAAATTCATTAAAGCTCCTTTTAACTTTGTCCTAGTCGGCTTCCAACCATTGTCTCGTCGTTTAAAGGGATTTTGATACAAGCTGAGTGCACAATATATAAGTGCTGAGTGTACATGGTTACATTAATTCCGATCGGAGTATTGATGCAATGGCTATATTTAAGATGGATCAAAACCTTATACATTCCAATATATATTCCAAAGTGCGTTTAATTAAAATGGTACTAAGCGAGGGTGCAATGAGGCGCTCCCGATGTGTCCGCCGGCGCCGCCGCGGTCACCTTACACACACATCATCATGAATCATTTTTATCTGTGATGAAGTGTTATGTCGTTCCCTAGCAGTAGCGGTCTTAATGTTTCTTATATTGACTGCGTGAAAGACAAACACGAGGGTTGTCATCTTGTTGACAGTTTGTTTATTTTTCTGAAGAATGAAATATTTACAAAAAATACTTCTTGCTAATTGCCAACTTCTTTGATAATTATGAGAGTCCATGGCGCAAAACATGTAATGATAACGTTTGTGTAATGGACTATAAATAAGGCTCATTGGAATGGGTATTGGTCCGACAACCTTCACTTATCTAACTTGATGACGTAAGGCCTAACCCTTCTCAGTTGCGGAAGAGGTTCGTGCCCAGCAGTGACACCTATATGGGCTGATATAGAATAGTTTTTATTCTTTTATTTATTAAAACTTTATACAGTCATTGTAAATCTGGACTTCATGCCAAAGGCATTCTCTGCCAGTCGAACCTTGGGTGATGCAGAGATAATACACAGCAGGTACGAAAATAAAATAATTTATATAATATAATAATTTCTCAAGGTATTGTTAAGGAAATTATAAGTAAAAATTTGAACAAAAATTAAATACCTATCCCTTATTTTTACTCAAAAATGGTACCATTAATTTATTTTAAAATTTAGCCAAAAATATAAAAACTATTGTTTTTACGTGAGTTATAATTTCATGGAATATTTTGAGGTTTAGCTTAACTACGTACCTATCTGTGATTAATCACAGGTTTTAGTGTTTTTCGTTTCTTTGTCTTTTTGGTATGTTTTCTTAAGAATAATATTTAGAAGCATCACATAGTACCCAACAAAATTGATTGAATTTAAGAATAGTTTGTGTCATGAATTCTTATATATAAAAATGAATCGCAAAATGTGTTGGTAAGCGCATAACTCAACAACGCCTGGACCGATTTCGCTAATTCTTTTTTTGTTGTGTTTGCTATTGTTAGGAGAAGGATCTTATGAAAGAAAAAGTTAAGAAAATTGCGAGGAATATGGTAAAAACAACAATTTAATTTTCTCATATAAACTGTTCTACCTAATATTCTGTCAAACATTTTATGTTTATCCCGTCAATATGGTTAATGGTCCCCTCAAATTAAAGAACGTATTTAAATAAAGGTTTTGAATCGACAACATATATCCAGAATATTCGAATAATTGCGTATTTTAGATTTTAAAAATGTAGAATAATGTCAGTAATAAAAAGGGATTGACATATTTATTGGTTGTCAAATATTTATGCGTGCGTTCAGAAATGTATTTTTAAACTCCTTGGTTGTACCTGATTTACAAACGAAGGCAGGTTCGGTAGTCATCACGCTTTGAAATCTAAAACATCCACAACTATGCAATGGAATGCGCTTGGTGTTAAGAAAATTGTTGAGTAATGTTATTCACGTGACGATACTGAAAAGACAACTTAGAGATGAATTGGTGCTTGAGAATTCATCAATTAGATTAATCTAAGATTTCATTGATCCTAACGGGTATGACCATTGAGTTCAAACGAATTCAGTTCCCGATTCGTCATGCCTTCGCAATGACGATTAACAAAAGATGTTTGTGATCTTTATGATGAATGTATATCACAAGGTGCATCATCATCATCAGCCCATATATGTACGTCCCACTGCTTGGCATAGGCCTTCTCTGCAACTGAGAGGGTTTAGGCTTCAGTCCACCACACTGATGCTTCAATGAAGAGAATTGAAACCGACTGCATCCCATCCCATATGTACATGTTTAATTAAATCATGACTTGCGGAGACACGATTGATGCATTTAATTTTCGTACTTATTTATTTCTGTATTTTTATCTCAATAAAGTGCTGAACTTAATATTTATTTCCATACAATCAAAAATAAAATTCAGGTAATATGTAAATATGTAACATTCAATGACTGTTAGGGGATACGAAGTTTTCCGGGTCAGCTATTACAAATGTTAATGTTTTGTTTGTTACGCTTTCACGCCAAAACTACTTAACCGATTATCAAGAAAATTTGTACACATAGTCTTCGAGATATAAAAAAGGTCATAGGATTCTTCTTATTAAAAAAAAATACGGAGGATGAAAGAATTGAAAAATGATTGAAAAAAGATTTGAATGACTTTTGGTATGCAGATAGGTGGGACCCACCGAAGTAACATAGGTGGGAACGGTTATCCTTACTATTATATAAATGTTAATGTAGGGATGTTTGTTACGCTTTCACGCAAAAACAAAAATTTTGGTATGAACATAAATGAGACCCTGTGAAGTAACATAGGCTATGTTTTATCCCGGGAAAATGTAATGTTCCCATTGGAATAAACATATTATTAAAAATACGAAAATAACTGTCAGAGTTTTACTTTTACGCCTTAAACCATTTGAATTGATTTGACCTTTTTTTAAATTCAGTAAGTGCCATTTTGGGCACTTGAGCGACGATTTATAGATTCACTTATTATCTTTCTGCGCCCAACCCTCAAGTCTACGCGGACGGAGTCGCGGGCAAAAGCTATAAAAATATAAAAATTGCGATTACAAAACAGGTGTTGTTCGTAGAAGGGTGAAAATTTGGAGTTATATGTATTTTTAATGCTGAATCATAAAAAAATAAAAATAAAAACTTTTCGGGTTGGACCACCCTAGGGGTATAAAAAATAGATAATCTATTCTCAGACTTACTGAATATACATATAAAATTTCATCAAAATCGGTCGAGCCGTTTCGGAGGCTGTTTCGAACTGTGACACAAGAATTTTGTATATATAGGTATAGATGTAAATGTATATCTCACTCTATACAATTTTGACCATATTTTTTTGGTTATTTGGATATCGATCAAAGCAATGACTGTTATACGTATCATTATAATTTTTCAGTGCTATTATCATTTATTTACATTTTAATTAAAAAAAAATCAAATTAAAATGGTCAGTATAAGATAGAGGTTCATCGTCGTCGTTTTCAATTTATGATTATAATAATTTATCAATGCTGAATCATAAAAAATAAAGAAAATAAAGTCAATAGAAAAAAAACATACCCCTAAATGTTAAACCCTTAAATGTTGACCGATTCTCAGACCTACCTACAATATACACACAATATTTCATAAAAATCAGTCGAGCCGTTTCGGAGGAGTTTGCCAAAAAACACCGCGACACGAGAATTTTATATATATGGCAAAACAACGTTTGCCGGGTCAGCTAGTGTATTAATAAAAATCAAATGCCTTGAGGGACTACGCACAGTACTTTAAATTAGTAAGAATAATGTAGGTGTGTCTCAAGTCCGTCGTGAATCGTGACGTGTGTAAGCGCGCGGCTCACGGGTCGGCGGGCTGGCTGGAGGGCGCGCGTCGGCCGCCATAAAGCGAGAAAATCATGAGCCGCTCAAGTCGGCCCGAACATCGAATCTTCCGGCCGTTTTAGCCGCCACTTTTCCTTGTTACTTATATTTTTTCCGGCGAAGCTAATGTTTTCCCTGGGCTAATAATTCGCGGAGGATAAGGGCTGCTCCGCCGACACTTAGAGCGCTCCGGGCCCGCGGCGAGCGCGCCCCACTCTCCCCAGGGCCCTCCTTCACCCTCTAAATTGAGTTTCACTGTGTGATTGAGAACAATAACTAGTTATTTCCGAGTGTATCGCTCGTATGCCGGCACCCGTCAGACGGCCTCGGCGCGTGTTTGTCAATCGATTTCGAATCGGCGCAGCTAATAGATTAAAGGCTCGAGTTAAAGCGTAAAAGTTACATTCGCATTTGATTCAGTGTAGGTGCGGGGTACGACAACGCGGGCGGGGGGCGGTGTGGTGCGGGGACTCAGCACCTCGCCTAACGAGCGACTAAATGAAATAGCGAATGGTTAGCGTAAGAGGCGAGAACCCTCGGTCAGCCGGACCCTTTGGCGTCAGAACACGCTAACAGTGTCATACTGCGCCGTGCTTCGAGCTCCTATGAAATCACGTAGTATATATTAAAGTGAATATTATGAGATACATTGTTAGGAAAATTGACGATATAATCCGGTGCTGGTTGGTGGCTGAGGCAAGCCCTCGATATTCGGCGCGTGTTGGTACTTGTAGTTGTGTAGTGTGCACGAGCGCTGTTAGTTTACCGGTGCGTTTCTCCGGGTCGCGGAACAGCACGTCGTCGAGCGCGGCGGGCGGCGAGCGCCCCTTGGCGTTGGCGGCGACCGCCACCAGCCGGAACCGCACGTCCCACTCCAGGCCGCGCACCGTCCACGAGGGCTCTTCCGACGACAGGTTCGCGCTGCAAACACACAATAACAATCAGCTTGATAACGCTCAATCACATTATCTAATATGAAGTAACAAGTTGAAGACAATTCTAAAAATGAAATGTACAAGAATATGAACTTCAGTAGGTCCACAATTTCCAAGAAAGCGAACGCTAGGATGGCTTCCGTAAAACTTTTAACTCTTTATCAGGCGAGGGAAAGAGCCGGAGGGCCAACAAACCACTATCCTCTAGGGCCTAGGGTCTAGGCTATAGGTACCTCATTCCTTGTCTATCTCCGCAGGCATGGCCACTAAGCTCTTACGAACTGCAAGTGCTGTAAGTTCGTCGTGCAGCAGGCGATGTAACATTAATATATATTGTAAGTCGACAGTCAACCTAACCAGTTTTACAATTATCAACAGAACCAGCATAATTAATAAGATTTGCCGTGGGATCAAGAGGTCCTGGGTTCGATTCCCGGGTCGGGCAAAGTGTTATTGGGTTTTTCCATTAGGAAATTCTCAGTAACAACACGGAGTCTGGAAATGTGCCCGAAAAAACGGCAATAGGCTCGCCCCCTATTACGTGGGACTGATACATACCTGGCGAAATGTGGGTGCAGAAATGCACCTCTGCCTACCCCTTCGGGGAATACAGGCGTGAGTTTATGTATGTATGTGTAAGATTTATTAATAGAGCAGGAGTTACATGACAAAATTGAACATTCAAAGAAATGAACTCATCACCAGTTGACACAGTAAAAGACCAGTCTTGACGTAACCTGATTCAGTTAGCCCGATATCGGAACGGAATACCAGAGATATATATTCTATGACGTAGTTCGCTACCCGTCGTCGTCTTTTCGCAATCCTCATCGCATTGGAACGTGGAACGTGCGCGGCCTTAACCAACCTGGAAAATTACGTATAGTAGAAGACGAAATGCATAGGAAGAACGTTCACCTTCTAGGGCTTAGCGAAACACACTGGAAAGGCCAGGGCCATTTTACATCTGAAAACGGAAATACCGTATACTTTTCAGGCCCAGAAGACGAAAGCAGCAAAGGAGTGGCCTTCATCGTGCCAAAGCCGATGAACAATTGCGTTCTAGGCTACGATTCAGTTAACGATCGTATTATAACGCTCAAAATAAACACCTTACCATGCAAGCTTAATATCATCCAGATATATGCCCCAACAGCACAGTCCACGGAGGAAGAAGTAGAGAGCTTCTACGGTACGCTGACTCAGACACTTCAAGGAATTCCGAAAAGGGAAGTTACTATGATAATAGGCGACTTCAATGCAAAAGTTGGTGACACTGCAGATTGTGACCACCTTCGCCGATTCGTGGGTACCCACGGAATCGGGGTAAGAAACGACAGGGGCGAGCGTCTGCTACAGTTTTGCTGTGAAGAAAATTTCACGATCACCAACACATGCTTCCAAAATCATATCCGCAGGTTGTACACTTGGATATCTCCCGGCGACAAATGTAGAAATCAAATCGACTACATATTGATACGAACGCGGTGGCGAAGCTCAGTAACCAACGCCTTAACTTTCCCCGGTGCTGACTGTGGCTCCGATCATCAACTTCTTGTAGCTACGGTGCAAGTGCGTTTAAAGAGAATTGACAAAACAAATGTAATTCCTAGTACGAAAAACATTGACACTGGTGGTTTTAAAAAAAGTTTCGAACAGAAAATTACAAACTTCCCTAACGGAATGGTAGATAGCGACAGCAAATGGGAGTATTTTAAAAGGATAATAGAGGAATCGGCTAAAGATCACAAGCTAGCGAAGCCCGTCATGAAGGAATTCATCACCCCTGAGACGGCCCAAATCATCCTTAAGAGACGTGAACTAAAAGAAAGCGGTATTTGTTCAACTGAAGACCATAAACAATATGCAGATCTGAACCGTCAAGTACAACTTTGCTGTCGAAAAGATTACGAAAACCACATAAACAGAATCTGTCTCGAAATTGAAGAGCACTCACTGAGGAACGAAACCAGATATCTCTTTCAAAAAGTAAGAGAGTTGACTGGAACGCGGAAACCAAGAACCTGTGCCATTCAAAATAAAGATGGTCACCTACTTACAAATGTAGCTCAAGTATTGGAGCGCTGGAGAGAGTACTGCGCGGAGCTATATGACACGGGAGAGCCTAGTATCAACGCTAATATTACATGGACTGCAGAAGAACCTGATATTCTACCATCTGAAGTGGAACATGCGATCAAAGCTCTCAAGTACAAAAAATCACCGGGAAAGGACAGCATTACAGCCGAAATTCTAAAAAACCTAGGTCAAAGAGGCACAATAGCTATCACTGAAATTTGCAACACCATCTGGAATACTGGAAGATGGCCAAAAGACTGGACAGAATCGGTGTTTATACCGTTACATAAGAAAGGTTCTTCAAAAGACTGTGGAAACTATAGAACAATAGCGTTAATATCTCATGCGAGTAAGATCCTCCTCCATGTAATTAATCGACGTCTTAACCACTTCCTCAGCCGACAAATACCCGAAGAACAGGCAGGTTTTGTCAAGGGTAGAGGTACACGGGAACAAATACTGAACGTTCGCCAAATCATTGAGAAGAGCAGGGAATTCAACAGCCCCGTTGTCCTCTGTTTCATTGATTATACCAAAGCCTTTGACTGTGTGCAATGGGATAAACTGTGGAACGTGCTACTCGAAATGGGAGTTCCTCGACACCTTGTTGCTTTAATTCAGAGTCTGTATACAGAAAACCGTTCTTTCATAAGGATAGGTACGGAATGCTCCCATAAATTCCAAACAAAGAAAGGAGTGAGACAGGGCTGTATTTTGTCCCCTGCGCTTTTTAATATTTATGGAGAGTATATAATTCGTAAGACCACCGAAAACTGGGAGAAAGGGTTTCCTATAGGTGGAAAAAGACTATCAAATCTTCGATATGCCGATGACACCCTTCTCCTGGCAACTTCTATGGAAGATATGAATGAGCTATTTGAAAGACTCGAGTTAGAAAGTGGCAAAATTGGTCTAGCAGTGAACAGAGCGAAGACCAAAGTGATGTTAGTAGACAGAGCTGGAAAACTAACTAATCGCACCTGCAAACTCCCTGGCATTCATGTTGTCGACCGCTACATATACTTGGGCTCCCAAATTTGCAGTGATGGCAGCTGTGCTCCCGAGATAAAAAGAAGAATCGGGATGGGAAAGGATGCAATGACCCGCCTAAATAACATCTGGAAGAAGAGAGGAATTGGTATCAAAACCAAGACAGTCTGATACGTGCCCTAATATTTCCAATCTTCTTGTATGGAGTAGAAACCTGGACAATTCTAGCTAGAGAGAGACAACGGATTGATGCATTCGAAATGTGGTGCTGGAGGCGGATGTTGAGGATACCATGGACTGCGAAACGCACCAATGCATCAATCCTGACCCAACTCCGAATAAAAACTCGCTTGTCCAGTGTATGTCAGCAACGCATCCTTTCGTACTTCGGTCACACGATGCGCAGAGGCGACGGAAATCTAGAGAAAATGATTGTGGTTGGGAACACCGAAGGCAAGAGGTCACGTGGTCGTGCACCAACGAGATGGTCCGATCAAGTGAAAGAGTCGTCGTCCTCCACATTCTATACTGCCGTAAGGGACGCGCTGGACAGAATCCGGTGGAAGCAGATCATCCGCTCCAGATGTCACCCTAATGTTGACCACGATCCTCAGATATGAGGGACCGACCAGAGAGAGAGAGTTCGCTACCCAGGTGGACACGAACTTTCTACTATCAGCCAAATAGTGCTGGCCGAGCGGTATGTTGTGTGATGTGACAAAGGTCGGCGTAACGATACAATAATTATTTTACTTTTAAGTGGTCATAAAGCAGCAGAGTGTCGTTGACTTTCGATTCCAATTGAAGCAAATATTTTACGAGCTCGTTAAAGCGCGTCATCATTTAGAATTTTCCTCGGCAGCGCTCAGCCGATATCAGCGCTAATGGCATACAGAATGCCATCTGTTCTGTTTAATGTCTGAGCGGCGCGGTGCGTGCATGTCACTAATTACAAACTCGTTAAAATCTATTATTGTGCACTAGATGCTGTGCGCGACTTCAGCGGAATCACATTTAATTTTATCTTAATCAATTTTACGTGACGGTAATTTTTTATTTGCGTTCAATTTGAACTGATCTATTTTGAATGCCGTTTAGAAGTGAAAACTAAATTAAAGTGGCGTCAGTAAATACAAAGATGTTCGTATTCGCAATCAAAGGAACAACTAGATGAAGAATGAAGAAATAAATGTTTTGTATACGATCCTACGAGTATTAGCGGAAACCCATTTTTATATTTTTACACTTGTTTTACTTGTTAATATTATCCAAAAACATACAAGGGTTCATGTACCTACACATAGGAGCTGTGAGCTATTTGTGAGACTATTTAAGCTGTAAGCTAGCTATGTAAGCGCTAAGCTGTGAGCTATTTTGGTGAAAAATATACAGTTCCACATAGTTCGGTTCGTGTACGTCTGATGCGTTTCTGTATTTTTTACACGACAAAATTTTATTGTGACGGGTTCGATCCCTGCACCGAGCCAAAAGTTTGTGTGATCAACTAATAGGTACTTGTTTCGGGTCTGGGAGTATGTGAGACCGAAAAGTCTCTCGAAGTGTCTGATACCCACGACACAACACTTGCATATTAGTTGGGTGTATTAGTCATCCTAATTCCCGATTTATTGATTGAGATCCGTACAGAGGCTCAATTGTTACAACGGTATTTATTGTCATCAGGCAGCGATTCACCGCTGGACATGGCCCCTTCCAAATACCTGCTACCGACTACGATCGACGGCTTCTCTCATCCATTCCACACCGACAACTCTGCGACCCTTCTTCATTGCTCGGACGACCCGTGCGCAGCAGTGGGATATAGTTGGAGTGTCCTTCGGGGATACAAGCTTATCTTCTGAGTATGGTATATGAATGTGCGACAACCGAGTGCACGGTACCAAGTACTGAGACATGGGTGCTCGCCGTCGCCGTTGTTTACAGCTAGCGTCAGTTTGTATGTGTGGGTGATGCTCCGAGTATAAATAGTAGTACGGTGTGGCGGCGGCGGGTGTGTGATCACTGCCCATTGCTTGCCAATTGTAGTATGTAAGGATCTCTAACGTATTGAGTGTTATCGCAGAGTTTCGTTTTGATTGTCGCGTGCTCACTTGGCATTGGCCACACATGTGGATGTGTACGCGGCCGTCTCGTCTCTTTGTCGCACACACTAAATGTAACAAGTATTCTAATGTTCAAATGGTGTATTGTCTTATCGCGGTCAGCGAACTGTGACGCTCTGCATTTGGTTCACAAACTAATGGAGCTCTTTGGATTTGGAATTACTTGATTATTTTTTTGGAAAATTTAAGATTTTACGTCGCGTTCTAAAATGGTATATAGGAATTTATAAATGATTCCACGATGAGAATAACTATATTATGTAGTTGTATGCTCATTATGTGTAAGCTAAATGTAGCTAAATGTAGTATTGACGCTTATATCGCGTTTTGTTCACAAAAGTTCAATTGTTTATGCAAAATAGTTAAATAATAATATTTTTATTGCTAAAAATAATTTGTGCAAGTATAAATTTATGTCAAATAATTTTATGTGTCCTCGTGTGTTTCAGGTAGTTTGTTAAATAATTCTCGGACTTTGTGGTGACGTGCAGGAGGGGTTGGCTTGGAACACTAAGTTGGTAGTCGTACTCCCTTACATCCCAGTCGTACTCCCTTACATCCCTTACATCCTGCTGATTGGCGAACGAGGCTCTGGCGACCGACGAACGGCGGTATAACCGTTCCGTAAACTACACAGACCAGTGACGGGCAGCAGCGTCACTGGTGCGAGGACTACTGCGATCGCCAACCCGCCTGCCCAGCGTGCCGATTATGGGTATTACCTCTTATGGCTAAACACGCACTGGCGTGCCATAGGAGAGGCCTATGTCCAGCAGTGGACGTGACAAATGCTGTTGATGATGTTGATGAATGTGGTAACGAATCGTAGTACAGGTGAAAGTGAATGAGATGTATGTGGAGCAGTAGACAGCGAAAAATCTCTTGTTTCAATGAATTATTTTATAAATAGATGTTGATAATTAATTAGTAAACCGAATAAAAATGTTTGTAGTTAATTTGCACATGACGGCACCACTGCATTGGACAAATAAGGAATCGTAGTACGCGATAGCGCTCTGCCACATAATAAAGAGTTAAAAGTACTATGTTTCTACAAAAGTATGACCATGAAACTTGAACAGCAACCCCAATTCATGCCATTCATGCCAAGTAAACCGAGTGACCATACAGGAATTTCAGGAATAAGTCTTTTTATTCGAGTGCAAGCACACAATAGGATTTTTTTGAGTTTATTTATTTTTGTACTTTGTAAGTTGTAACAAAGAGCTACCTTTATCAATGCAAAAGTGTCAGTGCGAGAAAATGTGCGAGTCGGCGCGGCGCGTACCCTCGTCAGCGGCTCTCTACCAACATGCAGGAGGGACTGTAGTTTACACCTTACGTTAATAATGTATGGCGTGAATACCTAATCAGACATTTGGCATGTATTCGGTACCGGCGGAGAAGTATAGGGCAGCGAGTACCCACGGTGAGTGATTGGGTGCCAACGAATGAGTCACCAAGTCAAGATTCCATTATACATCTTGTACAAATACGAGTATGTTGATATGTATGTCTTTATAAAAAGAACCACAGCTCCCCTCATTACTAATTGAAATTTAAATGCCAATTAACAACATATACTTTATAAACATTCCAACACTCAGAGTTCAAATACGGGTATTAAATAGTTTATATCTTTGTGGCACACTTAAAGAGTTGGAAACGAGATGAAGGCGTGGCTATCAGCTGTGTTGTTGATGTCGCCGTGGTGCAGCGAGGTGTGTGACGCATGGGGGTGGGGGGGGGGGGGGGGGGGGTGGAGTGGCGGGGGAAGGTCGCTGCTCCGTGTTAATTCATAATTAACGTTGTTTCGCCAACTTTAATGAGGGCCCCGTGTTTACACGGAACGCCACTTTGAAAGTCGCACCTGCGCTCACATACCACTTCATTTTTGTGCCGCCACTCATTGGAGGCACTATCCGGAACCGTTTGTAATCGAATAATTCAGAAACACAGAACGTATTATTTTATTCGTGTCGCACCATTATTCATAGCATTTTTACGACCTGCTGTGAGTTCACTAATCAATTCCATTTATGTGTTGTCATGTTGTCATGTCTATGGGCAATACGTGGTTCAGGTTACGTGTTAGTCTTTGAGTTTATTCTCACTTACACGCATTACAATATCTAGAACGAGACTATGCGCTTATTTTTTTTTTCAAAAACAATAAACTGGTTTCAGAAAAATAATGAAATGACTTTGTACATTCTTTGCACGTCGCTCCCGCAGCTGATCGCACGAGCGATATTAAAAATGAGACTTCCGACCTCCCCCTCCCACCCGCCCCACATCCCGCCCTTCGCTTATATTTTTGATGATTATAATTAAATTCTAAACATGCATTTCACGAAATAGCCGAGGAATTTTAATTGTAGAGGCCATTCCCGTTTCCTACTTGGGGGCAACGATAATGTCGCGGAAACAATGTGCCTTACCAGCAAATACTTTCCAGCAATATTTAAAGAAAATATGCAAGAAAAAAAAACTTCCGTTATGATGTAAGCCAAGTAGGCTGTTCGGATATCGTCACGGAACTGGAGTAGAATCATTACTCATTAACTACGAAATATTAAAAAATACATTCGGCTTGATTAAGATTTGAAAGTTTTAATACGAATTCAATAGTCGGTTATATAAGATTCATAAAATTTTATGTTCGCGTTGGTTTTAAAAAGGTTACATTAATTCAAGAACGCAGACTATACTTCCCTGTTCGTGTGTGGTGACTGCCGTAAGTGGTAATCTGAGAAACTAGTACAAGATTTGCGGCGAGTTGTGCAAGTTAATCTGGGCGGCGAGTGTCGGCTGTGGCGCCCTCCTGCCGTCACGTACCGCCCTCATTAAAGGTTTTCATTTTTGTTTTCTAAGTGTAGTTGTTTGCCGTTCATTGCAGCGATCCGACATTACCGTAATGCGACGCCGACGTGTTGTTGTTGATGTGAGAACATCGTGCTCGCGTTCCGGGAGCCGATCCTAACTTTTCGATCGTCATTGTTTATTTGAGCTTTGAAGCAGATAAACCCTTGGATAATGCTATAAGAGTTTGTGCTCACATTACTAAAGTTGGGCCGTATTAGCGTCGAAGATTATAGTTAATACTTGCCAACTTAATTAAGTTTTATCTTGTACAGGTAGTTCAAATATAATGGATTCGCTTCGAGGAAGTATTTTCAGATAGTATCTGTGATGAGCTTACGATAATGCCATTTCTGTAGTTACATTGATTGTTAATTTTTTCTCTACACGTAAAGTATTATTCAAATAGAGTGCCGATTTGTAAGATATGATTACCCCCGTTTAGCTGCGAAAGAAACTAACAAAAGATAATTGATGTAAAATAATATATCGCAAATAATTAGGTGAATCTTTTCGTGATAGAAAGATTCACCACTGAAAGACGCACATGGTTAAAACAAGAAGAGAAAATTATCAACTATAAAAATGTTATATTGCTAAAGTCATTTTTACGTTTCACCCTTCCGCTGTCATCACTTGTTATTATCGTGGGTGTGCTATACAAGTGTGTGTGTGTGTGTGTGACTGACCGTGGCGCGGCGCCGTCGGCGGAGTACACCTCGAGCAGGAAGGTCTGCGGCAGGCCGCCGTCGAAGCCCGCCACGCACGACACCTCCACCGAGTCCGCCGTCTGGTTCCACAGCGTGCAGTTGCGCGGCGCGTGCGGCTTGCCTGCGACAAACAACACACGGTTCCACTGCACCTGCCTGTGTCTGATACAAGCAATCTGATGCCGAAAATAAACATCATGGTTCCTCACCCGCGGCGACCATCTGGAAGACGCAGGGCGCGAGCTGCGAGCCCACCTCGTTGGAGGCGGCGCACGACAGCGTGCCGTAGTCCAGGTCGGCCACCGGCGTGTACCTGTCCCACCAGCAACCAGCAACGTTCACACACCACTTCATTTCTTATAACTCTATTGTTTCAAATACACTCGTACGTGCAAACACACCGCGCTAACATCTCATAACCGCCGCGCCGGGCTGGCCGCAATAACACTTACAACATACATTTGTACGTGTATCGCAATTATAACTACAGACTTCCACGTTTCTGTCGCACAGACACCATGATCATTTAAAGAGGGTTTGAATGAAGGCTGTCGGGCATCCTTTGGTTATTTTTTGGTTTATATAATATGGTGAGATTTACTCTCTGTCTAAGTCTGTCTGTCAGCGTAAGTTCTTTACCGCAGGATCTTATCCGGCTCTATAGGTCCGGCTTAAACTCTGTTGGCACTGACATACTGCTCAGTCTAATGCGAGTGTGATAAAAAACAAAGGAGGGGTACTAACTTGAGGCTGGAGGCGCTGCCGTTGGAGGTGTATCTGTCGGCGGCGACGTCGATGGTCTCGCCGGAGTTGTTGAACTTCCACTTGAAGACGGCGGCGGGCGGGTCGGCGTCCACCTCGCACACGATCACCACCGACTCGCCGCGCGCCGCGCCCACCACCGACACGCCGCCCTGCCGGCACGACGGCGCGTCTGCGCACAACCACGCGCTCGTCAACTACCAGCAGTACGAGTGCCTCGCACGACACCATCGCGTCATACATGTTACTGGTCGCTCTGTTTACCTATTTATTATTATTAATTACTTTACATGACAAGTGTTTTCCAAAAAATCCAATTGTTTTTGTTTTATTTAATTTAGTTTTTTATTTTATTTTGTTTTGTTGTATTCTTTGATAGTTTTTATTACTCCACTAAGAGCTCAAATGTAAATGGTGATAATAAGGTAAAGGGAAAACACTGACTTCTGCAACATAGTTTCTACTAGTGCAGAAGACAGGGAAATCTTTTATATTTTGTAATTTGCTTGTGTCCAATAAATATTAATGTTCTTCTTCTATGGCATTTCATATGCGTCGTACGTCGAGTCACACGTAAACATAAATACATATTACCTTTTACAGTTGACACATTTATACCATTCAGTGAGTATCTGGATCTCGTGTGTGTCATTGTGGCCGGTGAACGTTATATGTGACGATGGCTATTCGGTGGCTAGGAATATCGTACCGTCTAAATTGGTGCTCACTGCATTTCTAGGTTTATAAACAGAGGTATCAATGGTTTGACTGGCTACGTGTTCCTGCCGTATGCGTATGTTGAATAACGAGAAATAGACCTAACTCGGCATTCGACTGCCAGTATTGTCACTTTCCGTAACAGAATAAGATCAGATAACATTTTATTTTAATTAATGAAAACGTTTGCAACATTTCCTCGAGCATGTGAGTGTAAGTGGTGCAGAGTTTGGAGTGTGCGAGTAGTGTGGCGGTGAGTCGCGCGGCTGCTCATCAGCTTAAGTGAGTGGAGCAGTAACTGCGCGCTCGCATGCGACGCCTATCTCAACGAGCGACGTTATGCGGGCGGCGGGCCCGCCTGCGTGCCTCGCCGCGCCGTGCCCACCTACTCCCGCGCCGTCCTACCACGTGTGTTTCTAAAGTGCATGTATTGGTAGCAGCACACGAGGCGAGACACTTTTACCGCTGCTACTTCTGCAAAGTGGTGGTGACTGAACACGCTTTTTACTATACAATATTTGCAAGTTTGATAATATAGGCCATAACTTGTAAACTTGTATGGATAGTTCGTAGAAGAGTAGACAGGAAATTATAGTTTTTTTTTTAAATTTTAAGCAGCAAACAGCCATAATGACTTTTAAAGAGAAAAAATATTACCTAGCCTAGTGGGTAAAAGCTTTTAGAAACTTATAATTAATTATAGTATTGACTAGATACTAAGGGCCTTACTTTAAAACATTACTTAATTGAAGCACAACTTAAGCATGCTTTGGCCTGTTCTATTGATTGACTTGTAACAAAATATTTTTGTAATGTAATGACTGGTTTAATAATAAAGGAACTTTGAAATTTTCACCAACCGGTGGGCATGCAGTACGGGTGCTTCAAAGCCGATTAAACTCGAGATGAGAGTAAAATAAGGGCTTTCTAAGTGAGTTATAACTATAATTGGTACGGTGTTGCGTCTGTACGAGTACCAACATGTGGCGCATGTGAGAGGGCGCCACCGACGTGTCGTGTGCGCGCCGCTCCTAAGAAAACAGGCAATTACCATTCGGGAAACATCGGAGCCCAATTATTGTCTCAGCCGTATTGTTATGTTTACGACAAATGGAATATGTGAGTTATGCAGCGTATCGGCGCGAGTGTTTAACGACTCCGAGGCCTCGACGAAACTGCTCCGACCGATTGCCATTACATTACATAACCCGACGACATCGTTACAATTCTTGTTCTGTTTCGCGACACAAAAATTATTGCCACATCACGCGCAGTTATGGCTGCTATTAAAAATTCTCATCTCATTTTGTCAGGGCCGCACTGTACAATTGGCGAAATAGATCGACAGACATTAGGCGGAGGGCGGCGGGGGTGAGGCGTTGGGTCCCGGCGGGTCGGGGGGGCGGATGGACGATTTAAAGCAACGAGCCGAGAAGTGGAATGTCGGGCCTCACCTGCGCCTCCTCGGCGAGCCGCCGCGCCGCACGGCCCGCACTCGTCGCCGACGATACAGACTTATTTATGTCTTTTATTTATTCCACGAGTGGTTAAATCGCCAGCTCCCACTAATTGTCCATTGTTTGAGACTCAATTCGGCACGTCTCTATTAATCAGCTTCAGGTAAAGATTGTCAGGAGCGCGGGCGGCACCGCCGGCTTCTCCGCCCAAGTCAGTTGATTCTGCATTCAACGCGGAGTTGTATTTACTCGATAGAACGCGGCTCGCGAAAACTTTTGCTAACTGTTGGACATCCAAGATTCACAATATGGCGTCTATACTGGCGTCTACCGTTTAATTGTGATAATGCTTCCTTCATTATTTAGTTCATGAGTAGAAACTTGATGATGTATCGTGTGTTGCGATAATTCTACTATGTGCGGTCTAAGTTATGGGCAAGTGCGGCGCGCGGCGGACGCCGGAACTAATGAATTGCGTCGTCGAACACAAATAAACTAGTTCAAATAGGGTTTTATTTGGAACAATGCGCTTAGTAAAGTCGTTTTGTATTCGTTTGTGGAAAGAATCAAGGCGAACGTTGGAGAAAACAATTAGCGTAAAGTTTTCCGGAGCAACGTGCCGCGTCCGTCGGACTGGTACCACGAATAAAAAATATGTTGAGCGGCGCGAGCTGGAGCCGCCACGAGGGGTCTTACTGCGCGGTGTCGGCGGCGCGGACGCTGCGGCCTGCGCCATTAATATAATTTGCTCTGTGACTGCTTACAAACAGAGTTTCGTCTTAGTGAATCGGTACTATAGATTCACGTGTGATTTATTAGAAAACTTTACAATTCACTTTGCGCATTGTCTGTACACAGATTTATAGAGCTTTATTAAATGCCAACTCGCTTTGCAAGTCTAAGCAAGACGGTAGAGTGTCGCAATTAAAATTACATAAAATATTCAAGTAGATGAAAACTAATTTATAAAGAAAAAGCGAATTTTCTATTAGTTTGTACATCAAATCATCGGAGAACGTGCTATGAATAATAATAAATAATGAAATTTGGCCTAATTTTTAAAATTAAGTATTTGAATTGGTGTATAAAAAAATAAGAAAACAGTCTCATAGATATTAACGTGAGGCCGCGGGCTTCTTTCCGTCCATGTTTTTGTCACAACGTGTCCAATGTTCGTGTGCTCCCTAAATGTTCGTCCGGATGTTTTTGAGACTGAAAGGTCTTGTACAAAACTTGTAAACACTACAAAAGACTCGTGTGTCGATGTGAGTGAGTGGTGGTAGTGCGGTACTGACATTTGACCCTGAAGTGCAGCTCGTTGGAGACGGTCTCGCCCTCCGCGTTGAGCGCGGAGCAGGCGTAGCGGCCGCTGCTGTGGCGAGTCACCTTCTGCAGCACGAGGCTCTGGTTGCTGTGGAACACGCGCGCCGTCGCGTTGTGCGCCAGCGGACGGTCCTGTCGACACAATCCCCTTTATTAACAAACGAGCTATAAGACAATCGCATCCGCACAGAAACAGTAGTTTCAAAACATGCAATGCCAAGAAGAACGCTGAAAATTTCTAGACCAGCCAACCCGAACATTTTGATCGAACACGCCATTTTTGCTACGGGGATAGGAAAGCAGTCCGTTTTAGTACTACCAAGAATTTCCTAATGGAAAAACTCAATCACACTACGCCTGACGCGGCAGTCGACCCCGGACCTCTAGATCGCACGGGACATGCTTGTGTCGCGACACTATGACGCTGTCAGTTAATTTTAAAACGCTACACAAAAAAGAGGAAAAGTAATAATAACGTTCATGTTATTACTTGAGATCCTTTGTTATATTTAGGTCGATATGAACAGGCACACTGACGCCGAGGAACTGAAAAGGAGTGTAATGTTGATCCTCGTCCCGGGCCGGCTCTGCTTCGGCTACGTCACGACGCCGATTCTTTTATGTTATGACATAAATGTACTTGTTAAGGAACGAGTAATTGTTGCAAGAATATATTTACACAGAGGGTGGACTCCGTGCTCCGCCCCGCCCGTTCCCCTGCCTCCATCCCTCGCCCGGCCCGCACTCCGACGGACAAAGGTACTCGTTACGTTCTAAATGACTGATTATATATTTTTTGTTTCTCTCTAACGGATCTTTTTTCACGAGAGTGCGCGTCCGGAGATTTTCTCAGAGCAGTAACAAGAGTTTATTCCTATGGGCCTTACAGTTTTACACGCTGTTCAAGGATTTTGGCACTGGCGCTGAATGTGAAGATAAAGTATGAAACAAAAGTACCGTGAATGGGATAAAAAGTAAATGCCACAATAATGAAAAAGTGGTCACAAAATTATGATGCCAGAATAGCGAAATCAGTTTTACTGTTCCGTTTCCTTTGGTGGCAGGATTGGCAAGATATTAATTTTATTTTACTACCGGGCAAGTCATCTTAAATTTAAATATCCCACTGTTTGAGACAGTTTGTGCTAGTTGAGTGCGATCACGTAGTCACTACGTTGCATTGTGTCGAAATTGTTGAAGAAAACTATTAAACATGGGGTTTTCTCAAGTGCTTCCAGTAAATGTTACAGAGGGAAATAATAACTTTGAGTGTAAAAACATAATATTATATAGAAACCACTTCAGGTAAAGGGAACGATATAAGCACAATGATGGCTGTATCGCGATGGTTTGGGCAGAAGTGTATTACGGAAATAACAGTGGCGTGTCTAGGGTCTCTAGCTAGGGCAAGACCAAATTTTTATTACGGTTTTTATAGTGTATTTTTTTGGTCCAGAAAGTCAGAGAACTAATAAATAATATACCTACCGCAAATTATTTACATTCAAGATTTTGACATATTGATGTAGATATATTATAGTACTGGCCCAACAAAGAAATAATTATTTGTCGCTAGTGACAGTTAGTACCAAAAACCATAAAACGTCGGCGAAAATTATTAGAACAATAATATGTCCAAATTGTGCACAAACGTCGTGTCTCTCTAAATTTGAATGCGAGATGTTATAACATAGACACGGAATAAATATATCATATTGAATTTTATATTAGACTAGCTTTTGCCCGCGACTCCGTCTGCGTAGACTTCAGGGTTGGGTGCAGAAACCAACTAAGTGAATCTATAAATCAAAATTACGCTAATCGTTGCAGTAGGTCACCACCGGAGGTCATTTCTGTCTTTGAAAATCGTCTTAAGTGACATTATGAAACTTTTCACTAACTCGGATCGTCTCATATATTTATCGCGAAAATGTATCTAATGTCTATGTTCTATGTCTATAATCTAAGTGCGCCTAATGGCACTTAACATCGCATAGTGACACCGAGCGCCATGTAAATGCACATGATAATATTTTACTGTACTAAATATGACTTAACATCATAATGGCACTTAAAATCACTAAAATAAAATCACTCTTATGACTCATAAGTGCCAAAAACGGCACTCTACGCCAAATAATGGAACCTTATGTCACATATGTTATAACGGTAACAGTCGTAACTAATATTCCTTAATTCCACCTATCGTTTTCTAAGTGCCCGAAATGGCACTTATTGAATTATTTAAAAAAGTTGCCTATGTCCCTTTTTAAGGTCTCATTTATGTCCATACCAAAATTCATTCAAATCGGTCAAATGGTTTAGACGTGAAAGCATCACACAGGCAGTGTTACTTTCGCATTACAATATATGCTCATCCCACGGGAACCCTACATATTTCTGGGATAAAATGTAGCTTATGTTACTTCATAGTGTCCCATTTGTATTCCAACCAAAAATCATATAAATCGGGCGAATAGTATAGCCGTGATAGCCCATTCTCACCGGAATACTACATTTTCCGGGATAAAAAATATTCTTTGTTGCGTCGGTGGGTCCTATCTAGTCCCATACTAAAAATCATCTAAATCAGTCAAATGGTTTAGGCCAGAAAGTATAACACTGGTAGCGTTACATTCGCATTAAAATATATGCTTATCCCACGGGAACCCTACATATTCCCGGGATAAAATGTAGCTTATGTTACTACATAGTGACCCATTTGTATTCCAACCAAAAATCATATAAATCGGGCGAATAGTATAGGCTTGAAAGCCCATTCCCACGGGAATACTACATTTTCTGGGATGAAAAATATCCTATGTTACGTCGGTGAGTCCTATCTAGCCCCATACTGAAAATCATCTAAATCAGTCAAATGGTTTAGTCCAGAAAGTATAACACAGGCAGCGTTACATTTGCATTAAAATATATGCTCATCCCACGGGAACTCTACATATTCCCGGGATAAAATATAGTCTATGTTACTTCATAGGGTTCCATTTATGTCCATACCAAAATTCATTCACGTAGGTCAAATGGTTTAGGCGTAAAAGCAGAATATTGACAGAGCTACTTATATCCATTCCCACGGGAATACTACATTTTCCGGGATAAAAAGTATCTTATGTTGCTTCGGTGGGTTCCATCTACCCCCATACTAAAAATCATTTAAATCGGTCAAATGGTTTAGGCGTGAAAGCATAATACAGGCAGTGTTACTTTCGCATTACATTATATGCTCATCCCACGGGAATCTTACAAATTCCCGGGATAAAATTTAATCTATGTTACGTCATAGGATTTCATTTATCTCTGTACAAAAATTCATTTATATCAGTCAAACGGTTTAGGCGTAAAAGCAGAATATTAACATAGCTACTTATACCCATTCCCACGGGAATACTACGTTTTCCGGGATGAAAAGTATCCTATGTTACTTCTGTGGGTTGCATCTATCTCCATACCAAAAATCATCGAAATCGGTTCAGTAGTTTTTGAGTTTAAGAGTAACAAACATCCAAAAATCCAAAAATCCAAAAATACAAACCTTTCCTCTTTATTATAATAGTATAGATAGTATAGACAAATAACTCGACTCGAATTGGTTTCAAACCACATAATTAAAAAGTAAACAGTCAAATTCAAAAAATTACCTATACTCGTAAGTTAATTTTCATGTCGTGACCTTGAATGCAAGTTTTTGTTGTTGAACAAATTGATAAATAATATGTATTAATCTTAGGAATAATACGATCATGATCAACGCGAGAGTTTTGAAATTTCGTGACATAATTAACGAGAAATGAATACCTACTTCAATGCGTTGTTTACAATATTTATAAAAAGAAATCAAAGTATGAGGTGTTGTAAATTTTAATGCATTCTATAAGAACCAGATAAATTATTTAAATCATTACAACAAGAATTCCACACATTTTAAACATTATATAAAATATGCAACACAAACATAATATAACCTTTTCGTATGGGAACATTCAACTATTCAATTAGTTATGTACTTACTAATCGGATCTATAAAGCGTCCTCATAATTTTTAACAATTAGAGAAATACTCGATTCTGGCATATAGGTATGTACTATGTAGGTTTTGGACAAGTTACGAGCCGTTTTTTCACAGTATAATTTAATGAATTTACCTTATCTTCGAAGAGCAAAACATGCACACACTTAAAGTCGCCACGAGGATTAACAATAAACATCACCCATTTTTTAAAATCACTGTAGTAATATTCTAAATACCACAACAAATTCTATTTAATTTGTTTCTTTCACTCAGTAAACGTAAACAATTAACAACGTGTGACCTAGACAATGTGTCCTTCACTGCACTCCAGGGTTGCCATTAAATAAAAATATATTGCCGTGTTTTGGATGTCGAATTGCCGTGTTTTGTAGAAAAATTTAGAAATTGCCGTGTTTCATTTTTGAAGTTATACTTCTT
Source organism: Hemaris fuciformis (assembly GCA_907164795.1). Classification (NCBI taxonomy): domain Eukaryota; kingdom Metazoa; phylum Arthropoda; class Insecta; order Lepidoptera; family Sphingidae; genus Hemaris; species Hemaris fuciformis. The sequence continues at coordinate 18,345,973 of OU015435.1, read as the reverse complement.
TTGGCGCGTTAGGGAAAAATGATGAGAGTGATTTTTTACGATGCGCGCGCACACCGACACCAAAAAGTTATTCAGAAAAAGTTTGTTTTAAATTTTAAGAATGTAGAATAGTGACAGTAATAATTTAATCTGATTTTACTTTTAAAATTCTGCTCACGTCACGTGCCGTCAAGACCGAGTCGTGACGTCAGAATTAATTATAATTTTAATTTCCTTAATTTAAATTTATTACTTATATGATATGTACGTCACGCAATCAATTTTAATCGTAGGATACCCGAGTTTGGTATCATTGGAACCGGCGTGACGTAAGCTATCGATTGGCCCCATTGGAATCGGGAATTTCGTTCATCCTAATTTTAAGATTAAGTAAAAAACTTATTGAAGTTATAAAAAAAAAACATTACGATGCGCGCGCACACTGTCATGAAAAACCGACACCATGAAGTTATTAAAATATTATTTTATAATATATTATTATATTATTTAAGAAAAAATATATTTATGTATGAAGTATAACTTCTAACGCGTGTACATAAGTACACACACACACTTTTTTTTTTTCAAATTACATTAAATTCTTATCATATAATTGCCGTGTTTTATGACGCGGTAATGAAATTCTGCCGTGTACCGTGTTTTTTTTTCCAACTGACCCCAATTACCTTATAACACGGCAATTGCCGTGTCAACGTCAATGGCTGCCCTGCTGCACTCCCGATTGTACGCACTTCAGAGCGAAAGCGGGATTCTTATGTCCATACTAATTGCTATATAAACGGTATTTTGGTTATGTCTATGTTTTAAAATCCAATGGGAATTTCGACGTAGTGCGAAAGAGATAGAACTAGTAAAGTGAAGCCAGGTTTAAAGCCCACGAGATAGAGGGAGATAGATATTATTATTATGTTCAACATTGATGTTTACTCTAAAGTATTGACGTTCGTGCGCCCGCGTTTCTTTTTTTTGAAATTATATGGGCAGGGATTTGGCCAATGTTACCAACCCCCAAAAATATTAAACCCCTAAAATTGCCACAAATATTTAAAAAACCCATAAAAAAAAAAAATTATACCACACATTCATTTTAGGCATTGCAATTCTACTTTTATTAGCTATTAGCATTACGAATTAGAAAAATTTGGATGTGAGCGCGACGCGTAAAGCCGAGGTCGTAGGTTCGAATCTCACTCGTATCGTAATTTATCGACTGTTTGCATTTTTCTAATAATTATCTAAATAACATTTTGTAAAAAAAATATAACAATAAATAATATTCTGCAATAGTGTTTAATAGTCTTTATTTATAAATTATTTCATACGTCAAATATTATTTCATTTTATTCTGGTTCTGACTATTTTAAATCATACATGTTGACATTAAAGAAACTTAGCATTAAGGGGATAGACTAATCCCTAAAAATACCCCTAAACATATAAAGCCCCTAAAAAAATCCCAGTCCACATTTTTTCCCCCAAAATTAGGGGGAAAACTCCCAAGTTGGGAACACTGGATTTGGCGCGCGGCGGCGCGGCTGTATGGCGGCCGGCGGCGCGGCAAAAATACGTAAATTTCTGTTTTTGGATAAATATTTTGTTGTTTGTATTGAATTATGGAATATCTAGTTTATGTTTCTTATTCAGAATTAAGCTGGGCTTTTGGGCTTCTATGGAAGTACCGCCACTGGGAATAAGGTTTCGTCAGTGATTTAGCTCATACGAGTAATAGTTGACGATGCTTTACTTGTGTTTACGCACATTTCCTCACTATATACGGTTATGTGGACTAAGGCCTAAACTCTATCAATTGTAGAAGAAGCTCGTGCCCAGCAGTGGGACGTGTAAGGGTTGATAATGATGATTATGATGTTGTTATTGAAAATTTTATGGTAGCGACAAAAAAAGCCTAATTGAAACGAGTTCGTTAAACAACCTAAGTACTTTTGAAAGTCAAGACAATTAAGAATATAATATCGGAATGGCGAAATTAGTCGAAACCATTATTTATATTTTTTAATCGCGGAACACAGGGTTACATGTCCTTCAGGGCGTACCCGGCGTTGTTTCGTTGTTACGTCACGTCTCTGTACTACTGTTTGAGATGTTCAAACTTAGACATTTTCTTATTTAGTTAGTTGGACAAAGAGCTGGGTTGTAGTATAATTCTCACTAATTAATTTAACAAGCAGACGCAGTGAGCGCCACTGAGCAAAACAATTTATTTTGTAATCGACCGACGTGCCCCTTTTGTGAACATCTGTTAGCGATGTACCACCTGATGTATACAACTCACTGTACGGTAACCATCATTGTATCACCAACCCGCTCTAATTGAGTTCAAGGGTGGGAGATGGTCGAAGCTGTAGGACCTCGAGGTGTCCATACACGATGCCGTCTACCAACTTATTTCTGTCGACTGTCGTCTTATCGACATGTAATTTATATCTATTATGAGAAACGCTTTTTATAACCGTATTTAGATCTGATGTTAAAAAAGACTCGATTTTTGTTTAGTGGCACGGCAAATACATATATAATATAATATGTATTAGCCTCTCGGCACTCGAGTAACATTTGAGAAACCGCAGCGATATACGGTCGGTATTTGTCCATAGTTATGTGAGTAATATTCCAACGGTTAGTTCCAAAATTAGCTGGAGATCAATAGGGGCCGGGTCGGCTAGCATTCCGAGGCACACGCCGTGCTTTATACCCCGCGGCCGGCTGCACGACGTGCCGCGCGGCGCCGGAATGCCGGCTCAGACCTAAAATTGTCTACAAATATTTGAGTGTGTTCAAGCTCAGCCATACACAAGTCTATTGTATTTAAAGATATCCCAACCCGGATTTGTAACATTCATACAATAATTATAATCCAGCTCGTTATATAATACCACGTGTAACTTTAGTTTTGACTAAGATCATTATGTTAGCTGTGTCCAGCTGGATCTAACAATTATGTCAGGGCTGAAGTCTTGATCTTACTAAAGTCTCGTTTCCAGGAAGGTGTAATCTTGTAATAGGCTTAATATTTTTTGTCACGCTCTTTCAATTGTACAACACCACTCCCTGCTTTCTTTGCTACTGAACGATACAAAGCCCCCAATAAATTGGTCAAAATGAGCGAGCGCGTAGTCTCTAGTAGTCGCATAGTCGAAGCTGTAAGGGAATACCTCTTCAAATTGTGATTTGCTCTAGTGCTTTCATTCACCGTTGTAGCCAATGAATACTAACCTACAATAAAACATCATTCTGATAAGTAAATGGTGTATGTTCATGAAACAAAAGCAAAACTTCAATAGTAACAGTAATTTCCCCCGACCCGTAGTCTATTTATACAATAAAATATCTTATTCTCTATTGGTGTGATGTTTCATTGTTACGTCAAAATTCGAACTTTATCTCGATCTACAAGTGTTACGCCGCAAAGCCAAAGATCCCAAAGTTCAGGATTAAGACTGAACGAAAATCCACACGGCGCGGTTAAATCATAAACTTATACAATGTACAGCAAACTGGATCAAGGGTGTATTGCCCCGAGAGCAACGCGCCGAGTCACAATCTCTGTTAATACAATTCCTTAATCAAACCACAACCCGAACACGGTCGTGCGGTTGGAAGCATTAAGTTAACGCAATGAGAAAAATGTCTTGAAATTCAAGGACAGTTCGTGTGACGCTTTAATCAATCACTGTTGGGTCTAAGCTGTCCTTCGGGGCGGCCGCGTCTTATCTGTGTAACATTTTTATTAACGTGTGTGCATGTGAGTATGTGTGTGTGTGTGTGTGTGTAGCTCGCAGTATTTGCGTAAACAAGTATGTTGTGGGCGCGCGCCTCGCCGCCATCAATCTTGCGCGGCACAACAGGTGAGGCGGACGTTTCATTACTCGGTGTCCGCCCGCACCGCCGCCGTCGCCGAGCACAACAAACATTATTAGTAAGAGTTTTGTAAGGGTCACGGGTGCAAACGCAGGAGAGGCGCGCGGCGCTCACTACAGCACCGCGCTCGCCCCGGCGCGGCGCGGGGTCCCGCACCAAACAGCCAGCCCGGCGACAACAATTTGCTATAGCTCAGCGTATAAAAAAAATATTATACCATTTTCTTAAACACTATACTTGAACTTTTAGAATATTATTAAGTTACCACTGGACTACTTAAGAATAGTCGCTTGTCGCGTATTCGCTAGTGTTTCTTCATAGTTTATTTTAGTAATACGATAATCGTCTATCGCTAAAAGTATACCTAATACTTATATAATGTTTTGGTCTGTCTTCGGCCGGTGAATTCCACTGATTTTAATTTTCTTAGGTTATTATTCAAACCGTCGTAGTCGTGATGGCCTCGAGGTTTAGGCACGCGGTCGAGAATCTCAACGGTCGCGGGTTCAAACCCCAGGCACACACCTCTGCCTTTTCGAAGTTATATATGTGTGTATTCACAATGAATCATCACGTACTTTAACGATGAAGGAAAACTTCGTCTTGGAACCCGCACACCTAAAAGTTCTTAGGAATTTCTTAGGTGTGTAGTCCGCCAACCCGCACTAGGCCAGCGTGGTGGACTAAGGCCTAAACCCTCTCAATGGTAGAGGCGGCCCGTGCCCAGTAGTGGGACGTATATTGGATGATTCTTCAAGCCACTTGAACAAAGGAATTACGGTCGACATTTGTATGAGAGGGCGAAGACCTGTTTTCAACAACAACTTGCTACTCGTGAGGGTGACGAATGTACTACAAGCAGTCACGACAGCGCTAAAGATTATGACTGCCTACATCTGTTCAGTAATTTCAGTATTATTCTGCGACAATAACTCAAAAAGTGAACATTTTGTTGTGTAACTTTAGATGTATGTTTTCCCCAGCCCACCAATCTAATTTGTTTACTACGTGCGGTTCGCATTCAATAACAGCAGCACAACAACGAGCACAATACAATATACTCATACATACATTTAGTACTACAGTAGAATACACCATGTCGGTCTATATGTGTATACAGTCCATATACGTTCCATTTATGAGCACGGGTCTCGTTTATAACTGAGAGGACCCATTTGTTACTTTAAAATTATATCGTTTTTATACACTTGTAGATGAAATAGTTTTTATATCTCCCTCATCAGCCCACAGACGTCCCAATGCTAGGCACGAGTCTCCTCTACAACTGAGACTCTGGACAAGCGTGGGGTGGCGGACTAAACACCAAAGAATTTTCTAAGAACTTCTAGGTGTGCAAGTTTTCTTACGATATTTTCCTTTACCATGAAAGTACGTGATAATTCATTTCAAAAACACACATCATCATCATCAGCCTCTCTTACGTCCTCTGCTGGACATAGGCGTCTGCTATGGCACGCCACTGGGCTCGATCTTCGGCCTTCCTCATCCAACCGCTGCCAGCCATCTTGAGTATATCGTCACCCCACCTAGCCAGAGGGCGTTCTACATTGAGTTTGCCAAGACGTGGTCTCCAAAACACACATAACTACGAAAATTGAGAGGTGTGTACCTGGGATTTGAGCCTGCGACCGCTGAGATTTTGAATCTACTCCGCGCCTAAATCTCAAGTCCAACATGACTTATAGCTTTTGAAGTTTATGAAAACAAGACGATTGAAGAAATTGTTTTTAAAGTATAATAATAGATACATTTACTTTACGTCGCTGTAGGGCACTCGCACACATTATGATAAAAATAACTATTGTATTTCTGAGTAGATTAGATTTATTAGATTTTAATGTTCTAATTCTAACCGAATCTACCAACTACCAACCTAATAATCTTCAGACACAAGATTTGCTTCTATCAAGTGTTTGTAGTGTTTTTTGGCGGTCGCGGGTTCAAATCCCAGGCACACACCTCTGACTTTTCGAATTGAGGTGTGCATTTACAATCAATTATCACGTAAGTTAACGGTGAAGGAAATCATTGTGTGAAACCTATACACCTAATAAGTTCTTAGGAATTTCTTAGATGTGTAGTCTCGCACTAGGCCAGAATGGTGGACTAAGGTCTAAACACTTTCAGTTGTAGAGGAGGCCCGTGCCCAGCAGTGGGACATATTCGTATATCGGCTGATAATGATGATGAAGTGATTGTAGTCGACTTAAAGACGAGAACTCATAAGATTAAAGGTTAGTCTAAAATGAGTAAGCAATAAAAGGAGATTTTTTTAATAACGAGTATGATATGTGGCCGTCTATGTGACAAATAGGAGTTTAAAGGATTGAGATAATGTGTTTGTGTTTGTAGTTTGACTGAGATTTGCATTAATGTGTCGCTGTTGAATGTGCTCGGTGATGACAAGGCCACAAAGGCTAGTCCTTGTGTCGCGAGTCTAATTGTTCGGGACGGCGCAGGACGCTGGCCGCCGCGCTCCCTGCCCTCTTGCCCTTGTTAATGAGGCCCTTTTTAATGTTTACATCTTATTTGACAGACGGGTATATGTGAGTACAGCACTTCAATGTGAATAACAGCGACACAGTATATCTTTTATCGGAATATTACATCTGCAATAAAATCTCTTTTAACCAAAGTCGTTATTCTTAGTAAAAATATTTTTACGAGGTTTGAAAGCAATAATACCGTCTATAAATAAATGCATCTTAGTTGTTAAGTATTATATGTGTAGTGAACATACTAACGTACTATGATATGTAGGAAGAACCTGACCCGATTACATCAACCCCTTTGAGAATAATAATAGTCGATCACAAGTCACACAAAATAAATAATACGACAGTAGAATCAAAAATTACTTAAAAGTTTTCCCTAGAAAGTTTATAATGCGCCATCAATGAGTTGCATACCATAATCTAAGACCGAGTGTTAACAGCTTTATGTATACGAGTAGATACTTTAGAACGCTGAAAAATACATTTTGGAAAATTAAGTGAAATAATATTTCAAACCGCCGTCAAGGCCAGCGTGGTGGACTAAGGCCTAAACCCTCTCAGTTGTAGAGGAAGCCTGTGCCCAGCAGTGGGACGTATATGGGTTGATGATGATGATGATAAAAATTACAAAACTTGCACACATTATCATTTGAGACGACTTTATTTCAGCTAACAATGATACTATAGCAAAAAGAAAGCCGCTTGATCCTATACATGAGCGACTATAAATCCAGTTAATCGGAATGACCAACGTCAACAAAGGAGATTCATATCATGTAAATAGTGCGAACAGATGTTATACAAAATGTACATGTTTATGCAATGTGTTCTATTCTAAGTGTCGTATGAATCACACAATGGACTCGGTAGCCATTGTATCATCGCACATGGACGCAATACATGAGCGAGGTGATGCGATGCGAGCGCGGCCCGCGGTGGGAACATTACGGAAAATACTTGATGGAGGAATCAATCCGCCCTCGATGGAGTGCCAGTGATTCAATCAGCCGACCCATTATGAGACGCGGCGGTCGGCGGGCGACACCCCCTCCTCCTCCGCACCCGCCACCTCACACCCGCGGGAAATAGCCCACGATAACGAATAAAAGGAATTTTCCACGTGATAGCGGTGTTTACTTATCGGCCATGGAGACTCACATTTTGACAATTATCGATAGTGGAATGTAAAGGAGAGCTTCTTTTGAGTCGCTGATAATGTTTGAGCGGGCAAGACAAGTTTAGGGAAAACTCCTCATGAGTTTTTGTTGAGTTGAGATTTTCGGCGATCGTTTCAAAATCTCTTCATTAATTTATAGATTTATGTACATTTATGAAAAGCAGTGACGTAAGTCGATATTACAATATTACTCCTATATGTCTCATGTTCATACAATACATAATTTCTCTCTGATTCCTACTTTGCAATCTTGCGATCATCCTTAAGATTTAAAATGTCCACTTCAAATTAGCTCACGAAGACATAACTTTGGTAGTCGGAGATAGTTGGTAGCGATTAATGCGTCTCTAATACGTACGTAAAGCTATGGGTCGCATGGACGACGGCAGTGTGGGCGACGGCTTCCGGTGCGGTGGAGAGGCGACCGGCTGAATTATCCCAACCCATCTAAATCGATAACATTCAAAGACAAAAGCGGACCAACTCCGACAAGTTGAAGTCCGCTAATCCGCCGGCTGCCAATACCGGCCGGCGCAGCGTCGCAGCGAGATCTATTCCCTCGGCACCGACACAGCCTGCGGTCTGGCGTCATCCGCGCCGGTGCCGCCTGCCCAAACATTTATTTAGTTGTCAAAACGAACTAGTGGTACTCGTTGCTATCTCAACAGAAATATGATTTGTCAGGAGTGCGCGGGTGTGCGGGCTTGCGGTGGCGGGGCGCGGGCGGGGGAGCAGCGGGGCCGGCCTGTATAAGTCATCGGCTCTCCGACTGCGCCCTGACTAATTGTTCGGATTATATATAATATATATAAATTTGGTCGTAATTTATAGTGGTTTAAGAGGCGAAATTTATGCCGCGTCTTATTATTCTGACAGTTCATTCTGGGTTTGTTATTAACCGGCGGAGAAACGCGCGAGCGGGCGGGCGGCGGCGTTGGAGGGGGGGGGGGGGGAGCGTTGGGATTGTTGCTCATTCATTCTAAAGTTGATGGGACGTTTCATTGTTGACTGTCTTTAGTAAACTGTCTTATTTATAATTTATTTCGTATTTCATAGTATCACACATGAATTATTTATTTTAATAACTCGGAACTGAAAACTTTGGCTGCGATACAATTGGCAGTGTTAATTTACCTGAAACATCCAGTTCTTAAATTAGACAATTTATTTTTTATTTTCTGTTTATATATTAAACACACAACAATTATATAAAACAGCGTTCATTTTTTTAAATCTGTACTCCCAAAATTACTTTTGAGCCAAAGAACAGCGATGTCCGAACAGACGCAAGGCGCCGCCCACGTCAGTCCCCAGACGACCTTCCGGGAAATTCGTCCCTGCCGCGGTTATTTCAGACCGCGCCGTATCGTCATAAAACTAAGGACTCATCTTCACAAATAGAACCTCAATTTAATGCCATTATTTTTATATTTGATATGGCTATCTTATACAAGGAAACGCAAGTCCTCGCCCAGGGATAACAATGTAATGAAATTCCTGATTGTAACGTGTTATTGTTGGATTTTTTTGTTGAAAGTTTACCAAGGCCGTCACCAAGTATAATTCTTTTCACAAATGTTCTTTCATGTGAAAAAACATTTGTTGACAACATTGAAGTTTTAGCGGCTCGGACGAAACTTTCTACATACTTAGATAAAACTTATTCGCCAAGATATAATCTTATTTCTTTTGTTAAACTTTTTGATATTGTGGCTATTTTTGTTATTTTTTCCACATAAAGCAATTAATATGTTATTTCGATAATGATTTACAATATAATGTGCAACCGCGCGGAGACACGAACTGCCGAACCATCGTTCCCTGCCCAGTATCTTAGCTGGGTATTTCTGAGTTGTACCTGAGTTAATTCGGGATGCTTATAATGCTGTTACCACGAATATAAAAGTCAACTTTAAACTTAATCTCATACTATTTTCTTTCAATAATAAGTTAAGCGATAAAATTTATACTAAGTTGTCCACAACTAGGCTATTCTTTACTTCAGGTAATCACGTTAACACCCGCCCTGTGGTTGGGGGCGTAAGAATACCGCCACGGCATCCCCTGCCTGTCGTAAGAGGCGACTAATAGGGGTTATCGGGGTTGTTAGGCATACTACGGGGGAGGTACGCCCTTAAAAGAGTTGTACAACTCCGAAATGTGCGGCAGAGTGCATGGCCTCGTGAATGTCGCAGACGCTCACACCATGTGAGCGTCCAAAATAGGGCCAAGTGGGGGATATCTGAAATCCCCCTATCGCAGAGGAGTCCACATTTGGACAGAGCGCTGGGCGGCAACGGGAAACAACTAAGGGCGTTCGCCCTGTATTTACCGTACCGCCCAAAATGCGCAAGACGGCCATCGAGAGGTTGTAGTCGGTATGCCGGCGTAGGATTTTGGTTAGGGACCCAACTCAACCAAGCGAACAATAGTTCCACGCGTTGGGTTGGAAGGCCGGTGACCCCGACATACCCTTTTTGGGCCTCCCCCGAGGTACCGAACACGGAGCTTAAGGCGCTTTCCTCTCGTAAAAAAAAACCACCTTAACACGTTTATTTTAAGACCGGAAAATATTACTAGCGAAGGTCATAACCGAAGCTATGTAGATATGTCGCGTTCTGAGAGCGGTGTGTGTACACCAAGTGAACAACAGACTGGTAATATTGTTGCCACTACAACACTGAAAAGTGGTATTTCAATTATACAACACCTGGTCTAAAAATAAAAAAACGATTGTCTTGGATTGACGTAAAGCCTCAGGTATTTAAACAGTCGTATCAGTTATACAGATGAATATTTTCGACCACAAGACGCAACGACTCCGTGGCGCAACGGTAGCGCGTCTGACTCCAGATCAGAAGGTTGCGTGTTCAAATCACGTCGGGGTCACTTATGTAACTTTTTTGTACTCAAAATATACAACAGTATTCAAATAAAGATAAGATCTTTTATACATTATTAAAATTAAAAATAGAACATCCCACGATGTATAGGATGTCAGTTCATAGAGATAATAGGTAGTTGCTAATGAAATACAAGTTCATTTGTTTAAACTTAAAAAAAATGTAATTTGTTTTGTTATGAACTTGGGAATCTGGAGGAGTTTACACACAGCAAAAATTCAAAGGCTGCGTTTGAAATTTTTGATAGCGTAACTCCAAAAGTGACGCGCCGTGAATAAAAGCGAATCGGTAATTTATAATCCAGTCAAATATAGGTTAAAACGAATAAGAATAATAAGACTAATATTAATATCTCCCTTTATCTGGCGAGGTCGGCGTTCAAGGACGAAGGGCGTCGCGGAGCCCGGCTCTATTCTAATTCGAGTATTAATTCGGCGCGTGGAGTGGACTTGGAGAGCCGTCGACGGCGCGACCGTTAGTGACGAGCCCGAGCCGAGCCGCTCTCGTCACCGAGCCGTGAAAGGACCAGAGCCGCCTCCTCGCCTGCTCCACTCTTAGAACAAAGTAAATTGATCTCGTGTTGGGTGAAACCCTTTCTCGCGTCAGCTCCGAGTACGTCATTATATGTTACACAGCTTTTGAGACGGCGCCTCCGACGCAGGGACTTTACATAAGTTGGACCTGGTTGGCGTTCTTATCACGTAGATATACTTTTGATAAACTAGAGCAAAAAAAGAAGTACTAAGGTTTAACTTATGTATGTATGTCAACCTTCACTTTACCGTACCTACAGGTGATGAGAGATGGACGTGATGTCATCATTTAGAATTATATCATAATTTATCATAATTCTTTGTAGTAGCAAAGTTATATTACAATCAGTTAACAATTTTAATTGTATAGTAGAAGCTACATCGCTCATAGCAAAGTGAAGACATTAGACAGCGACAGGACGTGTAGTCACAAACAACACACTTCTTGCTCGCAGATCCGCGGACACAAAGCCACGCTTGAAACACGTAATGACGTTGTTTCTTTACACTTAATGCGTATGAATACAACGGAATTAAAAGGCAGCGCCGCGCCGCGGAAAACGCAAATGAAAAATGCCACCAGTGCCAGTGTCCGAAACAAAGGGAGCGCAGCGGACACCACGCGGGGAGGGGGCACGGCGCGGGGAGGGGCACGGCGCTTTATACCTTGTTAATAAAAAGAAAATAGAACTACGTGTCCAGCCTCTTATAATAATAATTATGGTCGATCCTGCTTTCAACCTTTTTAGATAAGTCATGGTTATTTCATCCCTTAATAATCGGTACAATTATTTCCATGGCGAAATATAACGGAACAAATATGCCGCGAACATTTCCCAGTAGGCGGCACATCAGCGGAACCAACGAGCCCTTGGAGTGGAAGCACCGCGCCCCAATAAAATACAAGCGCAGCCGGCCGAGACACGGGGTAATGCGGCGCAACAAATATCGTCGCGGAGATGACGCGGCCTCACAGCGAGCAGCTCGGAGCAACGTGGCGAAGCCTAGCTCTTGTCAATCAACCGAAAAATATTAAAATTCACAAGTGTGTGCGTGACGTGCGCGAGGTGCGGCCCGGGGTGCGGGTGGATAGGGGGGGGGGGGGTGTAGGTGTGCGGCGGCGTCACATCCGGCCGTTATATTAACATTCCTAGCTACGGATGGCGCGCACATCCGACGATATTAAACGGGACCTGACGGAGAACCGCCGAGCCGACGCTGCTACGGAGAGGGCCTTCTCCTACACAACACTATCGAAATTCATAGAATTAGTATAGTTTCTTTACCGGCCGAGTGATAAACAATCACAAAACCACAAACTAAAATGGTACATTCGTATACGTGTTTTCAAGGTGCAACGATGTACCTATAGCTTACACTACGGCTCCATCGAGATGACATTAATACATGTCAAAATTCCCACGTTGTAAGCTACATTATCATATTTGATTCTTCCGCAGGCATTTATGTGTTGAGATCACGCAAGCTCGTCCTAATATTGCACAAGACATATCCACCATACATCATCATCAGCCCATATACATACGTCCCACAGCTGGGCACGGGCCTCCTCTGTTAAGAACTTTTAGGTATGAAGGTTTCCTCACGATGTTTTCCTTCACCGTGAAAGTTAATGATACTTCATTGTGAATACACACATAACTTAGAAAATTCAGTGGTGTGTGCTTGGGGTTTGAACCCGCGACCGCCGAGATTCTCGACCGCGCGCCTAAACCTCATGGCCACCACTACTTATCAACAAAATTATTCTGTACCCAAATATATTTAAAAAACGATTTCAGCTGGTCACGTCGATACCGGTGCTTGATGGAACAATAATACCTCCCATAGTTCTAATGACCACTTATTCGTCATTATCGTAATTATCTTTCACGGAAAACGTTAGCATTTAATCTTATTTCTTGTCATTTAATTTTTTTTATGCAAGGTTCAACAATGCCTTCTTGTTAATTACGAGTCTCGTACGTGTCACGTTCTTTTATGCGATATAAATGCATTACATTAATTTTCAGTCGTATTATTCTAGAATAAGTTTGTTCTGGATCTACATGACGTCGCATGTAACCACATGCCTATATAGATTTTTTGCTGTGTGGACGGTAGTACATATTCAGAAGCCCATTATCTGCAAATGGATCCTCCGATAATAACAATCACTGCTTCAAACGCACCTGATATACTCGTAAAGGTATCTGGCGAAATGTGGGTGCAGAAATGCACCTTCCGAGAATACAGGCGTGAGGTTATGTATGTGTACACTTCGATATTCCGAGAGCCACTGGAACTATGAGTGTATCTATATGCTTATATGGCCAACTCTAGGAAGAAATATGTACAATTATTTTCTTCGCGTCATTACTAGTATATAACCATAGAGATCTGACTGCCTCGCGCTCACGCGACACTCCGAGGGATCTAGATTTTCCGAGTTCGATTCTCGGTACGACCAAATGTTTTTCCATTAGATTTTATTAGCAGTAGCTCTGAGGAATTATGTCCGCAAAACGGCAATAGGCGCACTCTCGTAGAACTAAAAACACAATTGACGATACGTGGGTGAAGAAATTCTCTCTGGCTACTCCTTCCTCCTTCGAGAATACGAGCGTTACTGTGTATGTATGAATGTATATTATGTATTTCGAAGTTATGTGTCAACCAAGAATTATCACGTACATTAACGGTGAAGGAAAACATCGTGATGAATCCTGCACACCTAAAAGTTCTTAGGAATTTCTTAGGTGTGTAGTCCGCCACCCGCACTAGGCCAGCGTGGTGGACTAAGGCCTTAACCCTCTCAGTTGTTGAGGAGGCCCGTGCCCAGCAGTGGGACGTATATGGGCTGTTGATGAAAATATGTATTTAGTTAAAGTTACGCAAAAATAACAACATCTATGTAGGAGAAATATTTTTATGACTTCACTTGAATATAATTAGGCACAGCAGCCTACGTCACGGCGTCGCTCACGTCGAGCTCATAAAAATCTGGGGACGCGCGAGCTGAAAGTAGTAATAAGTAAAACAAAAGTAATCGCGGGTCACTTGAGGCGGGAAATATTGCCGGGGATGTGCGCGAGTCGGGCCCTGATTACTGCTCTCTGGAGGCGAGTCGCGGTACTGCGCCACAAATACTTTTCTAACAATAACCCACCAAATGGACATCATAACGTGAGTTCAGTGTCGGTGCACTGTGTCCGCCACCTGGCGCCGCCCGTCGCCCTCATAATGCGCGTGCGGTTTCACAACTCATGGGCTTATTCACTTCAACACGCACTTGCTGGAGCAAACATGAGCTAATTCCATAATTAGAACATTGAACGCACATAGAATTCAGAGAACGCAGTATTTACCCTCGTCGTCAAAGAACCTACAATCAAATAGAGATTTTTTTAATTTTCTTTATTAATGGCGCATAAAGCACTGGTGGAGTGGAGCTTAGGCATTTTGTGGCTGGTTAATAAAAGAGCTCAAAACGAACCATTATGTAGCATAAAGTGTTATGAAATACGAGAGGCAAACTCATCTAGTTTGATTCCGCTAGCTTTTAAATTTATTTTACAATAATTTCAGTTAAGGTAGAAAACTGTATAGTGCGAAGTTTATGTACCGCCACTAAAGTGCTTACAAGGTAGCTATTTATTAATGGAAGATTTTGTAAATCGAGTCCGCAGGGTTTAGCTTCAGAGCAGACTTTCCACGCACTGCACTTTTGCAGTAGTATTGTTAAATGGATAAAACATAAATCAAATCGTACGTGAGTATGATCGTAAAAAATGCAGCATTTTAGCAACAATGGGTGTCGATGGCACCGAACGAAATATGCGATCTCCGCAAACAATCCTGGTGATATACGAGCCGTGATGGTGTGCGTGCGACGAACCCCTCCTCCCCTCAGCCGTGTCCCCTGCCACCCTATGCCCTCTGCAACACCACGTCACTGGACATTTTTTAACAAGCCGCGGGAGACAATAGGAGCCGACTCAAACGCACTCACAGAGCTCTGCTGCATCACAGGACCTGGCGCGAGTGACTTATAACAACTCACGCACGGCTAGACCTACATATATGGATAAATAATGCAACTGTAAGAGGTGGTTACGAAAGTAATTATCAAATCACCTAGTGGTAAGTAAGATCGACTTGTGTGGAAGAGACAGTTCTGAGGATATTTTCTTTGTTGTTTTTGTAACGAAACTCTCAATTGAAAAAGTTTAATCCTTGACATCGAAACCAGACCCTCACGGCTCGTAAAGGTGAATGGTGACACTACCACATTGAGGCAATAATGATTGTGAATGATGCGTGGTTAGGGGCGAGCGCGGCGGCGTGTGTGGCGTGTGGCGTGTGGCGTGGGCGGCGCGACAAAGCAACCGCGTCACTCAATTGACGCGCCCTCGCTTACAACCCGGGTGAGATCGAAAAGCAATCGCATTGTATAATTACGAACATATTTAATGGGCTAGCGGGAGTCATACATACATCTATCAATATTGGGACTATTAGTCTAGATCTAATATCGTGTTCATATATTCAATATAAATAAACTAATATTTTTGGGGCGCTAGTAGCTCCTCTAGTTGTTCTAAGGGTAACATCTTTTAGTCCTTTACTTTGCTAATGTGGGCAAAAATTGTTTCTAACTCATATAATTATTACAAATATAATTTATTTTTCTGCATTCCATTTTGCGACTGCTTCACTGGTCCACGAATGTGAGGCACAAATGTGCGAGGTCCTAGGTTCAAACTTCTAGCCGGTGGAAGCGACCTCCCAGCTCAATTGACAGAGCAGGTTTGTAACTCGTACATATGTAGGTAGGTATATACATATTTTGTGTCCCCAGACGAAGTACGTTAAGAATTATTCCATCGCCTCTAGTTCAAGTGCCGCTTTAGTTTGGATACACGAGAGGATCGACAGACCAACCGTTGCGTCGTAAATAATAGTATTTGGTGTGAGCGGGCGGGGGAGGGCGCTCTTTGCGGGCGCCCCGCGGTTTCGACAAATACGGGAAAACAAAACGTTGCAGTAGTCCGGAGGCCACGGCATGTCGCTATCCGCCTAACAACACACGACTGATTGCCCCTGAAAGGGTGGTATGACAAAAAAACGTGTCCGTCGCCGCTGATTAAAACACCGCCACGCCAGCCGCCGCCCCGCGCCACGCCGCCACACACAAAGCGATTACCGGAGCGTGCCGCGCGCCTGCACCCGCTGAAAGTCACCACTCGCCACACAGACAGACAATTCATGTCCACAGATAGCCGTCACGTTGCGAAACCAATATGAAAAACTCCACTGCTTCATTGTCACCGCATGATCTATGGGTTCCGATCGCGAGTTATTACATTTTTCCATTAGGAAATTCTCAGTAGCAGCACAGTCTGTAAATGTTCCTGGTAAACGGTAGTAAACTGTCTAGAATATTGGATCATTGTAGCTATTTCAAATAGAGTTATAAATTAGGAAAACCTAAAAAAAGCTATTACAGAATGTGACATTTAATATTATTCCTTATTACGCTCGTTTCCTTAAAGTAAAGTAATAACAGGAAATTATTCCCATTTTCTCGGAATCTAAACAGGTCGTTTCGGCGGTTGTAGGTGGTCGGGCGGGATTACGCGGGCCGGCGCGGCGCTCAAGTATTCCGCGCCACTAATAATTCCTGAGAACTTGTCATGGCGTGATATTAGTTTCTCCTTGCAAAAAGTCGCAAGTACGAAGCCGAATCACATGTCACGCGGTAGGGACGAGACATAAATGGGTCCATTTGTCAGGACGGGAGCGCGGGCGTGGCCTTGAACTGTTGGGGGTAGCCCGGAGTAGTACTCACGTCGTGCAGCCACGAGAGCTTCCTGGCGGGCGGGTTGGCGCGCACGTGGCACTCGAAGTACACGTCGTCGCCCTCCTTGATGTCGCTGGCGGCCAGCGAGCTGCCCAGCCGCAGCCGCACCACCGGCGGGTCTGCACACAACAACACACTGTCACGCGGCCGGTACACAACAACATGAGTACACACAACAGACACTCATCAACTTTAACTGGGACAGTGTGACCGCGGATGAAGTTTGCCAGTATTTTATGCACGAGAATTTATCGCGAGTTCATTACTGGCGCTATTAAACAGCGCAATCATAATTAACAGGTTCAAATTAATGACTCTTCTATATTTTAATTTATATTTATTATGTCGGCAGGAATTGCGAATGTATTTGTTGTAATAAAACTCGCAATAATAAATTAACATTTCATCGATTTGGTAAAAAACGTTTTCCTGGTATTGCTGACGCCGTTGAGCAACCTAAACCATTTAGCATCACGAGGGCTGTCAACGGGTTTGTCTTAGCCAGCAATAAACAATAAGGGTGTTGCAATATGTATGTTAGTGTACGCACAGACGACGTCGATGGTCCAGGAGGCGTCGAGCGCGAGCGCGGTGACGTTGGGGTTCTCAGCGCGGCAGGTGAGCGGCTTGCCGTCGTCGTCCATGGTGGGCACGAAGCTCATCACGCTCACCGTCAGGTTGTCGCGCAACTCCTCCTGCACACACAACAACTTTTACTGTACGACCTTACACTTCACATTCTATGGCTGCTAATAGGTCCGAGGCGGAGTGTTGAATCTTAGGAAATTACCACACTCTATAAAGGCACAGGCAAAACTCGTGTGGAAATTTATGCATGCCAACCCGCACTAGGCCAGCGTGGTGGACTAAGACCTAAACCCTCTCAGTTGTAGAGGAGGCCCGTTCTCAGCAGTGGGATATATTTGGGCTGATGACGATGACGACGACGACGACGAGAATTCATTCCTTTCAAGATCGAGTTAGACATGACAATCGGACAAGGCATATAGTACGTAGAAATGGCGCTTCATGAGAGATTATAAAGGTGTAGGTACTGGCTAATAGGTGTCAACCATCACAACTGACGGACGATCTCACCAAAATTTCTATGTACATTTTACATATTTTTCCACACTTTCGTCACTGGCACGCTCCAGCACGTCACGAGTAGGCCAGTAAACATGGCGTGTGGTGGTTGCATAACATGGCGGCACAGGAAACCGCCACTAAGTGTTCAACAATTATGATTTGTTGCTACTTTACGAGCCCCCACATCCCGTCCGCGAGGTGAAACCGTAATTAGTCGGAATTGTCGATACAACAGTTTGGTGCACGCGCCGCTCAAGGTTACAAACTTAATGCTTTCTTCACCTTATGTTTCATTGGCCTTAATTTCTAATTTGCTTTATATATTTATAGGAGTCACTTTATCTCTTATAATAGAAAGGCAAAGTATATAAAAGTATGTTTTCATAATCCAAAAAGCAATAGGGGAATTTAAATTTTTTGATCACGTTATACCTTATGATCGTTATGATAATTTATGGCCATTAGTTAATGTCTACTCAAACGAGTTTAAATTTTATTCGAAAGCCTTAAGCCATTTTTTTTCATAAACATAAATGTATTATTAATTGTTATTGCTCCCTACTAACAACAAGGCGCCGGGTGAGGACGGAATCACTTCAGAGCTTCTGAAAGCGGGCGGAACGCCGATACTTAAAGTCCTTCAGAGGCTCTTCAATTCCGTTCTCCTCGAGGGCTCAACGCCAGAGGCATGGAGCAGGAGCGTGGTGGTACTGTTCTTCAAAAAAGGTGACAACACTTTGCTGAAGAATTACAGGCCCATCTCGCTCCTGAGCCATGTCTATAAGTTGTTTTCGAGGGTCATCACAAATCGTATCGAACGCAGGTTTGATGACTTCCAGCCTCCCGAACAAGCCGGTTTCCGAAAAGGCTTTAGCACCATAGACCACATCCATACGCTTCGGCAAGTTATACAAAAAACCGAGGAATATAACTTATAATAATATAATATAATAATATATTCAAAATCAGTTCACAATTTACAACAATAACTTATTAACTATGATAACCACACTAGGCACAGCCTGTGTCGTGGCTATCTTGAAAAACAATTTTGCAACTGTTCGCTCTACAGGTCACATATAGAATGACATCACACATAAACGTATGCATATATATATATATATAAAATAAAGTGTGTGTGTGTGTGTGTGTGTGTGTGTGTGTGTTTGTGTGTATACGTGTTTCTTATGTAACTATTTTTAGAAGACTTTCCGTGTCTTCGTAATCCACTGTTAGAAAATATTTTTTAATTTTGATTTTAGCATCTTGTAGCGTAGTATTTTTAATTGCACATGTTTTGACTATTTTGTTATATAGAAAAGGAAATAAAATTTTTTGGAACCGCCTTGCAAAAGTGGTGTTTGTCCGTTTTATTGGCAATTTGAAGACTCTAGATTGTAACAAATTTTCATGTTCTGAGCAACTTAGTGTGGCTTTGTGCGTGAAGATGCATGCCCTATAAATGTACAGCTGTCGCACACTCAACAATTTGGTTTCCTTGTATAGCTGCGATGTAGGGAAACGCTTGGGCTTTTTGAACATGACCTTCAGAACCGATCGCTGAGCTCTTTCTAGGCACATGAGGTGAGAAGATGATGTGCCACCCCATGCACCTAAGCAGTACGTTACAATAGATTGGCACAGAGCCAGGTAAATGAGAATGAGCAAGTCCCTGTCTGCTACATCCCGGATGTTACGAACGACAAAAATCAGTTTCCTAACCCTAGTTGAGAGTGCTTCTATGTGCTCCCTGAAGTTAAGTTTTTCATCTAGCGTCACTCCAAGGTACCTCACTGACTGAGTTCTCTCAATGGTTTTGCAGTTGCAGGTGTTGAAGAGGTTCCCGTGGTTAGAGGGACATGTATGGACTCTAAAATCAGTCAGATACCTCGGAGCTGACGCTAGTGTCTTGTGAAAACAGACGTATTTGGTTTTTTCTTTATTCAATGTGAGTAGGTTAAGATTGAGCCAATTCGCAACCGTCGCCATACCTCGCTCTGCTGTTTTTATGCAGCTTTCCCAATTATGGTCATGGAAGATCACAGCTGTGTCATCAGCATAACAGTAGATTTCTGCATTCCTCATGGGTAGCGTAGCGAGTTCATTGATATAGATGAGAAACAAGGTTGGGCCGAGTACACTACCCTGAGGAACACCGAAGTCAATACCTGTAAAGGAACTATATTTGGACTCTATTTTGACACACTGTTTTCTACCCATTAAATAACTAGTGAACCATTCAAGTGCGACTCCCCGTATTCCGACACTTTCTAGCCTTTTCAGTAGAATTGGTATGGAGACAGTGTCAAACGCTTTGGCTAAATCTAGAAAAACTCCAACACACGATCGCCCATTATCAAGATGGTCAACAATATTACACGTCAGCGAGCACACAGCGTCCTCGGTTGACCTTTTCGGTCGAAAACCGTATTGTTTATCTGTCAGCACATTAATGCTTTCCAGGTATCTAACTAGCCTCTTGTTAACAACTCGCTCTAATATTTTTGAAAAAGTGGACAATAGTGATATCGGTCTGAAGTTGTTGGGAGTGTCATTTGCCCCTGCCTTATGGATCGGCACAACAACTGCTGTTTTCCATGCATCTGGAACTATTCCCGAAGTTAGGCTGTAGTTAATAATTGATGTAAGAGGTTTAACTATATGATTTTTCACTGTTTTAATAAAATAATTAGTAATGCCGTCTACACCTGGGGCGCTATCTGTGGCTAAGTTCTGTATTAAAGCTCCTATTTCATATTTATCTGTTGGTTCAAGAAAGAAAGAATTTCTAGGCGATTCCAGAGCGTTTATTTTGAGAGCTAAATTACTTTCTGTAGTGGATAACTCATTTAATATTCGATTCGCATAAGTTTTTCCGACTGAAGCAAAATGCTGGTTACAAAAATCAATCGATTCTTGGGCGCTTACTTTTATATTTAATAGTTCTGAGGCAGGAGATATGCATTTGTTTTTCCTATTTGTAATTGTGTTAATTGTGTCCCAGAGTTTTTTTGTGTGGTTCTTATGTTTCTCTAGCATACTGCGTTCATATTCATGTTTCAACTTACGCTGTAAAGTAATATAAAAGTTTCGGTATCTGGTGTAAATAAGTACATTCATGTCATTTTTAGGGAGTTTTCTAGCTTCTAGATGTAATTTATCTCGTATACGTGAGCATCTGACTAATCCCTGTGTCATCCACGGTTTGAGTATTGTTTTGGATCGACTTATTGTAACAGTTTTTGTGTTATTATCGATTATGTTTTTTATTAGACCTACAAATGCTTCTGTTTGTCTGTTTATGTCTGTTATGTTTTGTAATTCGTTCCAGTTTACATAGCTGAGTTCTTCTGCAATAGAGTCATAGTTAATGCGTATTTTGTGTCTTTGTGTTTTTGTACTAATCCGTGCGTGGTGTGTGATACCAGTGATAATCATGTTGTGGTCAGTAATTGCTAGTGGGCATAGGATGGATGTTATGTTTACATCGCCTGTGTAAAAAACATGATCAAGACAAGAATCGTTTCTAGTTGGTTTGTCAATAACCGGTATAAGACCTAACTCCCCCATGGAACAAAGATATCTAGAAGTGTCTTCGGCAGAGATGTCACTTGTGTTTATATTTATATCTCCAGTGAGAACAAAGCAAGGCTTTCTTTTAAGACTGTATACCAGATCATCCAGAGAACTGAGAAAAGTATCAATATTCCTAAAGGATGGGGATCTATATATCGCAAGAACGGTTATTTTGCCTGGGATATTTATTACAATAGAGTTAGCGTTATCCAGATCGGGTTCATACATATTTGATGCCCAGACATCCTTAACATACACCACTACCCCGCCAGGTTTATTAATGTATTTACGCGTTTGATGAGCAATGTAACAAGGTATTTGCGGAACCGTTGAAGTTTCTTTCAACCAGCATTCAGTAAGAATAATTATGTCTATGTAAAAAGAAAGCCTCTTCAGTGTAACAAGAAAGCTGTCAAAATTACAATTTATACTTCGTATGTTGAATGTAATGATTTTAAATTGATGTGAGTGAATTATCTTGTTACATTCTTCGATATGGGTTACGTAATGGCACTTAGCATTATGAGAATAATTATCAATACATTGCATAATATCACGGGTGGACATTGATAATTAAGATAGTCTTAGTATTGGGGTATTCAAATAACTCAGGATTTGTGTTGAATGCCAAGTAATACGACAGGTGAGTAAGTTTGATATGTGTTTTATTTTCTAGTATAGATGTCTTGGGGTGAGTGTCCGTCAATGAAAGTGTGTTAGGTGTGTAATAATTTTGTGTATAAAATATGATGTATTTGGTAAATATATTTGACAAAAAATTGTAATATTCTAAAAAAGTGTTTATGAAGTAATAGTACGAGTAAAATTTAAAAGTTAAAATGGGATGCAACTTAAACATTGGGATCCTCTTCAACACGAGGTGAAGTTGGAGATGCTGCGCCCACATGAGTATCCAAGTCCTGAAGTGTGTGAATTCGAATGGCCGGGTTTCTACTTCCATTGCTGTTTTCAGCTTTCCGGACGTAGATTGTACCATTTCGAAGCCAGCAATAGCAGAATCCTTTGACTTTAGCTCGAGAACGAGCAGCACGAAATAACAATCTATTTTCTTTGGTGAGACGTTCATTCAGGTACACCACTGTTGGCGGTCCATTGACAATATTTTCAGAGGACAGGTTTCGTCTTGTTTTGGCTGCTAGCAGAAGCTCATCCCTCTTAGTTTTCCTAGTGAGTTTTACTGCGATAGGACGGTGAAAGGTTTTCCCTGATTGTGGTGCACTGCCGGTATTTTGTTTAGGTCCGACTCTATAAATATCCGCAATGTCAGATTCATGTAGTTCCACTTGTAGTAGCTGTGACATGGTTAAAGTGATGTGGGTGAGATTTTCGTTATTTATTTCGGGAATCCCGCAGATTTCAAGATCAGTTTTTAATGCGGCCTGTTCTTGGATATTGACGGTTTTTTGCAAGTTTGCTAGGGATATCTTAAGACTAGTTATCTCTTTATCTTTGGTTTCGAGGTTCTTATGAATATCAGAAATTTGTTGAGGAATTAAAGGTACGAAGTTGGTAAGTTGATTCTTTAATTCTTGTACTTCCTGCCTTAATAAACCAATGTCATAATTTTGCTGCCTAAGTTCCTTTACTTCCACCCTCAGTTCGCGTATTTCCTGCACTAATAGGCTAATGCTGGATTCCTCGTCGATCGTATTGTACTTGCCTCTGGAGCCCCTCTGTATATTAATATTAATATTATCATCTAGGGCGTCATCGAACTCCGACGCTGAATCATTAGTATTGCCTCTTGTGGAGAGTTTGTTAAGGCAATTTGGACATATCCAATTCTGTTTGTAGGTAGCACTGTATTTTTGGAATATATCTGTGCCTATATTAAGGCATTTCAGGTCATAAGATCCCTTGCATTTTGAGCAATCCATGTATTTAGTGTTGTGTATAGTTTTACAACACGATTTACAATCCATCATGGATATTTTTGTTGATAAAATAAGAATCAACTCAATTACTATTTAAGGAATGCAGCACAGGTGTTACACAGAACGTCGGCGACGATAGTTCGATAGCGCGTTCACGCACACATTCACACTGTTTACAAGTCACAGACACTCACTGCGCGTCGAGATAGTCAATTATTGTCGTAGGTCGAGGATTATTTTAATAATGTTTTTGTTGTAACTCCGAAGTTTTATAGAATATCAATATGATATTTCTCACACTTTAAGCTTAGACATTGTGAAACGTATATATTGCAGAAAAATTTCAACTAGTAAACTTTTAACTGGTTTTATAATTAATTATGTGCGGAGCAAAGCGAAACAGTCGTGCCTACTCCGATTACCCGACGAACTCTCTCTTTGAACTTGCCGCTTTGTTTAGCGTTTGTGGACTATGAGAAAGCCTTTGATTCGATCGAGACCTGGGCTGTGCTAGAGTCTCTCCAGCGGTGCCACATAGACTATCGGTACATCGAGGTGTTGGAAAGCATATATAGAAACGCCACCATGTCGGTCCGAGTACAAGATCAGAGCACGAAGGCTATTCCACTACGGAGAGGCGTGAGACAGGGAGATGTTATATCTCCGAAACTGTTCACTGCCGCGCTGGAAAATGCCTTCAAGCTCTTGCAGTGGAAAGGATTCGGCATCAACATCAACGGCGAGTATATCACACACCTTCGGTTTGCCGACGATATTGTAGTCTTGGCAGAATCGCTGGAAGACCTTAGCACTATGCTCGAAGACCTCAATCGAGTCTCTCAACAGGTGGGTCTTAAAATGAACATGGACAAGACGAAAATCATGTCGAATGTCCATGTTGTGCCCACCCCGATCGCAGTTGGGGGCTCGACTCTCGAAGTTGTAGACGAATACGTCTATTTAGGACAAGTGGTCCGGTTAGGCAGGTCCAACTTCGAGAGAGAGGTCAATCGGCGAATCCAACTCCGTTGGGCAGCGTTCGGGAAACTACGCGACGTCTTCTCCTCCAAAATACCTCAGTGCCTGAAGACAAAAGTCTTCGATAGTTGTGTGTTACCAGTGATGACATACGGCACTGAGACGTGGCCTCTCACTATGGGTCTCATTAGACGGCTCAGAGTCACTCAACGAGCTATGGAGAGGGCTATGCTCGGGGTTTCCCTACGAGATCGAATCAGAAATGAGGAGATCCGTAGGAGAACTAAAGTAACCGACATAGCCCAGCGGATTAGCAAGTTGAAGTGGCAATTGGCCGGGCACATAGCGCGGAGAACCGATGGCCGATGGGGCCAAAAGGTTCTCGAGTGGAGGCCGCGTACCGGAAAGCGCAGCGTAGGACGTCCACCCACAAGATGGTCCGACGACCTGGTGAAGGTCGCGGGTCGTCGCTGGATGCAGGCTGCCTCCAACAGGTCACTATGGAAGTCATTGGGGGAGGCCTATGTTCAGCAGTGGACTTCTTTAGGCTGATAATGATGATGATGATAATGATGATTGCTCCCTACTCACCATGTAGGATGTATGTATTAGCGACATGTTCGGATGGCTTGTTGTAAATTTATGTGTATTCTCATTATTCCGTCTTAACCTTATGATGTAAAACATATGTTAAAACCTATGTTTTACATTATAAGGTAAAGACGGAATAATGAGAATACACATAAATTTACAACAAGCCATCCGAACATGTCGCTAATTGCTCGACAAACAAAAGTTTGACATTAACCTTTGAGACCAACATAATATGTATACATATTCCCGGGGCGCCCCCACCGGGCTTATAAAACATACTCTTTTATTTGAGACGATGGCGAAGTAATTGTCAACCCACTTGGATTTACCTAAAGACAAAGCATGTTTTTACGGTCACATGATCTTTTAGCCAGCTAAAAAATATTTTCTACACATGTTCTACACCCGCTTCTCCAGCTGTAAAATTATGCCACCTATAAACCTATTACAATTAAAAGACTTCTATATCTTTACCAAGTATTATATCGGAAACTCATGAACGCACCCGACAATCTATGCATCGGGACTACCGAAGTAGTCTCATAAAATACTCAAAAACTAGCCAATGAGATTTAACGACGAGTGACAAACAAAAAGAGCGTAAGCCAAAGGCTAGGATTGAGTAGTGAGAACGAGCTTTGAGCCCCTCCCGCCCCGTCTCTGTCGGCCGGGTGCGCGGCGTGGGGTAATAACATAATCCTTCCGCTCCGAGCCGCAACGTTTGACTACATTACGCCTTTCATAACGAAATCATTTCAACGCTTAAATCCACACACACGCACACTCGCGCGCACACTTGTTATTTTAGGCCTTTCCATCATACAGTATGAAAATAATTATACAGAATACACACAGCATTTAAAGTTTTGGTACAAACATTATATCTGAAAATACATATTATCCAGTTTCAGTAATAGGAATGGATCACTTTCATAAATTTCTGTATCGAGGTTGTGATTGTGGGATCTAATGCATTTTTCAATGAAAACGCACGTCGAAGTCAAAATAAGCACAGCACTTAAATCGTCAGAGAAACACACGAGTAACCTACTACCGCTCTCGAACGTATAATGCTCCCTGATATACATACATATATTAGTATTTCCGCTTCAAAAAAAGGGCTGATAACACTAAATTTACTTATCTGCATGAATCAATGTGTTGCAACAATTTGGTCACAAAATAGATATTAAGTCTGAAACTCATATAGAGCCGGGCTGATTCCAAACACATCACAGAACCGAGCCAGCGGCGTTACTATTATACTATTATACTATAGGGAATCCATACCACGTGGAGCTCTTCGAGTTAAAATGGTTGGTCAAGAAGTGACACCATACGGTGCGTGTACGGTGTCACTTCTCGACCAACGAAATTGCACCTCAAACCAAACCAAAAACCACCCACCTCCTGAGAATCAAGGTGGACAGTGGCATCCATAGAAATGATATTCGATTTATTGAAGCTCAGCCAGTCTCTAGTTAATTCTAGCTTGTTTTATCTGCTTTTAACTAGTTTTTTTTCATGTAGCGGTGGCTACTGTGTGCACCCGGCGGGTTCACCGGCAATCCGATTGGTTTGCGTTAGCCAGTGGCGGGAGTCACGGCGCGGTGGCGCGTGAGCCCACATCAATATTTATACGAGCGTTTGTATTTCAATGAAGCCGATTCAAAATCTGAACCCATCTATTTTTTTTGCAGTTTGTCGAGGTACAGTAAAAAATTGTGTAAAATTAACCTTTCTTTCCATTCATAACAGTTACGTCGGTGCGATTCAAACCTCATGCTCTCTTATACCAGCTGATTTCGGAATGTATGGACTTTTCTTTGTATAGCCATGAAATGAAATGAAATGAAATTGCTTTATTTGGTCACGTAGGCAATCAAATAGCACTTATGACAAGTCAATACAGAAAAGAAAAATCTTTTATTATTACATTATAATTTAACTAAGTATGGTTCATTTTATATAATTTGTACAAAAATATTTACGGTTTTTTTATAATTTATTTTTAGTTTTCATCAGGAAATACATAAAATCTTATTATTATTATTTTTAAGTAAATAACGAGATGGACCCTGTGTATTTCCGAAACGTCACGTATTATTTTAATGGTACCACCGGATCCAAACGCGACCCTGACTGAGAAGACCCGGCGAAACAAACTCAGCGGGCTCACTTTACTACTGGAATTTACGCGGTGCGACCCACACCTGAGTAGATCCAGCGAGTCCAACTCAGTGGGCATGTATTTGGTCCAGTAAGGATAACATAATTATATTATATGACCTGCCAAATAAAAATTGCCTTCTTATTATTAATTTGCTCGAATTATTTACTCGATCGGTCGTCATTTTATTTTTATTTTATTTATTTTGTGCACATTTTATATTAGATATCAATTTGTATTTGATATTTTTATAATGGTTTAAGTTACACTTGGAGCTTTGGGTTAATTTATATTTATTTATGTATTTATTCAAATGATATGGTTTAAGAAAGAAGAATGTGAAAGATACTGGGTTCCAAGATGTGGTGATGGCGATGTGCGGGAGAGATCTAATGCCAAATTTCCTTATCCTCTAAATATAATATAATATAATCCTCTAAATAATCCATAAAAATAATATTCTTCTTTTTCTTTACAATTTCCACCCTCTTGTGTTTCTTTTTGTTTTTTCTTTTATAACCGCCTATGGTTACACATATAGTTTATATTTGCATATATGTAGTTTATAGATAATAAAGTGTATTCCAAAAGTATATCTATACTCGTATAAAGTATATCTGGTAGTGGTTGGATGAGGAGGGCCGAAGATCGAGTCCAATGGCGTGCCATAGGAGGGGCCTATGTCCAGCAGTGGACGTAAGAAAGGCTGCTGCTGATGATGATGCCGATGAAAGTACGTTAATAAGTAAATAATCTATAATTTTTATTTTTTGTTAAAGAATTGGCTTTCTGCAAGCCAAGCAGCGAGCAGCAGTCAATTTGAAATGTAGTCAGTCCATTTATGCGGCTAGTGTAATTCCCGTGGCGTTGCTCGTGCTGCGTTGTTTGTAGTTATGAGTGTTTGCGGCGCCGCGATTAATGGCGCGCCGCAGCCCACAGGCCACAGGCCACAGGTGGCGGGCCAGGTGCGAAGACATACGTGGACAAACAATCCCTGTTTACGAGCCATATAGAGCCGCCCTCATTGATTCGGCTTCGGCTTTAACGACTGCCCTAAGACTTCAATAAAATGTACAGTGTGTAAGGGTTATGTGAATTCTATGAGTGATGATAACTATGAGTATGTCGTAGTCTAATATTTATTTATAGTGACGATCTAACGTAGGATAGTTGGTGGGAAGTCTGCTTCCGTAAGTACTTATCCTTTGTCTATTGTATTGTACCTCTTATACCTGATAATGATGTCCGCCTTTTGTGAGTTTTGTTTTGTAGAATAAGTGTAGTATATTTTTTCATATAACAATTATATTATTTTCAGGCAGTTTAATAAATAGTCCATGTCATTTCATGTCTACATTTCTTTTATCTGCGACACTTTAAGGTCCTACGAGTATAAGAGCCAGCTTTCTCACACAGTCACTTTTTGTGAAGTCTGCTAAATTAAAGATGCGTATAAAATATGAGAATTCTTATCAGCTGCACTGATTATGACTTGTGATTGTTTCGTTGTATATTGTTAATGTTCGTGTTTTAATACCGAATATCTGTGACACGAGTGTGAGTGCGTCCCTAGAGTGCGCGGTGTTTGCTCGCGGCTCCTGAGCACACAGCGCCCGTGTCGATGACGTCACATTGCCGATAAGTGTGCCTCGCCCGCCGTCACACGTGTCATACAATACACACACACCTACCCCCTACCTCTCGCACACCCCCCTCGCGGCCGTACACAGATTACTGCGGATTAGATGCGATTGATATGATCCAATTAGCAGCGGACAAGTTTGTTTAGTCAAACTGCGTGTTGAGTTCGTGTGATGCGGCTAGGATGATATTTACATTCGGTCATTGTTTTATTAATGACTAGTCATGGAAAACGTCATTAAGTGCATGGATCCGATGATTATTTACTTGCGAACAAGCCATGACATAGATTTTTAAAAGCTTTGTCCTACAAACACAAGCTTTACAGGTTTGGACTAACCAGCAATCTTTCTGAAGATAATGTCTTGGTTTGAAAAACCTTTTGATTAAAATAATATTGGTAACAATTTTGTTTTTGCAATAATTATAACTTGAGAAATATAGTGGTAACTGTGGTGATCCAAATGAACGCTTTCCACGTACAGCGCGTGTGGGCTCGTCGCGGCTATGGTCACGTCCCGCGAAATCCTATAAGGCGGCAAATTATTCTCGATACCCTTCCCTTATTTGGAGGCTTTTACATCGCCCTCGCCGGCGTGAAAGTGGATTGCAGTGAGCCGCGGAGACGCCCGCGTGCTTTATTGTGATCGCGCCATTTGTAGGGGCGGCACGCAGCGCGAGCCGCGGCCGCCGCACATGTACGGATCGCTCGGCGCGCTTTTCTCATTACAGATCGTGTAAAGCAATCTCGATTTATTACTGCTTATCATACACAATTCAATCCATTATTAACAGATAATTGGCGCCACTTTTCAGAATTGCTAAACTTATATGTCGATTGCCTCATGGCCTCGTGGCACAAGTGGTGATACAAATACCGTATAGGTATATAGAGAAAAAAGATACGAAAACGTTTTAAATATACGAGCAAATCGCGGTTAGTATCAGCAGTCCGACTGCTGACTGTCATGTAGTTTATGTATTTTTTTAGTTTTATGGTTTACAGTCTTATTAACTAAATCTGATGATGGGTGATAATGATTGAGGTATATTTACACTAGGTATGTATATACTACTTTATTTTTAAAGCTTATTAGATACTATTATGTGCTGGTCCAGACTCACATTAAACATAATATTTCCTAAATACGAGACCCGAGTTCTATTGAACGGTCAATTAGGGAAATTTTAGCAAACAGTTATTACCCTTGTAATTCAATTAAGGGGAAATTAATTTCTGTCAGAAAATGCTTACCTAAATATCTTTCTTAACTATTTTCCCTTAAAACCTTGAAAATTATCAAAAAACATAATACTTGTCTGAAAGGTTAAATTTCGTCGACTTCGAAGGACGCAGCCGAGGGCTGAGTGTAGCAGACGCGCGGTGCTTTTTTATTTATATACGGGAGGTAAATTACACACTGCTCAGACGCCGAAAACTAATTTCCTCGGGGGACGAATAAAAAAAACAATGCGGCGGGCAGCGGGCGCGGTACGTGCCGCCGCCGCAACAATCTTAATCACGGAGCGCGGGCCCGCACACGCTGGCTCCCGCCCAACCGGCCCGCTTATTAAGCTAAGCTATCACCTCGCATATTTACCGGCGAGTGCAGCGCCACTGCCGACGCGGCGGAATTCCCGCGCTGCAAGCCCCGCCGTACGTGGCTCACTCCTTGTTGAGCTAGCAACTACTTAATGTACGGTTATGGATATTGAGCTCGACGCGGCGAAATATTCACCTAAACATCCACCTTTTTTTTTTTTTTTTTTTTTTTTTTTTTTTTTCGAGGGGAAAGCTGTTTATGGCTCTACTTCCCGCCAGCCCCGGGGGAGGGGGGCGGGAAGCGTATGTCGGGGTCACCGGTCTTCCAGCCCGGCGCGCGGCGACGTCATGTCCGCGCAGATGTTAGGGCCGGGCTGGGTCCCTAACAATATCCCTAAACCGGCATACCGACCAAAACCCCCCGGTGGCCATCTCCGCGCCGAGTGGGGCGACCACGGTACGTTAGCGAGAAGCGCCAACCGTAATGCCGCAGCCGCCCGGTGCGCCTCCGAGACGTATTTGTCTCGGCCGTCTCGGAGTGTGTAGGGGGCGCAGTTGCACCCCCACTAGCTTGGTTGGGGCGCCCGGGTTGTTGATGGGCGCCAACCTAAACATCCACCTAATATTACGCGAGTTATGGGACTTTGCTGTGCATTAATTTTCTTTCGGATGCAATAAACTACACAAGTTTCACGACGCGGTTATAAAGTGGGCGATAGAGTGACTATGTGAAGTATTACTTACAACTCTTACCAGATTAAAATGCAACACACTATGGAGAGTAAAGGTAAGGAGTGTAATCTCCCATAGTAGAAAATCGAAAAAAGTGTCCAGCGGTCAGCGTAAATAACAGTTCAAAAACCTTCCAGAATGGCGCTGGTGTAGACAAAGGAAATGGTATGAATTTAATATTATTGTCGACTAAAGTAGTTATTTATTGAAAAACTTGCGTAGTACAAAATAATGTAGTAAATATAACCTTAAAGAGTTATTATGAAAAACGCGTGTAGCTAGAGTGAGTTTATATCCTGAACTGTGAATAGTACGTTTATTGATTTCCGCTTCCTTTAAAATTTATGGGTCTGATGCTAATGTGGCGCCCCCAATTTAAGACATTTTGACGGACACTTTTGCATGTACTAGATTACACTCCCTACCTTTACTCTCCATACAACAAAGTCAAAGTCAATATATCTTTATTCAAATAGACTTTTACAAGTTCTTTTGAATCGTCAATTTTACATATCTTAATTTTTTTAAACTATTGCCACTTCGAAACGTGTTATAGCTGTGGAGAAGAAACGGCAAGAAACTCCCTCAGCAACACGACATATCATTTTTTTCTTTAAAAAACAGCAATATATGTCTTTTTTTCATTACATTATTTAAATTTTACATTATAAATGACATAACGATACAAACTGTAGACAACACACACATACATTGTGAAACAATTTTGGTTAATAAAGACTATGACGGTGTATTACGCTATTACGTATCCTTACAGTGGGTAAGCAGAATATTGTTAAGAATAACAGTAAAGGAGGGCGACGGAACTGCAGTTACGTAGCGAGCGCGCCGGCTTGGCAGTGGCACCGTACCACGTGCTTGCATCGCGTGTAATTCAACTGTTTTGGAGCGGCCGGGGTTTCAACCCTTGTTTACCGGGAATATCGCCCAATCCCCGGATATTATCTGTAATGTTTGCGAGACGCACCCCGCTATCCGCGACCCGCGTGCCCTTGACCGAACATTCGGAAGCTTTGTTTTATTGCCCCTTGTATGAAGTGTAACTGCCATAAAACGCGGTACAAGTGAGTAGTGACCAACAAAAGTGAATACATTTGGGGAATATTTTCCTTGTGGAGATAAGGGACGGGTCGAGATGGATGTGTTGCGGGTGCTCGTGTGCGGCGAGACGTATAGTGGTCGGCGGATGTAACATTCATACTGCGCTCTCCTATTTATTTATAATGGTGAGATAAGTGCCGTACAGTATTGCTTTGTATACAAATTATTCATGGTTTTATTTGGAAGATATTGTACAATAATATCTTGAGTAAGTTTCTACAATTAATTTTCGATATAATATATGGAAATTTAATAAACTCGAACGCTTCCAAAACATTTGTATTCGGTTTGTGCAAACATGACCATTTTACATGGTCCTTGTGACGTGTGTGCATTAAAATTATACTGTAATATATTTTATTTAATCGAAATAAAATACAAGTGATAAGTGTAATTAGATTATTTTTGATTTGTCTGTCACGAATTTAGTGTGATGTCGCCGTGTGTGTCTCGTCCCTAAACGATGATGGCATTATGTTTAATTTTTGCGCGGGGCGGCGGGGCGGCGGGGCGGTGCGAGGGGGAGCCATTACCGAATATCTCCGTTTAATTAGCGACCATTGCCGGCGGTAATTGCATTTTAAATTGTCGAGAGTGTTTGTTATGTCCGACAGCGGCGAAATGACGACCACCCCGCGTCCACCCCCGGCGCGGCGCCGACGTCACCGGACCATACGAGCTGCGGAGATTTTTATGATTTGAGAGCGCCTGCTCACAGCGGTTATTAAACTTTAGAGCAGTATTTGAATTGTAATGCCGTATTTAAAATATAGAATGTTTGTTTGAATAGGACACTGGAGGTGCGCGGGAGGGTTGCGGGGGCTGTGGCAGTGGGGGGGGGGGGGGGGGCACGTTGATATTTTGTGTAAAGGTCACGCACTTGTGGCTGTAACATGTTGTGCCATAGAACACGACAGGTGGAGAATTAATTAGTGTGTGTTGCATGAACATCGCATGCATGACCAACTTTAATTTAATTACATTTGTACTTCACCAAAACTCTGTAGTTTTTGGAACTTTCACGCTAAGTACTTGTTGGTTATCACAATTGTTGCGCTGTTTCAACTTCAGATACTATCAGAGCACAGTTTACTTAGTTTTAGTTTTACAGTTAAGTACTTCCGTTGTTTATTCGACTTATTACTTAAGTGTTTATTTAT
The DNA here is from genome assembly GCA_907164795.1 of Hemaris fuciformis. NCBI lineage: Eukaryota > Metazoa > Arthropoda > Insecta > Lepidoptera > Sphingidae > Hemaris > Hemaris fuciformis. The sequence continues at coordinate 18,312,605 of OU015435.1, read as the reverse complement.
AATAAAAGATGGTTCGTAGTAATAACGACCAGACCTCTTTAACTAAAAATAACTTTAATTTACTAATAGAATTATCTATCTATCTGATCAGAAAATAACAGCTGTCATTGTTAATGAAAAGATGCTACAATTCATTTGTTCTCAAACCATAGGCTTTTAAATATGGTTTTTTAAACTTCATAAATTTCTAAAAAATAACATACGTGCTTCCTTTTCGTTGTGCAAGGGAGAAAGCAATGAATAACAATTACGTGGTGTCCCAGTCCGCGAGAGTGTGGGCGGCGGCAGGCGACAATTACCACCTGGTGGTTAGTGTGGGCGCCGCCGGACCGCCAATACCACACGCGCACACACTTATTGCTGGCGTTACGTCTAATTATAATCAACATTAAGTATATTTATAGCCACGTTGCAATGTACTCCGACAAATTCAAATTGAATTAATGCTAGAAATTAGTTCGTTTACTCTTCAATTTGGTCTTAAATGGCACTCATATGCACGCCGTGGTGCTGAGCGCAGGACTTTTAAACGCATGAGTTAGAGGAGTTAATAAGCTTCTATTTTACACTTGCTTATATTTTATATTTGGCTTGGTTAAAAAAATTAAACTACACACCTAAAAAATCTTAGGAATTTCTTAGGTTTGTAGTCCGCCAATCCGTACTAGGCCAACGTGGTGGGCTAAGGCCTAAACCCTCTCAGTTATAGAGGAGCCCCGTGCCCAGCAGTGGGACGTATGATGATGATGATGACTATAATAGCTAAGAAATATAGATACACATCTTTATTTATAGCGCTGGTGTACGATGATGATACAAAGACGATGATCAAAGTGTACTGTGCTTCACGGTTAAACGCGTGATATCTCTTTTTATATTGGGAATGTACATGGTTTGTAACATGTGATTGCTAAGATCATCGAGAGCGCACACAGTTCGTCTGGCTGCGTGGTACTTTGAAGTCCAAACCTAATAAATTTAAAACATATTGAAACAAGATCTACCAGATACACAAGATCTAGATGATTAAAAACAAATTTTGGTAGTCTTTGTCGTGTTTACTTAAAAAAAAAACAATATTATATTATGATGACGTCATATATAAATATCACGATGTCCTACTGATACCATTAAGTTTTGTTTTTTAAAAATTTTGTATTGAAGCTTTAACGTTTGTATGTGAATTGATCCCGGTGGCGATTCAATCGTCCATGTGTAATTCAAACATTGGTGTATAATGATGACGTCATCGCGTCCGTCACTATCCGATTGTTAGGCCTCTCGGCGCGTGTAATTAGCACTCGGCGATGTTGACAGAGCGACAAGCGACGCACGACTCGAGACACGCGAGACGCAACGCGCGACACCCGACGTGGTTGATGGCAATGGAGGTGGTGATGCGCGACACCGCAGTGAACACGTGTCACGTAATTATCGCACAATTACGTATATCCGCCGCGATACGGCGCTAATACGACAGCCTATTTGACTACTAATCAACCACTATCAATAATTAGCGACAGAGCTCAGCGGTAATACACGTTGTCGCTCCAACAATACACATCACAGGTTTCATTGTCCAAACTCACAATTACTTCATCGAATAACAAATTGGCACAATCATCATGCATACATTTACTCACAGGCAAATACGTCCGACGGAGGCCAAGTGCGGATTAGTACCTAAACTATGAAATTCATTGTGCAGTAGTCCCTCTCATATAGATTTTTAAATGTTATTTTCCTAATATTACAAGAGCGGTACAATCCAATAGTAACTATATCAAAAGGAAAGGGTGGGATGTGTGTTTTGAATTTCAACTGGCGACTTTTATCTCGTCTGCGATCATGCATTCGTTGTATCACTTTCGCTCTTCCATCAAAAATCCCAGCACACAGTATAAACGACGCAAGGAATAAACGAGGTTTTTAACGTAAAGTTAATCTATGCCGGACACAGGTTACTTTACGCCGTGTTGTATAAAGCATTATTAATAAAGATAAAGACTCGGGTAAAGCCGTAGGACATCCCTTCTGATCGATAATAATCAATTGCCCGATACTCGACGAGGGTTCACGTAATTAAGTACATTCAAACATATGGGAATTTAAATTGTATTGATGTAGGTACTTCGTAACTTATCGTAAAAACGTTTTATTGTTCTAGAGCTCTTTGTGCTTCATATTCTTTGTGCCTATTTATAGACGATGCTCTATACTAAAAACAAAATTGAACAATATAAATACATACAAATAGCATACAATCTTCACGAATTTCAATTTATCGCAATAATATTCGTGCCTCTCTGGAACACTCTAAACTGAATAAACGACTCTTTTCCTTTCAAACACAAGTTATACAACTTGTTGTTGTTGCGCCGATAAGAGAGGGTTAGTGGTAATCATATTTCGCCACACGAAGCTCTATTTATAACATTACACTTACCAGTTGCCACCAATGCAGTCACTGCGACAGCCCCATGGCGCAGTTGGTTAATCACCAGCTTGCGAAACGAGAGGCTGCCGATTCGATACCCACACTGAGACAAATGTTTGTGTGATCCACAAATATTTGTTGCGGGTCTGGGTGTTTATGAGACCGAAATTTTCTTGGTACTCAGTGGACACTCGACCGATCCATTAGAAGCATTCTGCAACTAGCGCTTGTACGCTAGATTCTAAACAAAAATCTAATCAGACAATTTGGAAATTTGATGTGTTTCCATGGCTCCCATTAATCAAATCAGATGTAATTAAAAAAAGTAATATGGAGATTACCGTCAATATCCACGAGATACATGCTTGGCGGCGTGTGAGCGGCAAGTACAAAGATGAGCGATGATAAAAGCCGTTAGCGCAGCGCACTGCGCGGCGACACTAAAGTGCGTGTCCAACGCAGAATGCTTTAATTATTCCCGTTTTATTATAAAAAGCTCATTAAAAGCCGGCTCAGGCTCGTAAATGAGGAGTGCGTGAGCCGCGTCCCGGGACCGGACGGGGTATGTGTGGGCACCCATTGTTTCGATGAAACTTATTTTTGGCGAGAAAATATCAAAATAATTCCAACACCGTATTGTAGGTAACTAATACGAATTTCAATTAATAAAATAATGTATGATACATTATTCATTCAGCGGCGATCAATCGTTCATATTTAACTATATGGTGCCATTCCACAGTAAAGCAGCATGTCTATAGTACAACTGGCTCTGGTGGTGAATGATGCTAAACTCTTGTTAAATTTAGAGTCATAGCGGTCCCTCGGTCAGCGCTACGTTTTCAATCAAACGTCATTGAGAGCGCACCCCGCACACCCGAATAGCCCCACCATGTGACTGCACCCAATGGAGACTGCCGTAATACCATAAGAAAATACTATTATGGGATGACTTGAAGATGGAGTCCAGGGTACTGAATTAATAGTACCTACACGTTAAGCTAAGGTAATGGCACTAGTAGTTGACCATGTACCTGTAGTTGACCACCAATGCACATAAACTGATAAAATAAGAATTCGCGGCATATTTTTAAACTAATTCCACATTGAGTAGTCAGTGCTGTCATGTGGTCTACGAAGCGCGCAAACTACGACTCCATTATTTTCAAATATTCAAAATAGCCTCCAGTTGTTTGTTGATTGACGCACCGTAAATCTATTATTCGTTTTTTTGTAATAATTTTCTTAAGGATTGAAAAAGTTTGAACTTAAATATTAACAACTTTGTCACCTTGTTGATGGTAAGTGTTTTGCTTTTCTTATTCGTTAAGGATTAATTGAGGTAACAGGGTATTTAAAATACGAAAATTTGTTTACAAGATTGAGTTGTGGGGGTGGTCCACTACTGATTCCGTTTTAGCATGATTTTCTAGTAATTGATCAGGATGGTCAACTTCTGATGAATTTCTGTATCATGTAAATGTACTGTACAGAATAATATATGAAGGGCATCATCAATTAGAATTAACTATTTTATTTACTTTTACAATAACTTAATTTTATTTAGTAGTTGACCACCTTTATTGTAAGGTACGATCAGTTACTAAAACCAAATTTTCACCTTGTGGATGTCTGGGAAAAAGGGTACATTCCTAAATTATACTGAAGCTGCAATGCTCTCAGCAGTAAATGACGTTCGTCTTCATAAAACACCCATAAGAACGGCTGAAAAAAAATCCTCTCACAATAATGATGGTGTTTTGGAAACCACAATGGAACCATCAGCAACTGCGGTACATATTACTGTTGGTGACGAAATAGTGCTAGTGACGATCCCAGGATCACCAGCAATTAGCATTGCTGATGATATATTTGAAACCACTCTAGATCAATTTGACATCATAGGTCCTAACGATATGCTTGAAAATATGCGTAAACTTTCAACTACTGTTGTCTGATTAAGAATCTGACAAAAGTCTCGACAAAAAGTAAATGGTGAATTTGTCATATTTAAGTACGGCCTTGAGGTTTAGGCACGCGGTCGAGAATCTCGACGGTCGCAGGTTCAAACCCCAGGCACACATGACTGACTTTTCGAAGTTGCATATGTGTGTATTGACAAATAATTATAACGCACTTTAACGGTGAAGGAAAACATCGCGATGAAACCTGCACACCTAAAATAGTAGTAGAACTAGACTATTACTAGACTGTAGTCCGCCAACCCGCACTAAGCCAGCGTGGTGGACTAAGGCCTAAACCCTCTCAATTGTAGAGTGGGCCCGTGCCCAACAGTGGGACGTATATGGGCTGATGATGATGATGATGAAGTACGATAATAACTTTTATCCCGGAAAAGTACTTAAAGCTATATAAAAAAAACAGCTACAATATCATCGCAAATGGTCGATTGTGGAAATGGCCAGAACATTTATTAACGAGCGAGGGATGTTATTGTTATTATATTTCAAATAAAATGCAAAGTTGTCTTAATTTGGCTTCTTATTTAACAAATAATTAAAAAATCTGATTGGTCAACTACTGATGCAAAACATGGTCAACTACTAGTTTTTAGGTGGTCAACTACTAAATCTCTTATATTAAGTTTTATTTTCATTTTTTTACTTGAATTCAACCATTGTACAAGAAAAAATACTAGCTCGTTTCGTTAAAAGACTTGCACAGAGTTAACAAAACAAAACACTCATTGAATTCGAATGATGATTAAAGTTAGACATTAAAAAAGAAATTTCTGTGTCCTTAAGTGGTCATCTACTAGTGCTATTACCTTATGTCTTTCTTCTTCTTTGATCGAAAAAAGTATTAACAATACATAAAATATTATTATTGTATTTTCAGTCTGCTAATCCTTTTTGTTGTTTAAACTCTCATGATAAAGTACACCGTACCTAATGGAATTCAGGATCCTGTCCAAATAAAGCTTCAATTGGCGGAGCAACCCGTCTCTTGTCATTCGTGACCGCAATGACGGACTGCTGATTCTACTGAAGTTGAAACTCTGTTTATGTCAGATTGCATATTTTACCTAATTCAGTAACAATAAATAAACAAAGCTTCATGTAATAGTTAGAGTCACAAACTGTTGATTTTTACATCTGACACATTTTGTTGTAGGTGTCAGCTCCCTACTATGACGTTATTTTTCAGTGCTCGAGTACTGTAGATATAAAAGCTAATCTCATATATTAGAGAATATTCGCAACGCTTGGTTAGAATGTTAGTGCGACGGTTAAGTTATTCAGGAGAGTGAGTGCATAAGAAAGTGTTGAACTAGACAAACGTCCAATCAACAAACAAGCCGTGCCGGGACGGCGGCGCTCGGTCCGCACCAACTAACTATTAATTGAATCGGCGCCAACTCGCAGCTATTTCCATTGATTTGCACCGCTTCACACGATCAGAATTCATGAATACACTTACACAAGTGCATAAGGAGATTAGGTGCTGGCGTCGCATCGCACCGCACCACTCCGCGCCGCCGCCCGAGTTGGCTCAGCCAGCGCATTCACGGAGATGCAATCAGGGGCAAGTAGTTTCCGAAGTGGCGGTCTCGCGCGGTCTCCACCGGTCTCCGCGACCCGCGTGCTAACTCACTTACAGAGCGCCACTCGCTCGTTGCGGACTTACACACATTGGAAAGTCTGCCGCACTAGCGTCGAACTTACACATACTATCTATTTTATTTCTAACTTTTCTTACTTTTGAAAATGTATTGATTTTTCATAACTATTTTAAGCATTCACGTTTCCAGTTAAGGCGTGTTTCGGTAAATTAATTTTAATCGGCCATTGAGGCCTGCTAACGATGAAAACACGTACTTTCCCCTTTGGACAATCTTTACTGCCAATTTATGTGCTTTGAGCTGGAGCTGGCTCTCGCTGAAAGGAACATTTTGAACATGGCTCAGTCGCTCCTTGAATGCGCACAGCTCACCAAACCATCACTGCAGTCGCATAATGTACTATAATGACTTCATCATCATCATCATCATCAGCCCAAATACGTCCCACTGCTGGGCACGGGCCTCCTCTACAACTGAGAGGGTTTAGGCCTTAGTCCACCACGCTGGCCTAGTGCGGGTTGGCGGACTACACACCTAAGAAAATCCTAAGAATTTTTAGGTGTGCAGGTTTTATCACGATGTTTTCCTTCACCGTTAAAGCAAGTGATAATTCATTGTGAATACACACATAACTTCGAAAAGTCAGAGGTGTGTGCCTGGGATTTGAACCTGCGACCGCCGAAATTCTCGACCGCGCGCCTAAACCTCGAGGCCATCACTGCTTACACTATAATGACTTATGCAGTGACAATCTAGAGGCACACACCTTCACTTTTTCGAAATTATGTGTGTATTCGCAATGAATTATTACTTATTTTAAAATCACCGTGGTGGACTAAGGCTTAAACCTTTAGTTGTAGAGGAGGCCCGTGCCCAGCAGTGAGACGTATATGGGCTGATGATGATAATGACCAGTGCTTCTCTTGCTCTTGCTGGTTGCAAGTCCTAAGTTGTTATAATATAAATACATAACCTCAGGCCTGTATTCACCGAATAAGTAGACAGAAGTGAGTCGAATCTGGGACTTCTAGATCACACGGCACATACCTCCACCTACCACATACCATATGGATCTCACAACTTTTTACGGTAGAAGAACTGAGTTGCGAGACTTGGGTTTTTTTACAAGTTTTGTTTTTTATGGGATATTCATTTATTTATTTATTCAATTAATTAATTAGAACGGTTATACCATTTACACTAATCAATAACAATCCAAAAAAAGCATAAAAATAAAGAACACAAACAAAAGAAGGAAAAACAGAAAAAAAAATATAAAAAATAAAAACAAAACAATGAAATAAAATGAAACCTGACATTAATCAACATTATAAACTAATCATTCATTTCCCGAGAATTTTTTTTCGCTTTTGACAAAATACTTTGAAGTCTTTTGCGCTGCGCTGGTTAGATCGCCTATTAGTACGAATAGTACGAGGACGGCTAGAACATTTTCTGTCACAAACAGACGCGATATCATTGTACCTACGAATAGCCCGGTACACAAACACTCGACCAAGTGCAGGAAGAGTTTTAAAAATTGCATTTGGCCCCATATCTACCTACTTTGTTTACACAATCACAGCAATTCGATTTTCTTTATTATTCATCTTTATTTGAATAACACAAAACTATTTAACAATGATTGGCGCAAAATAAGAAAACATCATGAATAATAATTTAAAAATGACAAGTTCCAAACTCGAATGTATATATTTATACGTATACACTCGTATATCAGCCTATATACATAAATTCCACTGCTGGGTACGACTACGAGCCTCCTCTTCAATGGATGGACTTTATTTTGTAATATTGTTTGTTTTTTTCATTGCTACAGTATTTAACGCAAAATCATGTAGTGTTAGTTAAATAGTAATGTCTTTCATTCATGTACAATATAATGCACCCACATATTCCAGTGCTCGTGGATTTGCGAGGTAATGAATAAGTCCACGAAACTATTCATTATTAGTTCGTTAGAGTATCGATCCTACAGCCCCAATAATTGTCTCATTCAGCGCCATGACGCAGATGCTCTCAGGCATCGTCAAACCCATGCAAATTCAGCTTTGGATGAAATAGCTATTCCCAGAAACAACGGAAAAAGCTATAACCTGCACACTTTGCCTTTCCACCAGTACAGGGAATTGAATTTTATCGTTCACGTGAGAACAATAGACACCGTTTATATTAAAGTTGGTGCCGTTCTGTAGAAATGAATTAATATGAATGAGTACACGCGCGGGACTCAATGCGTTTGAAATTAGAATCAATCTAATACAACTGTTGGTGACGTCTGGCGCCGAGTGTTGAGACGTACTCACGTAAATAAAAGGCATTGTCGCGTCCTCTCCGCGCGCGCCCCGTGCGGGACCGCGCTCCCTCAGCGTCCCCCCTGCCTCGCTACCGTCTCATTACAAAGGTTTTATTGCGATTTATTGCGTTTTAAATTATACACTACGGTGCTCGGACTACGGCTGGCACTACCTCTTTCATTACAACTCGCAAACGGGCGTCATTTTATAATTAGGAATGTCTGCCCCCTGGCTCAGTCCCCCGTCCCCGGTGCCCCACACACCACGTCCCGACAGGGGAACACTCTTAACCCCGTTGTCAACTGTTCAGTGAAATGTCGTGGCTTTTACAGCTTTTTGTGAATTTATATAATTTATTTATTAATGTAATTTTAAGAATATTTTGTTTTTGAAGCTCCTGCTACGTTTTAAAGCACTGTTCTCCATTGTGTGCTGTTGTTTCATTTTTTATGCTAACAAAACCTTGATTCACCCGAGCTCCATGATACCTTACACTGAAATGCTATTCCATGCAAACTGTAAATACACATTTCTTCAAACCTTGCCTGGTTTCAAACTTAGCTTTGATTTCTACGAACATGGCCGTCTAAATACGAGTAGATAATAGAATTTAATTCTTGGGTTCATTAGAGTATGTGTTAACTAATACGTGTCTTTTCACAATGTACCTATGCTGGTTAAGATAATAACGTCATTGTAAGAAATTAAAGGAATTTCAAGTAAACTGTAACTATCTTTCGAAGTTCCATAACATGTAAGAGCGTAATCCTGGGGCGTCGGAGCGATAGGCATGGGCCCGCTGGTGTTCGGTGGTGTCTGCTTGTAAAATATTTGTCGTATGAATAGATCGCAGGCTCGCTTGGCCCGCAGCCAGTCACGCTGGTGCCGCGCCGCTTACATCGCACCACCCTACTCGCCTCATTTCATGAAAACCGAAGGAAAAATAACTTAATGCGTAAGATCACAATTAACAGCGCAATCATATGATGTTTAGATCTTATCTCACATATTAACTTGATGTCCGTAAGTAAAAATCATTTTAATTATGAGGTCTTGAAATTTTCGATAACGTTTATTAATCATCATCATCATCAGCCCATATACGTCCCACTGCTGGGCACGGGCCTCCTCTACAATTGAGAGGGTTTAGGCCTTAGTCCACCACGCTGGCCTAGTGCGGGTTGGCGGACTACACACCTAAGAAGTTTTAGGTGTGCAGGTTTCATCACGATGTTTTCCTTCACCGTTAAAGTACGTGATTATTCATTGTGAATACACACATAACTTCGAAAAGTCAGAGGTGTGTGCCTGGGGTTTGAACCCGCGACCGTCGAGATTCTCGACCGCGTGCCTAAACCTCGAGGCCATCACGGCTTTTACTTACTACTAAATATTAATTATTCATTTATTTTTGGATAGCTATTTAAGTTAAATTGTATGTTATTTTGTTAAATGTGTATGTGTTTTTACATTATATTACTAAATTTCATTTATTTCTGTACAGCTTTGTTAGTTAAATTGTATGTTATTTTGTTAAATGTGTATGTGTTTTTACATTATATTACTAAATTTCATTTATTTCTGTACAGCTTTGTTAGTTAAATTGTATGTTATTTTGTTAAATGTGTATGTGTTTTTACATTATATTACTAAATTTCATTTATTTCTGTACAGCTTTGTTAGTTAAATTGTATGTTATTTTGTTAAATGTGTATGTGTTTTTACATTATATTACTAAATTTCATTTATTTCTGTACAGCTTTGTTAGTTAAATTGTATGTTATTTTGTTAAATGTGTATGTGTTTTTACATTATATTACTAAATTTCATTTATTTCTGTACAGCTTTGTTAGTTAAATTGTATGTTATTTTGTTAAATGTGTATGTGTTTTTACATTATATTACTAAATTTCATTTATTTCTGTACAGCTTTGTTAGTTAAATTGTATGTTATTTTGTTAAATGTGTATGTGTTTTTACATTATATTACTAAATTTCATTTATTTCTGTACAGCTTTGTTAGTTAAATTGTATGTTATTTTGTTAAATGTGTATGTGTTTTTACATTATATTACTAAATTTCATTTATTTCTGTACAGCTTTGTTAGTTAAATTGTATGTTATTTTGTTAAATGTGTATGTGTTTTTACATTATATTACTAAATTTCATTTATTTCTGTACAGCTTTGTTAGTTAAATTGTATGTTATTTTGTTAAATGTGTATGTGTTTTTACATTATATTACTAAATTTCATTTATTTCTGTACAGCTTTGTTAGTTAAATTGTATGTTATTTTGTTAAATGTGTATGTGTTTTTACATTATATTACTAAATTTCATTTATTTCTGTACAGCTTTGTTAGTTAAATTGTATGTTATTTTGTTAAATGTGTATGTGTTTTTACATTATATTACTAAATTTCATTTATTTCTGTACAGCTTTGTTAGTTAAATTGTATGTTATTTTGTTAAATGTGTATGTGTTTTTACATTATATTACTAAATTTCATTTATTTCTGTACAGCTTTGTTAGTTAAATTGTATGTTATTTTGTTAAATGTGTATGTGTTTTTACATTATATTACTAAATTTCATTTATTTCTGTACAGCTTTGTTAGTTAAATTGTATGTTATTTTGTTAAATGTGTATGTGTTTTTACATTATATTACTAAATTTCATTTATTTCTGTACAGCTTTGTTAGTTAAATTGTATGTTATTTTGTTAAATGTGTATGTGTTTTTACATTATATTACTAAATTTCATTTATTTCTGTACAGCTTTGTTAGTTAAATTGTATGTTATTTTGTTAAATGTGTATGTGTTTTTACATTATATTACTAAATTTCATTTATTTCTGTACAGCTTTGTTAGTTAAATTGTATGTTATTTTGTTAAATGTGTATGTGTTTTTACATTATATTACTAAATTTCATTTATTTCTGTACAGCTTTGTTAGTTAAATTGTATGTTATTTTGTTAAATGTGTATGTGTTTTTACATTATATTACTAAATTTCATTTATTTCTGTACAGCTTTGTTAGTTAAATTGTATGTTATTTTGTTAAATGTGTATGTGTTTTTACATTATATTACTAAATTTCATTTATTTCTGTACAGCTTTGTTAGTTAAATTGTATGTTATTTTGTTAAATGTGTATGTGTTTTTACATTATATTACTAAATTTCATTTATTTCTGTACAGCTTTGTTAGTTAAATTGTATGTTATTTTGTTAAATGTGTATGTGTTTTTACATTATATTACTAAATTTCATTTATTTCTGTACAGCTTTGTTAGTTAAATTGTATGTTATTTTGTTAAATGTGTATGTGTTTTTACATTATATTACTAAATTTCATTTATTTCTGTACAGCTTTGTTAGTTAAATTGTATGTTATTTTGTTAAATGTGTATGTGTTTTTACATTATATTACTAAATTTCATTTATTTCTGTACAGCTTTGTTAGTTAAATTGTATGTTATTTTGTTAAATGTGTATGTGTTTTTACATTATATTACTAAATTTCATTTATTTCTGTACAGCTTTGTTAGTTAAATTGTATGTTATTTTGTTAAATGTGTATGTGTTTTTACATTATATTACTAAATTTCATTTATTTCTGTACAGCTTTGTTAGTTAAATTGTATGTTATTTTGTTAAATGTGTATGTGTTTTTACATTATATTACTAAATTTCATTTATTTCTGTACAGCTTTGTTAGTTAAATTGTATGTTATTTTGTTAAATGTGTATGTGTTTTTACATTATATTACTAAATTTCATTTATTTCTGTACAGCTTTGTTAGTTAAATTGTATGTTATTTTGTTAAATGTGTATGTGTTTTTACATTATATTACTAAATTTCATTTATTTCTGTACAGCTTTGTTAGTTAAATTGTATGTTATTTTGTTAAATGTGTATGTGTTTTTACATTATATTACTAAATTTCATTTATTTCTGTACAGCTTTGTTAGTTAAATTGTATGTTATTTTGTTAAATGTGTATGTGTTTTTACATTATATTACTAAATTTCATTTATTTCTGTACAGCTTTGTTAGTTAAATTGTTTGTTATATTGTTAAAATGTTCTTGTGTTTTATATTGTATTACTAATTTTAAGTTAATTTTAGATACAATGTAAGTGTTTTGGAGAAATCTGTAAACTTGCATTAATTAATTAATAATAAATAAATAAATACGCATAAAAGATCGATAATAAAAAAAATCTAGTGTTTTGTTTTGCTAATATTTAAAATACCATGTAACTATTAAGTTTAAAGTATGAGAGAAGTTACCAACCCACGTTACACTTAGTTTTCATTTGATTTTGCAAGTAATCTTGCATTATTAAATCAAATCTAAATCCCATTTTTGTCTAGATGTTGGAGGCACTCAGTAAAACACGTGCCCCAAGGAACTGTCCATTCAATAGCTCATTTCTGCCAACAGTCGGTTCTATTCCCGGCCCGGGCCGTCTTCGATATTGCCGGGCCTTTTTATACGTCTGGCGTCGTCCGTAGGGCCGAGGGTCTTGAAATTGCGCTCGTTGGCGCCGGCCAGATGAAATATACGGGCAGAAACACGCTATATTGAAAGGGCCAACTTATTATGGAGATGGTATGATGTATTTAGCAATGATACCGAGCGCGCCGGCCCGAGATAAATGATCTACTTAAAGTATGCGACGCGGGTATTTGTTTCTCGCACTCCATTTCAAATGTATGGCTGGGAAATGACCGAATTATTTAAGACCGTTTGGATCGGAAGATTTTTTTACAAAAAATTGGGGAGACTTCATTAACAGTATTTGTTTGACTAATATCTCGTTAAATTTATCTGTCGGCTTATGTGTTGGTAAATTATAATCATTGTAATGAATAGCCTTGCAGTTGCTTGTCATTTGAGTTTATGACAAGGCAGAAAATCCTCACGACCGCGACGGCTTCTGTTCTCTATTTCTATAAATCATTTTTCTTTGATAAAGCTCGTATACATGTTCAGGATCCCAAATATATGTATTTTTCAACATCAGCCCATATAAGTCCCACTGCTTGGCACTGGCCTCCTTTACAACTGAGAGAGTTACATAGATTACATGAATCAAATGAATCTTGAATGAAAGAGTATCGGTGGCATGTTAGATGGCATTACTGGATGCACTTAAAGTTCACACGCTATTTGCAATAATATACAATGTCTGTTACGAATCCTTATGCTATTTGCGTTATAATGATTCATGTCAGTGCATCGTGTGCCGGGACGACTGAAATGGCTGCCATAATTTACTCCATCGGTATAACAATCTCTCACATTTCATTTAGGCTGATTTACATACCATCTTCTTACATTGCTAATACAAATGTGTTCCCCACTGGCCGCCCACTATCTCGAGGTTTCCACTGTCCAGCTCGAGCAATGCTAATTTGTTAATGAGCGAGTGTGAACGAGGCTCCGGCCAAGTGAACTCCGCACTTCCTGTTACGCAACCGCACAATAGCTAAGATATTCAACCCTTGATATACGACGCGAGGGATTTGTATTGTACACAGTACGGGCACATCCCCCCGCCCCTCACACCCCCGCACCCGCTTGTAATAGCTCCCGTGACGTAACCACGCTGGAATGTGGAATGTACTTAATTACAGCGGTAAGGTCGCGCTATCCTTTCACCGAATGTGGTTCACTTGACAACTGAATTTTGATTGCTGGAATTGATTTCCGGCCTCGTAACTGAATTACTGCTAGGTACATATTTTACGCAATACCGCTTTTTTTTTTTTTTTTTTTTTTCCTACGGGGAAAATCCTATTTACGGACGGTGTGTCGGACTCACCGGCGCCTTCCGACCCAGCATGGATGTTACCGCCCGTTGTCGGGCGGCCGCTGGGCCGGGTCCCTACCAAATATCAATGCGCCGTAATACCGACTAAAAACCCCGCGACGGCCACCATCAGCGCATTCAACGAGACGGCCCCGGAATACCCTGAAGCCAGAGCTATGGATTGACCCGGGACCGCCTCTGCGCGGTGCCAAAAGGCACACCGAAGCAATTGTTACCCCTCGGGGGCCGCCAAGGTAGGGACGGCGGCCCCACGTGGCCTCTGGGCGCCGGGCTAGATGTTCGCCCGGCGCCTCCTACGTCGCCTGTTGCGACGAGCGGGATCGGTCTGCTCCCGATCCCGCTCCGCGCTCTCCTTCTGCGAAATGACACGTTCGCAGAAGGAGAGCATAGCTTTCCACGACCTCCGGCTGCCGACCATGGCGGCGACCACGGTCGGCAGCGAGAGGTCTCTCCCCACGACCGCTACGAGAGCGCTGCGCTCCTCGTCCCAGGCTGGGCACTCCTCAAGCGTGTGCTGGGCCGTGTCCTCACGGCAGTTGCCACAATGGTGGCACACGGCGGTCTCCTCCACTCCGACGATGCGACACAGGTACGCACCGAAGCTGCCGTGCCCGGTGAGCACCTGCGTCAGCCGGAAGGTCGGCGCACCGTGGCGCCTGTCCATCCACTGCTGGAGGACAGGACGCACTGCCGCGACGGTCGCCACGCCAGCACTTGGACTCTCCAGCCTGGAACGCCACTCCTCCACGGCGGCGCTGCGGAGGGAGGCCAGCATGGCCTCGACCTCTCTTGGGGCCGGTCTCTGTCCGGATCGCCGGTACGCCTCCTCCCGCCAGAAGAACACTGACGAGAGGGACTTGGCGTCCAGCTCCCAGGGCAGAGTACCCGCCAAAACGCAGGCCGCCTCGTGCGAAATCGTGCGGTACCCTCTAACGATTCGCTGCGCCACCATACGTTGCGGACGATGCAACAAGCGGACACAGCGAGCGCCGAGGGAATTGGCCCACACGGGACACCCGTACAGGGCCATGGACCGCACGACTCCAGCATAAAGGCTTCGGCAAGGGAAGCCAGGACCATTAATGTTGGGCAGCAGGCGACCGAGAGCGCCCGCTGCCCGGACCAACTTCGGCGACAGCATCTCGAAGTGCGCACGGAATTTCCATCGACTGTCCAGAATCAGACCTAAGTACTTCATCTGGGAGCCGATGGGAATCCGCACGCCCTCCACCGTCAGGTGTGCCTCCGGCGGTGGCCTAGACCGAGGTCCGTGAAAACACAGAGCCTCGGTCTTGTGCAGGGCCACCTGGAGGCCAAGTCGCCGAATCCTGCCCACCACGAGTTCGGTCCCGAACCCGGCGAGCAGGGCGGCCCGCTGTGGGGTCCTGGCCGTCGCTGTCACCAACGTGTCGTCCGCATAGCAGACGACAGCGACGCCCCGAAGGTTGGCACCACGAAGCACCCAGTCGTAACCGATGTTCCACAGGAGCGGCCCGAGAACCGAGCCCTGTGGAACACCGCACGACACTGCCCGACGGTGCCACCCGTCGGCGCCCGGATACACGACGTACCTGTCACACAAGTACGCCTGCACCAGACGCCGTAGGTAGGGCGGAACCTCGTGGTACCGCAGTGCCTCATTGATGCAGGCCCAGGGCATGGTGTTAAATGCGTTGGCGATGTCGAGTGACACCGCCACGACGCACTTGCCCCGAGACACTGCATCCTCCGCCTGTGCCCTGACTCGCAGAATCGCGTGTATCGTCGACCGGCCCCTCCGGAACCCGAACTGGCAATCTGCCAGGTCCGGGCCCGTGCTCTCCAGATGCTCGACGAGGCGCGCGTGCAAGATACGCTCAAAGAGCTTGCACACCTCGTCGAGCAGCACGATGGGCCGGTACGCCGACGGCGACTCTGCGGGTCGCCCCTCTTTCCTCAACAGGACAAGCTTGCCCGTCTTCCACCGCGACGGGAAGCTGCCCTGCTGCAGGCACGCGGAGAACAGGCTGCGGAGCCTCGTGCCCAGCGACTCGACGGCGAGCACCCAGATACGTCCAGGCACCCCGTCGAGCCCCGGGGCCGAGTTCTTGCCCCGCAGCCGAAGCACTGCCGCCTCCAGCTCTTCAGGCGACACCTCCGGGATATCCCTTGCCGAAACCAACGACGATGGCGCCGGTGGACGTGGCGCCATCGGTGGAGGAGTGAACTCCTCGGTGGCCGGGAACAAAGCCGCGACGACGTCCTCGACGAGGTCTGCCCGAAGACTCTCCGTCAGCGGGGGCGCCCATGGGCGGAGCTTGCTCAACGCCACACGGTATGGACGCCCCCACGGATCTCTATCGAGAGACCTCCGGGACTCCTCGTAAGCCGCGGCCTTTGCTCGTGCAATGGCCACCCGCAGCGCTCTCTTCGCCCCTCTGTGGAGGCCGTAGAGCAGCCGCTCCTGTTCGTCGTCGCCAGGTCGGCGGACCCGACGACGACGGTGCCTGGAGAGTCGGCGTAGCGCAGCCGCGCAAGACGCGCGCAGCTGCGAAAGCTCCGCCGACCACCAGTACACCTGGCGCTTCACCGGGAGGCGGGTGACCCGGGGCATCGACGCGTCGCAGACGCGCGACATCGCCACCCCGAACCATTCCGCCTCCTCCTCGACCCGCACCGGTCCGTCCGGTACGGAGATCCACGCCTGAACAAGAGCGGCCTCTTCCGCAGCCTCCGCATCGAGGCGCTTAGCGGCCCACCGCCGGCCGCCCGTGAATCGGGTAGCGGGACCACCACCGGGCTGGGTAGGGGCCCGGGAAGCAGAGACGCTGTACCGGATGTAACGATGATCGGACAGCGTCTCCTCGTCAACCAGGACCTTCCAGCCCCGGACACGGCGGGCAAGGGCCGGGGTGGCGAACGTTATGTCCACCACCGAACCGCCATTATGCCGCACGCACGTGTCCTCCGACCCCCGATTCAGGACGACCAGCCCGATGGAGATCGCCCATTCCTCCAGGGCCCTACCCCGCGCATCCGTCACCGACGAGCCCCAAGCCAAGGACTTGGCGTTGAAGTCACCGGCGACTAGCACGGGGTAGGACTGACTGCCTTGCACCACCAGGGCCCCCAGGCGGACCAGAAAGCTCTCGAATTCCGCCAGGGACCTGTTGGGAGAGAAGTACACTCCTACGACCCAAATCCCTCCCAACAGGACCGCCACGCATCCCGAGCCCTTCGCTACTTTTTCGAAGGGCGGGGATCCGGCGGCGCCCCGAGTGATGACGGCCACCAAGCCATCTAGGTCCCCAGCCCAGTCATCCCGGGAAGGAACAAAGTATGGCTCGGAGACCACAGCCACTTGAATCGACCACTGCGCCAGGCACTGAACAAACAAATCCTGCGCCCTGGCGCAGTGATTGATGTTCGCCTGGAGGAAGTTATGTGCCATACTAACTATGGGCGATCTCCATCATCTCCGGGGTGGGCGGTTTCGGCCGCGCCACAACCTCAGATCTCGCACCGTGTAAAGAGCGGTGCGGGACGGAGGAGGCGACGCAAGCCTTAGCGCCCACCCTGTGCCCAGCGGGCTTACCCGCAGCTGCACAGATTGTGCAGTGCGGGTCCGCTTGGCAATCACGGGCCTTATGGCCCTCTTGACCGCACCGGTAGCAGATCCCGGTGCGGTCACACTCCGCGGTGCACTTTATCCTTACGTGCCCCCGAAAGAGGCACCGGAAGCACCGCAAGGGCCTAGGCTCTAAAAGCCGGACCCCAGCCGACACCCAGCCCACCAAGACGCGTCCTGCCCTGGTGAGCTTTTCAGCCGCTTTGGCCGGGCACCGGAGCCAAACGGCGCCCATACCGGAGCGCTCGGCCCGGATTTCCCCCACCCGAATATCTTCGGGCGAGCACTCGCCGAGCCGAGCGACGGCCGCTGCGACTGCCTCGGGGGTGACGGACTCGTCCAGCCCCGAGATGCGCAGCTCCGCAGTCTTGACGGGTCGGCTGACGCGAACGCCCTCCGACCCGGCAAGTACCTCCCTCATCTTGCTGATGAGGGAGTCGGCCCTTGCCTCCGACTCCGGCCCGGGCACCTCGAAGATGTAGCCCCCGGTGGCTCCTCGTCTGGCCTTCATACCGGCGATGCCCAGGCTAGTGAGGTCCACGTGAGTTTTGACCTCGCGCAGTACCTGGGCATACGTCGTGCCCCGCTCCAACGCCTCCGGCAGCACCGTCAGAGTGACGGCGGCTCTCTGCGGGAGGCGGAGCTGGGGCACCGGCTTGCGCGGCGGCTGTGTCGGCTGGGGTTTAGGGGGGGCGGTGGTGTTGTGCCCCCCAGACTTCTTCTTTTTCTTTTTCCCCCGCTTTACCACCTCGGTCCATGGAGTTTCCATGGACACGGGTGGCGGGGGGAGAGAACGCGGAGCTGGCGTCGGTAGACGCGGTGCCAGGCGCTTTCGGTTCCCCCGCTTCCGCTGGCGCGATTGGCGGTCGGGAACCGCTGCGGGGGGCACGGCACCAGGACGCTTGGCTGCGGGCTGAGTACTGGCTGGAAGGGCGGGGATTATGCGGTCCCCTCCTCCTCCCTTCCCTTGGTCTGCGGCCAGTGGAGGCCGGAGAATCGGCTCCGGAGGCAATCTCAACGACATCGCCTCGACCCGAGCGTTCAGCATTGCGATCTGACGCAATACTTGCTCGAGGCGATCATCCCCTGAAGACGCCACGGGCGCAACTGTCGGTCGCGACTGCGACCGAACAGTGGCCGTCAGCTCCTCCAGGAGCTTGGACTGGGTGGCGAGTTCCACCTCCAGTGCCGTCACCTTTTCGCGGAGGCTGGCATTTACCGCCTCCGCGCGGGCCAACTCCGCCGAGGGTGGCTCGTTCGCCAACTCCTCCAGCTCCGCAACGCTGACGTTGACGTCCCTCTGAAGTTCACCCTTCAGATTTCTGGACGTCTTCGTCACGTTGCGGAGCCGATCCGCCATCCTGATGAGCGCCTCCCTTCGGGTGGAAGCTGGCATTTCCGGAGCCTTTGGCTCACGGAAAGGGCAGGCCTTCTTGGCCCTGGCCAGCTCCGCCTCCGCTTCGGCTTTCCTCTTCACTTCGGCGGCACGCTCCTTTCGAAGAGCCGCCTTGTATTTTTTGCTGGCTTCAGCCACAGCCTCCTCGTCTGTGGCTGAAACCGGAGCGTGACCTTTTGGCCCCTTGGATAGGCCAGGCTCGCCTGCGGTGTCACTGTCACCGAGCGTTGCCTGCCGCCTCCTTGAAATCTTTCGTCTCTTCGCCCGCGAAGAGTCGCAGCTCAGTCCGGACTCAGAATCGATCCGGACTGGCGCGGTCCCCTCCGCGGACGTCCCCACAGACGAAGCAGCGACTACCTCCCCTGGCGCTAAAGCGTCCAGGGAAGGCACCCCGCTTACTGCTACTGAGCATTCCTTGTTTTTATTTATGATTTTAGCATTCATTTTGGTTCCCACGAGTATGGGGGAATATCGGTCCACCCAGGCAGTGCCCCCTGTACCTGGGTAAGCCTAGCGTAACCCGCCAAGAGGGTCGGCCGGTACTCTGGCGGGGGTCGCACTAGAGACTGAACCTCCCATCAGCCATGCATCCCCTCACGGTGCGCCGCCGCTTGGGATTCGGGGTAACTTTTTATAGAGGTTTTCTCCCTCGCGGCCCGGGCGGTTAAGCCAAGGCCCTCGCGCCGGCCGAACTGCGAGACATGACCACAGCTTCGACCGGATTACGAGTTCGACGGTGGAAATGGGGTTCGCCCATTTCCTGCTCGGAAGCAAGAGATTGCTATCCGAGCCCGCCGAAGACCCGGAACAGAACCGGGATGGCCCAAAAGACGGGCCCCACCGCGGCGCGGTCAACAGGACCGTCCGCCTGGTGTCGGGATTTGGCCGTCGGCACGGGCCGACGTTGCCCAGGGTGCACCGTCCCCGCCAGCATCCGGACTAGCAGGGCCCACTTGGAGGTATCCCGACCTTGCACCCCTTACGCAATACCGCTGCAGTGACATCGAGTGAAGATGACGTGCTAGTACGAGCACGAGGTAATGTTTTGCATCCCGTTGAAGACTGCCAGGACTTAGTTCCGAGAGGAAATTATTGTCACTACGATAATCGTTAACATTTTTTTTCCCTTTCTACTCGGGTAGATCAATATCGGTAGAGAATTAATGTCGGTATTAATATCTTTAAATAGTGCACTATTATTCGCCGCGACTACCGCACGTGCAGTGTTTATCAATCCGCCATAATTGTGACGACTTGTGAGAAATGATCGTAAACGTTTTATCATCATCATCAGTCCATATACGTTCAACTGCTGGGCATTGGCCTCCTCTACAACTGAGAGGGTTAAGGCTTTAGTCCACCACGCTGGCCTAGTGCGGGTTGGCGGACTACACACCTAAGAACTTTTAGGTGTGCAGGTTGCAATGCACATAATATCAGGTGCGATAAAAAAGTAGTTGGTTCCAATTAGATAGAGGAGACTGTTATTCTTTCAAACAATACCTACAAGAATCCATCATATTCTACATCTATTTTTAAACATTTGTTATAGGAGCACAATTTATAAAGTACAATTGTGATGGATCCTTTATGCTCAGCGCGACTTCGGCTTTTGGTCTACTTCACACTAAGCTATGCCTCACAGGCTATTATTAGATAATGGAGCATATTTTCGTAATAGCAGTATTAGCTTTGATATCCGCACACATTAACAAATATTAATGTACGCTGGTTCACGTGAAACAGGTACGTGTGTATCCCACGGGATTTGTTCCAGTTTGAATTAAACCGCTGCCGCATATTATATACAGCCGTATGGTTTCTGATTACTTTGTTCCCAGTAAGCTTTATTAGCATTCTTTTATCGAAAACCATTAGAGCATTGAATTCTCAGAAACGACTACGACTGATTACTGTGAGTAAACACACTTTGTACGTTTTTTACTCGTAGTGAGTCGGCCAATACATACAGCTGTCTGAATTGACTACTGCGTAACTTTACTTAAATTTAGTAATAAGCTGTTACACTAAAATTACATATAATGTTATTTATTAGTTTAGATGTACCTATATCGGATCTGCTGTACAGTGTAAGTGGTGTAGCGATGTGCGCGGCTCGTTAGGGCGGCGCGGCGGGCGAGCGGTGGGTGAGCGGCGCTGCGCTGTGGTGGAGCGTCTCGAGCGTCGCCGCGCGCCGGGACTACCGGACGAGCGCCCCCCGCCGCGCCACTTACGTTGCAAGTATTTTTATTGGACGTCTACCCTTTCTGCACTAGCGAAACTTCTTCTCTAAATATTCATTTATTTTTATAAGATCTTGTTGCTCGCAGTTACTGACAACATCGATCTTTCCTTTAAGTAATTTTTATTTCACTCAAGATAGCCGCTTCATTCTTTTAGCTCGGTACAGTTTTATTAATATACTGAATTTTTTTATTTTTTATACTTAAAGTCGCCATAATTAGCAACCAAATTTATATAAAAAATTCTGACATTTTTATGTTGTAACTGCTGATAAATTTTTGAATGGATGAAAATTTTGAGAAGGATGTGAGAAAGTTCATTTTTTTAATGTTATATACCGGCGCT
Organism: Hemaris fuciformis; assembly: GCA_907164795.1. NCBI lineage: Eukaryota > Metazoa > Arthropoda > Insecta > Lepidoptera > Sphingidae > Hemaris > Hemaris fuciformis. The sequence continues at coordinate 18,290,828 of OU015435.1, read as the reverse complement.
GCCGGATCGATTTGCAAGATGAATAAAAATTTTCTGTCATTCCATCTTGCTATAAAGGTTTTGACATTTCTTTTCTCTTTGCAGAAGCGACAAAGAGCCATATATTTCCAAGTGCAGACAAGTAATATAGTTTAGTGTAAAGAGTGGTCGGAAGCGGACGGTTCGCCATCGCGATGAGGGATTATAAGTTAATAAATTAGATCTATGGCATTGTGTCTCTGCTCACTAAAATATTCCATTAGCGGCGTTGGGAGTGACGCGCGCTCACCGCACTCGCACCGCACACGCCGACACACTCATCTCGCCTTTATTAATCACTCCGTGTGTCCACACCTTTATACATCATGCAGCTACCTACTATTCTTTATATAAAATGAAATTGTGTCTGTCGTAATGTAATGCAAAGTGCTGTTACGTTGGTATCATGAATAAAGTAGTTGGAAATGTAGTAGGTACGGAGTTGTTGACTCAGGTGCATTCGCGCGGATATCATCTGGCCGGAAAGGTGTTACATATAAAGAATAAATACGACCTTCCATTCTTAACATCTTTCTCGCATTAGCTGTATTTAGTAGGACGTCCTTAAAGGGACGTGTTTTTTGAGTGAGCCATCACGACAACTACGACATTTTGAAAGTGAGTAACGTGAAATGAGAAATTTTCTTTATAGATTGTAGTGTGCATAAGCCTTTTTTGTGCACCTTTTTAATGTATTGTATGCTGTGGGTCTTCATATTGATAAAACATAAAAGTAAATAGTGAGTGAGTAAATAATCTTTAAAAGTATCCGTCTCACATAAACCAGCAATTATTGTTTTTATTACGTGAACAAGTTTCATATCAGTAATTGCAGCACTTTAGAGCACAAAGCACTTTATATTGTTATCATAGCGAAGGGTTAGGAGGCCGCGCGAGCTCTCGTACGATGACAAAGCCGGCACGAGAAAATGGCACTTAATATATAATTCGTTCAACAAAACGAAGAACAAATCCTCCAAACTCGATAGAGTATTGTGTGTAGAAGTTAGTTTATTTGCGACGAGTGGAATAGTCCGCACTCCGCAGTGGAGGGCAATCGAGACTCCCGCCCGCCGCTCCCGTGCCGCCACTCCGCCACGCGCCGAGTGTTTAGCTTAGGAAATTAACTTTATTGTGCACTGTAGATTGCGGGCCGGCGGCGAGCGCGGCGCGAATAATGCGCTTCGAGTGCGGCTTTGTATTGCGATTTAGCGGATTCCGACAGGATAGCGCGCGTGGTGCCCAGGTGGACTGAGCTATGGGACGGCACCTTCCCCCGTGAATCATTCTAGCACGTAAGCTGATTTGTTTTGATACGATAACTTGATGTTATTAACGATACTGTCATGTAATTGTTATGTTTAGACGCAGTGCGATTTATGACATCAGCATAATGTAATCACTATTACTGCTCATGTAGTTCTGGCAGCGCTATCATAAACAATAAAATTTTACGCGATTTCAGACATTGTGCCTCGGCTTACTGCGCGCATTACTGACTAGGCTTTTATGATGATTTTGTAGTATGAACGATTATTTACCACAGGGAGTGTACGGTCGCGTACCTCCCTGTATTTAGCACTGGTCTAGACACAGTTACACCACGCCACTTGTCAAAACCATGACACAACCTTTCTATACATATGTACCTACATATTATGGTGTCTACTTGGAAACGGGGCTCGAAGTTATTGGCTCTTTACATTTTCCGGTTCATTGATCTAAATTCAGCGCAAATGAGCTGTGCGCCGCGTGGTCAAGGACTTCGATCCCCGGTTGGGAAGTCGATTATACGTAGATGAGTATTTTGGTAGGAAAAAATATTTCATTATAATAAGGTTATTTGATTTTTCCCGAGATGGATGAAGCCTTACTCTTATTTGGCGTTATTCTGAAATTCCTTATAAGATTTAATTGAAAATATTATTTTATGTAACCCACGAATATTTTTTTCTGCTCTTTGGCGACATGTAGCTTATGACTAAGTGTGAGGTAAAGGACCAGTATTTATTCATTATTGAGATTGGTGCCGCTTACACAGCAAACACAATGCACATCGGAGATGCGATGTGGAAGACGGAGCGATATCCGATATGTGTGTGAGCGTCAGCGTGCGGGCGCGGTGGTGCGGTGGCTTTGGTTTAATTAACTTTATTAGTAGTGCGAGCAAACGTGCAGCGTGCCCGCCGCCTAACACTGTCGCCAGCGGGCTGCTGGACGCCGGTTCAACTATGCTCTATTACACCGCTTCACTTTATGAATTAGAAAGTATTATTGAAAATTGATATAAATATTAAGTTTCGATTAAATGCGGCGTTCAATTCCTAGATAATATAACTTGTTAGGTATATAGTTTTTACAGAAATTTTCAAAAGCATCACGGATTTTCGAAATGTGTCGGCAAAATTGTCAATTGCCCCGTAGGCTCTTACGTGGCTCTTACATTGGACATAAAACACTAGTGACAGAACGTGAGTGTAGACATGTAGTGCAGCATGTATGTAATTTGAAAATGTATATTTCCTTGATTTATCACCTACGTGTTGTTATTAGCGGTACATAATCCAGCCAATCAAACCGACATTAAAAAGTTATTTCATTACAAAAATGATCTGGAATAAGTTTAAACTTTTCTTTTATATTCAGTCTGCTAATTACTCGATCCTGCTTGACTTTTTCATTACAAATAGCTTAAAACACACCCTCAAACACAAATGTGTGAGAAAGCGGAGTACGTAAGCGGTGCGGCGATCACAAACAATGGCGTCGTAATCCGAGCGAGAAGCGCTCTTGGTCGCGATTGTATTAAAACTGTGCGGAATCAGAGGCGGCCATTTAAAATGATTAATTAATCCTCGGGCGGATGCGTCGGACGAGCCGGATGCGGCGGATGCGTGCCCGCACACTGCACTTCCCGATTAACTCCGCTCAAAACTCCACAATGCCGGCTAAGAACTTGGATGCGCGAGCTTATGTGTTTCGTTGTGTAGGGCGCGATTTATGGCCGCAACTTCTCAACTATATCTCCGCGCAGATAAGTTTATTTGTTCCGTACAACTAGTTCACTCAACTTGTACTAAATATCACGTGCGCCGACACTTTTCAACATAACTCATTTGGAAATGATTAAATAACGCGACGTCGCGGCGCTTAGTCGAGCGCCAAATGTCACGGCATTATTCATCGAGACAAAACGCGGCGCTTGTTAGCCGAGTGCTTCGGGTGGCAGCTTTAACAGGCTCGTTTTTAACAATTTATACTTTACAAATTAGTCTAATGTTTCAACCCGGATAGTTCTTTTGAAAATAACACAGAAGTTGTCGAGTAAATAATGACATACTGATGTTGAACAAAAAACTAATTTGATTGGTTCATCCATTATTCTAACCAGACCATCAACGCAAAAAATATAAGAAAATAATTTGGTCAGTAACGATGAGTATATTCTATCAGTCAACAAAATTATGACGAAATCAGGTGTATATAAAGGGATCCAGGACCTTGATCTTTTTGAGTGGTTTTGAGTGATTTTGCATCTTGCGGGCACACACAATATTCTGTTTAAGGAAAACCTGTACCTTATTTTCCTACGTCCAGTTCATTTTCAAAACAGGCTTCTATGGGAGTTACAGAATTACCGGAAAATAATGAGGACACTGGCTATTCTTTCAGAGATAAGGCCGCGTATCCATGTAGTCAGAGGTAAGTTAAAAGGGATCTGTTAAGGGTGTTAGGAAGGAATTCACGGAGCGTGCTCAGTGCTCAGCTCGGCGGACAATAGCCTAGCTCCACATAATGTGGAGAGGTGAGCGCTCACGATTGCCTCTATATCGACACACAGCACAGCCGGTACAGAAGGCATACATACTTTTTTGTATTTCGAATAGTGCTGATCTGCACTCAGACTACAAGTAAAATAATCAGTTTTCGGCAGACTGGTTAAATGATTCGACCGTTTATCATAACTGATCCTGCCCACTTTATCCGTCATATTGATTAAACAAGCTACTTTGGAACGCCAAAAACGACGTTGCAGTTTTGTGTTGTGGGTGCTCACAAGCAGCGGCGATTATTAACCGCCGTTTGTTGTTTTGTCGTATTTATATTATAAATAAAAACTGGTTACAGCACACTTTACACGAGAAACAAATTGCATACATACCCCAAGTTAGTAAAATCTAATTACGACAAACACGTCTGGACTGATGCAACTAATATGAACGAGTGTTACGACAGAACTGTTTCGATGTTTTAATTAAACTAGTTTGTATGTTTATTTGGTGCTACGTTTGTTTTATACTAAGCCAGCTGTTTTACATAAATAGCCGTAGTTCACACCAGACAGTTTAATTACTTTATATTGAGGTTTTCTGAACATTTCAGAGTTTTAATAACTCTGTTTTTAGATATACAGTGATTTTGCATTGCAGCGATTATATTAAATATATTAGACTTTATATCAGGGGTATTGAAACCTAGTAATGTGAACATTGTGAAGAGTCCTATCAATTTTATTACAAACAAACACTTCCACTGCTCGTGAACAACTGAACTCTATCACTCATTTTTAGCTATAATATCGACTACCCTCGCGAATGATTGATCGAATGTAATTGAAAAATAACAATCATTCACAGCCCTTGTGAATGATTGACTGAATGAATATAATCTGCAATATTAATCACTAAAGGTATCGATATTTAAGCCAAAAATAGATATACAATATAATATAAGCTAACAATTGTGGCACAACTGCGTTAAGTTGTATAAAGTTGTTCAAAATATCAGTGAAGTTTATTTTTGTAGCATAAAAAACGTTTAACCTATACTTTAGTAGACTTCTTTACACCATAGCAATTAATGTTCACACACTCACGCTTGTGTCACGGAAAGCATAGACAAAGATGCATTTCTGCACTTACATTTCCCCTATTGTTTCAATTCCTACGAAATGAATGACGAGCTTAATGCCGTTTTTTAAGCTTATTACCCGACTGAGAAATGCGTAATAGAAAAACCCAATAACATTTTGCGAGATCCGGGAATCGAACACAGGACCTCGCACGGCACACACGGACTCAATCATAATCAATATGTTGGAATACTTCTAGACAAATGTTATAATTGCCAGTTTATTTTCTAGAGAGATAATTTTGAAAATATCTACGCAAGTATGAGGTTTGTAAAGCGCAGAGTGTGCGTTCTGCGCTGGTTTGTTATCTTGTGGCGTAGTGAAGTGGGCCCCTAATGCAGCGGTCGCGGGCGCTTGGCGGCGGGCCAGGCTCCTCGCGCCGCACACTGGACCGCCGACCCGCGCCGCGCGCACTAATCAACTCGCACGGTTAATAAGCCGTTACAAATTTGTAATTAGATGTGTGAAGAATACAAGGTTTGATGCTGGTTAAAAGATTTTGTACGAGCGCTTTAGTAGGTCCTTTGTGATGTGACACGTCAAGTTACTCTGAAACTTTTTCAAATTATGTCAATTGACTGAATTATTTTGTAATTTTAACAAATATTGAATACAGTTTTGATGGATCTTATTACACGTTACTTAACATCAGATATGACAACGTAGTATCAATAGATTTTATCATTGATAATTCATTGAGAAACTGGAGCAAGTCTTATAATACAACTCATCTCGTTAACAAGCGTTACTTAAATAACTTGTATAAAGGTGATCACAAAGTTTCTACAACACTCGTCTTGTAGCAAGTCCCGACCTGCGGCAAGTTAAACAATCAGAATTGGGCATTTACACAGAATACATGAATACTCATTCAAAGAGTCTAAAACAAGGTTCGAACTGACCTTGTAGCCAGACCTCAGACTAATCTGTCAGTGTCGAAGTAACCATGTCTACGTACACGCTCGGTCTTATATATATATATGTAGATATATTGTGTACAATACATTTGGCGATTCAATACGGTGTTATTTGGTATGTATGTATAAACGTCACTATTCCGCGGCAGAAGTGTATGCCCAAGTCGGACAATTTCCATTTGGAAATTCTTATCATCATTACGGAGGCTTGAAATATGTATCTGTAATAGGATTACCTTTTGTGCTATACCTACTTTTGTCTAACCCAATGAGGATACCGGCGTAAGTATACTTATTTTATTTATTTATTTATTTACACTTTTTATACATTAAGTATAGAGGAGGACTTAATGCCAAAGGCATTCTCTGACAGTCAACCTCTGGGTGATGCAGAGATAAAAAAGGTAGGTATACTCAGATACATTAGAAAATTTGTCATTTTAGGTATTAATTCTATGATTTTAAAATATTATCGCGAATGTGTTTATACACATTAATACACTATTTGATTATTCAAATAGACATTCAATACCATACTAACACATAAAAAAGTGAATAGCGACAATTAGTCTAGTCAATAAATAGAAATAAAGCTCCTAAAAATATGTGCCATACCTCATTCGATTCGGAATGACGTCTAGAAAAATGTTTTTTAAGGGCATATTAGCACATAAAAAATTGCAATAGTTATTAACAAAATAAGAAAAAAAAAACAAGGTATTTAGTTTTTCGTTAATAACTTTTAAAATAATGATATTTAAGGAATTATGAAAAAAGATCCGGAAAGAGGAGGAAATTTCCAATAAAAAAGTCCTTACTCCCGGAACTCTATCTATATTATTTATAACTTTTATTTAACGCTGGAAATAGCGCTCCGCGAGGGCGTTACGACATAGGCGCGTCGTCTAAAAAGCCGGTATATCACCTAAAATAATTTATTTCTAATATTAAATAACAATTTAAAAATTTGAATAAATTATGGTGTAATCTAGACACTTGAACGAAAATAACCACGGCGAAAAATATTTTTTTTGACAACTTTTCAAAAAGTTACACCATTGTTAATTAACTAATGTTTTTCCAATCTCTGTTTTTATAAATTACGGCATAAAAGTTTCAAAAATTAGTCTAAAAATATTTCGCTTCGTGGAGCTCTTCTTACTTAGGTACTTAATAAAGTTATGCAATAAAAAATTATTAAAGTTTATTATTTTGTTAATTATATTTTTTTTAAATAGACTAAAAATGAAATTTCTAAAAAATGTTATCAAAACATTTTTTTTTGGTAATATCTTATTATTGCTGTTTTTGCATCTAATATAGGTATTAATTAACATTGGAAAAAAAAATGTTACGTCATTTATTAAGAAATTGTTTATAAACAAATAGACTATTTTGCGATTGCAAAAAAAAATTTTACTATCTTATTGCAAAGGTAAAATGATGATTTAAAAAAGAAAAAAAATCTTAAATATTTCTTTTTATTGTTTATAATCGTTTTTTTTATATTTCAATTGTTTAAATAATTAGTTAAGAAATTATTTTATTCTTAATAATCATCATTGACCCTTTTCAATGGAATAACAGAGAATTTTATTTTTTTTATAAATAATTTAATTGTTTATTAACTTAACAATTAGTTATAAACAAATAATATTAACCGTTATATTTTTTTTCGAAAACTTCAAAAAAATACAAAACAACCATGTATAACAAAGTTAAGAAAATTAAAAAAATAATTTTTTTTTCTTAATTTTTAAAAAAATAATTTTCTTAACTTTGTTATACATGGTTGTTTTTGTAATTTTTTGAAGTTTTCGAAAAAAATATAACGGTTAATATTATTTGTTTATAACAAATTGTTAAGTTAATAAACAATTAAATTATTTATAAAAAAAATAAAATTCTCTGTTATTCCATTGAAAAGGGTCAATGATGATTATTAAGAATAAAATAATTTCTTAACTAATTATTTAAACAATTGAAATATAAAAAAAACGATTATAAACAATAAAAAGAAATATTTAAGATTTTTTTTTCTTTTTTAAATCATCATTTTACCTTTGCAATAAGATAGTAAAATTTTTTTTTGCAATCGCAAAATAGTCTATTTGTTTATAAACAATTTCTTAATAAATGACGTAACATTTTTTTTTCCAATGTTAATTAATACCTATATTAGATGCAAAAACAGCAATAATAAGATATTACCAAAAAAAAATGTTTTGATAACATTTTTTAGAAATTTCATTTTTAGTCTATTTAAAAAAAATATAATTAACAAAATAATAAACTTTAATAATTTTTTATTGCATAACTTTATTAAGTACCTAAGTAAGAAGAGCTCCACGAAGCGAAATATTTTTAGACTAATTTTTGAAACTTTTATGCCGTAATTTATAAAAACAGAGATTGGAAAAACATTAGTTAATTAACAATGGTGTAACTTTTTGAAAAGTTGTCAAAAAAAATATTTTTCGCCGTGGTTATTTTCGTTCAAGTGTCTAGATTACACCATAATTTAGTCAAAATTTTAAATTGTTATTTAATATTAGAAATAAATTATTTTAGGTGATATACCGGCTTTTTAGACGACGCGCCTATGTCGTAACGCCCTCGCGGAGCGCTATTTCCAGCGTTAAATAAAAGTTATAAATAATATAGATAGAGTTCCGGGAGTAAGGACTTTTTTATTGGAAATTTCCTCCTCTTTCCGGATCTTTTTTCATAATTCCTTAAATATCATTATTTTAAAAGTTATTAACGAAAAACTAAATACCTTGGTTTTTTTTTCTTATTTTGTTAATAACTATTGCAATTTTTTATGTGCTAATATGCCCTTAAAAAACATTTTTCTAGACGTCATTCCGAATCGAATGAGGTATGGCACATATTTTTAGGAGCTTTATTTCTATTTAACACGTTTTTGAACTTGTTGACTAGACTAAATATACTAAAGGCCTAGACAAAATCATTTGGGCAATCGTAATCGTAAAATAATTGTTTGGGCATTTATAAAACGGAATGTAATGTCCAAACAGAGCACCAAGTGGTGAGGGACACCCATCTCTCGAAAACAAAACTTTTGTAACATTTTGAGGAAAAATATTAGAACAATTAATTTTTCTCCGTCTATGTTTATAACAATAATTCGTTTGTAAAATCAATACGCCCATTTCAATTAAGAGCGAAGTAAGCTCTGCGGATCGGTGCGGTGTGGTGAAGGGTGTGAGGGGGGTGCGGGGGGGGGGGTCCGTCCGCGCGGGAACACGCGACACTTCTGCGAGTTGTCGCTGTTTGTGGTGCGTTTTGTTCCGACACTGTTTCTTCACAAATTACTTGAGCAACAGTTTCAGTTTCGTGGCAGCATTGTTTTGTACGGAACAAAGTTTTAATTTGTGCACTCAAATTTAAGTCATTGAAACTATGCTCCGACTTAGACACGCGAATATCTGGGGAATAGGCATGCGTTCTGTATACCTTCGTTGAAGTAGATATCATCAATGCTCGCGACATAATTCTGAATAGAATCTCTCATAATAAATATAAATTTATTTGAAAAGTCCTTTATCAAATAGTCCGTAACAAATAGTTCATAACTCAAACAAATATCTGATATAGGAGCGGGAGAAATAATTCCGATCTATTATAATATATAATGAAACCGAATTTCAAATTGGAAACTCATGAAAATCCGTTAACAAGTTCCCCCCGCTGAGCCCCCCCCCCTTCCCATGTACCGCCGCACTACATCTAATATATCTCTGGTAAACGCTGTAAGCTGAGCGCGGCTTAAGGCCTCAACTTCTACAAGTAAAGCTCGCTGTAGAGACGACAGCCGATACACACTGGTTATAGCGCGGCGACGCCCGAGAGCTCTGACCTAGGGTTGCTGCCTCTCTTTATAAATTAAGTACATGATTTAACCATTAAATTGTGTTAGGTAGGTACATAATATTATTTTTAATTAAAAAAAAAACAAGCTTCGAATGCGTCGTTGGCCATGTAAATGTTCTCGGTTCGATTTTAAGACCCAGCAACTATAAAGAAGTACTTGAATGTATATGATTACGTGATGTATATAATGACGGCAATTTTTTTAGAAAATCTATTAAAGTAATTAATTAATTATAATTAATTGCAACTCGTCAACCCTATCGGCGCTTAGCCGCGCGGCAATTAGCTCATTCGGCTTAATCACTTCCTATTTGGAGTTTCCTTGCATTGAGTCGCTAATGGCGTTTCGCAGCGTACACGTACTACTACTTCTTTCAACTACACACACACGCACACACACATACACACACACACATAAGTGCGTAGTTATATTCGCCGTGATGTCATCAATCTCGCGCGCTCCCGATCGCGAGGGCTTTTTACCCTCCTGCGCTTACTAATGATGTGTAACATGCTTACTGAACTGTTTATTACTGTATTTTATTAGTTAGCGCGATATCGCTTAGTAGACCAGGTCAGTTTACTTATTTTTATTAAAAAAAAAGTAACTATGAGGTTATACGAATTCCAAATGTGGATAACCGGTGGATAACTCCTGAACTGATGCGAGACATAAATAGTGACGTGCAAGCGACATTAAAGTGCAGGCTTATTAGAGAAATACCAACGTTTTCTCACCAATCCGCGGTTGCTATCTAAAAAGATTATTCAACCATTAAAAAATTATGTTTATGTAATCGCGGATTCCAAAAAGAGGGTTCTAATCCAATACATCCCTTATTTTCACATGTGAAGCCACATTGGGTCGGCGTAGTGCTAAGAGCCAACATTTCTAAAGAAATATAGGAGTTGGTGCCTAGCAACGGATTATAGGCTGATAAAGATAGGAATACAATATTATACGGAAAGTGGTCAATTAATAAACCGCTAAAGTTGGACAAGGGACACTAGATTCAGAACTAACAATTAGGTCGCTCTCCTTAAGATAGTTTTAGTGTTGGGGATTGTAAGTACAAGTTAACGTACAACAAATAATTATTTGTTAGGATACACAAGTTTGAAAACACAAACTGTCTCCAAAGAGCCGCTAGTCTCCAGCGGCTTTCTCCAAACTAGGACAATTTAGTTAATGTCCGGGCTATTCTTATCAACATAGTTTAGATTAGGAATTGTCCAGCAATGAAAACAAGTGTTCCGTAGTCAGTCTGGCTGGCGCAATTGGTGGTAGGCCAACATGTAAAACGAAATGCAACTAGTTCGATCCCTATGCTGAATCTAAAGTGTGTAACAGATGAAGTCTCTGACGGTTTATGATAACCATGACTCAAGAATGTGTATTTACTTAATAAATATTATAAATTATTTTTAACATTTATTAAAAAATCTCAAAAGTTTGTAACATACATAAAACACCATATCATCATCATCAGCCCATATACGTCCCACTGCTGGGCACGGGCCTCCTCTACAACTGAGAGGGTTTAGACCTTAGTCCACCACGCTGGCCTAGTGCGGGTTGGCGGACTACACACCTAAGAAATTCCTAAGAACTTTTAGGTGTGCAGGTTTTATCACGATGTTTTCCTTCACCGTTAAAGCAAGTGATAATTCATTGTGAATACACACATAACTTCGAAAAGTCAGAGGTGTGTGCCTGGGGTTTGAACCTGCGACCGCCGCAATTCTCGACCGCGCGCCTAAACCTCGAGGCCATCACCATATCATTGCAAGATTATTATATTGGTCTAAGTTCGTTTTTTTTCTCTACTTTAATTCCCGTGAAGAAATGATTTGTTAACATGAAAAATATATAAAATATCAATCTTATATAATTTACCAGAATTAGAGGAAGATAGCTTTAATATATAAATATAATGCCACTTTTATGTGAAATAATGTTACCATTACACTTGAGTTGGCAACAATATACAAATAATTCCCAGAATACGAGGAAATAGTTTTATTCCTCAGCGATAAGACCTAGATCTTGTATCATATTTTTTGACTTGTTCATAAATGTCGTTTACATTAATGCGAGATTTATTCGTACACAACTCGAAAGCCATTAAAGTTATTCTGCAGGTATATTAGTTTATGGCAGCAACTCAAACAGACGAGCGCGCACGGCACAGACAACTTAACCTATAGACGACGCATTACTGGGGATATGCTTTCGCCGACGTTATGCTCTGACACGACATAACCGCCGGCCCCGCCCCTTAACGTGACTCATTCCGCCGCCGAGTGTCGCAGTGACATATAGTCCCTGTTTTAAAAATATTAACTGTCATAATGCCGTATTGTTCAGTGAAATTTTGTGGAAAGAGCAGCACAACATCTAGTCTTGCAAAAGATGGTATTACATTTCACAGGTAAGTTATTATTCTTTCATTAATCACTAAAATAACTATATACTAAAAATAAAATATTAAAAATTCTCGCGTTTAAGTCGTATTTGCATCTCTTTCTTTCTTATTTGAATTCATATAACATTATCTCGCTCTCTCTTTGACACGCAGACTAGTAATAAGACACAATGTAATTATTGTTTTATCGACAAATAATATTGAGATCGATATTTTTATAGACTGTATATCGTTGTTTGTCTGTTGTTGAAAAGGTTTCCCAAGTGCCCTGAAGTGAAAAAAAAATGGATTGACGCTACCAAACGAGATGATAATTGGTTTCCTGGAAAAAATCACGTTATTTGTTCGCGACATTTTACTGGGGATTGTTTCCGAATTGTTGGTAGATCTTAGATTAGATTAGATAGTTTTCTATTTGAAACTGAATAAATAATAATAATTTGAAATTTAATAAACCAAAGAGCTATCCAATGTATCTTTCTTGTAAAACATTGAATTCTTTAGCAAACCTAGAATTATTCCCCGACTTACTGCACCATCAGTTTGTCTTTGAAAACGTCAATCATTTGATTGATTTAATAAAATGCGTAATTAATAAATATATCGACATACGTTTGGCTTATTTAACAAAAAAAACTGAATCAAAATCAATAAGGAGAGTTTATACAAAATTAATACATTTTAGAAGTCAATAGTTGATAAATAATATTTACTTTTAATTGATGAATATTTACTTTCGTAACGAATATTTATTTTCTCGTCTCCGGAAAGTCAATAACTCTTTTATGGGGAAATGTATACGCTTCTATAACAAACTTCCGAAGGCTCTTAGGGAGCTTCCCTTGACAAAATTTAAGAAATCAATTAAAAATAAGCTTTATAAAAAAGCATACTATAAAATTTCAGAGTTTATTGAAGATAATAAGCCTTGGGAGTAAGTAAATTGATTGGAGTTTTGTTTTGTTGCTACAGTTTGTATCATTACGACATTTATAATGTAAAATTGAAATACTGTAATGAAAAAAACATATATTGCTATTTTTTAAAGAAAAACCGACATGTCGTGTTGCTGAGAGAGTTTCTTGCCGTTTCTTCTCCACAGCGATAACACGTTGCGAAGCGGCAATAGTTTAAAAAAAGTGTAAAATTGACGATTCTAAAGAACTTGTAAAAGTCTATTTGAATAAAGATAATTTGACTTTGACTTTGACTTTGATGATTGTTTAACTTATAAGTATTAAAAATTTATATGAAAATTAATATGTTTTTTTATTTTTCCTTTATACTATAAACTTCGTAGATTATCGATAATTATTAGTTTATCCCATCTCTAGTGCGCACTAGAATGTTATCAGTGTCTTGAAGCGTCCAATGAAAACTAGCCGACTGCCCCCGTACCCCGCCACGATTTAGCGATTTTGTTTTCATATTAAAATTAATAGAAGCGGAGTCTATAGGTTAGGTTGTCTGTGGCGCACGGTGTCGAGTTCTTTGACGTATCACTACGCCGGGTTTTAAAGCAGATTAAATTCGCTTTATAGATCCGGATGACAAAAGTGATAGACCTGTGGCTATTACTCCTGTGAGTCCCGGCCTTGTTAGTTAAGATATTATAAAAAAAAAAAAAAATGTAATACAATCAGTCTAGTAGACTTGAAGGTCTTGGGTGTGGTATACAGGGAAACGTACAAGGTGGTCATGTAAGGATTCTGTTTTTTTCCTTTTTAGGTAGGGAACTCAAAAATTACGGGATGCTATTGCAACTTAATTAAACTACACCTAATGGTAAAAGAAGTCCAGGCACAGGTTTAATATAGAGCTAGCAAGAAACAGACGATTATCTCCAATCTCAATCAACCAATTTGTGGGCCAATATAAGTCTCCATCTCGATTCACTATAATATATTTGAATTTATTATTCTTTACCCATATAACCAGTTCGGTACTCCGTAAAGCGAGTGGGTGGTGACCACGTTGATATTTTATAGAAACAACCACAAATGTACGTGATTCCATACCGATGCCGACCGACTGCGCTGTTATTTCTGCTTGTAATCATAATTAATCGTTATTTTTATTTCACGCGCCTTTAATTAATTACAGTCTGGCAATTTTTATGACCCCACTCTTTCCACAATTCGAGCTGTAATGAGTTCTCCGGTATTTTTATGTAAAACCTGGTGACCCTCGGCTGGCAGAGGTGTGCAAATATACTCGACGGTACAAGGCCCGGATAGACGAGGAGCTGCGCAATGCAAAAATTCCCGCACTTTCTCTTTGTTGACTGCCTCTCTAGTCTTGCGGCTTAAGATGGCACTTTTGAATGACACGTTCCCAAGTTAGAGAATAGTTTTTACATTTTTCCATTGAAAAATCTCAATAGCCGTAATAACTCTCGAATTTACCTAATGAATGGAAAGACATATGGCATTTAAAAATGTTGATTCGGAAAATAGCTGGCGAAACATGGAGACAAAAATATTCCTCCTTTGCTTCGTATTCACGGAAACAAGCGTGGGACTATGTATTTTTATTCGGCTAAAAGATTTCGACCTCAATGTCATAAAACATTCTCACATTGCCATCCTTATTAATAAAAAGCCTGTGGTCATTTTTTTGCTATGTATAGTAAACACATTTTTATATTTTGTCATCATAAAAGCCTCATGACACTGTTAACACTTTTCTTCATTTTGCAAAATGCTTACCTAAGCCTACACTCTAACGTTATCGCCGTAAGCCGAAAGATTTATACTAATGTCTGAAGATTTTTTTAAAGCTAAAGCCCAGTCTACTGTTTTGGGTAGCTCATCACGGATAAAATTTTGCGTGCTTTTTTTGGACTACCCGCTTATTTATAATATTTTTTAGCTTAGCCCTGTGGCGCAGTTGGCTAGACACCAGCTTGCGGA
Organism: Hemaris fuciformis; assembly: GCA_907164795.1. NCBI lineage: Eukaryota > Metazoa > Arthropoda > Insecta > Lepidoptera > Sphingidae > Hemaris > Hemaris fuciformis. Next base: position 18,275,746 of record OU015435.1, on the reverse strand, counting down.
ACGAGAGGCCGCGGGTTCGATCCCCGCAGCGAGACAAATGTTTATATTATCCACAAATATTTGTTTCGGATCTGGGTGTTTATGAGACAGAAAAGTCTCTCGCAGTTTCTGATACCCACGACACAAGACTCGTATCTTAATGTGGGGTCAGAACTATTTATGTGACTGTGGGTGTATTTATTTATTTTAATTCCAGATTAAATTTTCCTACAATAAGTCTCCAGATCTTCTTGGTTCACAATCAATATTTTTTATACTGGCACGGCTATGTGTTGAATATCACAAAACTTAGCGCTGTGCCTTTAATTGAAATGGAATTACCATATTGGGATTTGAATTTAAATTATTTGTTGATAGTGATTTCAAGTAAAAAATATACCAAAGCTGATTACAATGGCACGGCTAAGTGACCGTGTGGTCACTCATCTGATGGTTACTGCTGTGCGTTACGTATTGAATATTGATAATAAGAAACCATTGTTTCCCTCTGCTAAAACAATGAATAATAATGACAACCGAGACTGTAGAACAACAAGGATAAAAAAAGCTAAACGGTTCTCGCTAATATATTTTTAATATTATCGGCGGCACTGCATTCCGCGTGGCCAAACATTTGCAGCTCGGTGCGCGAGAGAGCGTGCTCGGCGGAGCGCGGCGCACGAGCCAGCCCCGCTCGGTCCAGCTTCTAACCTGATTGCCTTCCACACTTTCCACTTAATCTTTTTAAAAGGATTATAGTGGGCCGCCATCAGATAGATGTTCCCCGTCCGTACTTTCTTGCCTTGACATTTCACCCCTATTGCTTCTAATTTCTTCGCGCATTCGAGTAATTTCTATTATTATCGTTATATGTGTATAAGTTGTAAACATAATCTCTAGCATTGTCAGTACATAACACTGTGAAAATGATGTATTACAATACTATCTTAATTAACTGGCAAAAAATTGTGTAATATCGTCGTGTTGGAACGTCGTGTTCCAACATTAAAATATTTGTGTAAGTTTTGAATGTAAAAAAACACTATCCTTAAAGTTTCATAAACATAGAAACTAGAACTTATATTAAGGCCGGTTTCCATTTTCGCCTACCGTGTAAACGTCACTCGTTTTAAACAAAGTCTTAGTGTACACAAGTATATGTGGCACGGTCGGACCAGACTTCCCCAGAAAGAACCCTTCTTTGTTTTATATTTTATCGATAGACGGAAGGTTCGACGGCGGTGGTATTTTTTACATTCGAAGGGAAATCGGAAGGAAATTAAAAGCGCTCCGTATTGCACCCCGGGGATGTCGCGAGGAGGTCCGGTGTAGCGATAAATTGACCCTGTCTCCCGCCTCATCCCGCGCCGCCCGCCGCCATACCTTGTGTTTTTCACCGGGACAGCGGAAGTGAACTATTGGTGACGTCTTTTGTAAATTATTTATCAGAGTGTAGTGTATATTACATTGAGGAGCATTTTGTGAAATTATGTAAGGCACACGTAATTTTATTATTATTTTTATCTTATTTCGCAATTCTCAGGAGCCGGCCTCAGTCCGGATACATAAAAAAATTTCCTTACTTGTCCTTTCTGAACATATAGTCAGAAAGGACAAGTAAGGAAATTTTTTTTACTCATGTAAAAATATTTCTACGTTCACCCTCGAGAACGTATCGCTAATACGTCAAATGTGTTTAATTATACCAACAAGTCATTAACTGCTCTCTGGACGGAATAATCCATGTAGACGTAAATCTAAAAGTCATAAAAATTTTCACAACCAGAACAACATTTTGCTTAACTAAAATTTGTACAAGTTGTGTGTTGTCTCTATACTATATGTGTGGGATAGGCTGTTATCATTAATTGGATCGCCAAACACACTCGGCTAACATTTCTAATCACCTTATTGCCGAAGACACGTGAACTAACTACGTATTCATGGATCTCAACATGATCTGATAGTTAATTGGATAATGGCTGTTTAGTGGAGTGTAGAGCGGCCGGGCCAAGCGCGAAGGGGTAGCGGAACGCGAATGGGGGAGGGGGGAGGGTTGCTAGGGTGGAGGTGATGAGACCCGGTGTTTTACTTTCTCTATTAATAATATTTGTCGCGTTGTTGAGGGGCAACGAATGCCGTATAAAAATATTTAATACAAGTTGTTATCATTGGTGGATTATTTGTGGCCCCCGGACTTTAATACGTCGGTCCACTTAGAAATAAACCTTTGTCGTGGGTTTACAGGTTGGATCACAAACAAATTCTTCGGTATCTCAGAATGAGGTCAGGTTATAATCGGCTATTCCGACCTCCTGTCTCAAATGTTTGGGGTATACGCCTTCATCATCATCAGCCCATATACGTCCCACTGCTGGGCACGGGCCTCCTCTACAAATGAGAGGGCTTAGGCAATAGTCCACCACGCTGGCCAAGTGCGGGTTGGCGGATTATACGCCATCACTTTGTTCAAATTACGGTTGAAATTGAAAACAGCGCGTTGTTTTGACATTCGAAACGAGAGCTATAACCTAGGAACTATATTTTATTGATGTCATAGAATGGCAACAATATGAATTATAATAGTAATAAAAGTTGTATTGTCCTTGTGAGCTAATGCCTCGGGTTTCCTGCACGGCCTGAGGGTTGGCAAATAGGGCTGTTTGTATACATTATAACAACAATACCTTCATATTTATTTCTCATACTTACAATTTGTATTTTTATCAGGATGTATGCGATAGAGAAATTTTATATTATTACAGGTTAGAAATTGCCTTTGTACGCAATGTGCGACTGGGAGGTCCTGGGTTGGATACTCGGGTCGTGCAAAGATATATTGGATTCTTCCATTACGAAATATTCAGAACCAACACTGAGTGAAAACGTGGCTGTAAAGCTCTACTACGTGGGCCTGATAATAGCTGATGAATGCTTGAAGAAATGCATACCTGCCCATTCCTTTGAAAGCTCACGCTTCAGTATGTACGTACTATAATGCATGCAAATTGATGAGAATCCGTAGGCCGTATCTGTTTCATTTCGGAGAGATAATATTAGTAAAATAATTACAAAATCTTGCAAATAAAACATTATCAATATTACTTGGGTAATATTTTGGTAGACTGGAAAAATGCAATTAACAATAAGTTAATGGAGATATTCTCAAGTGAAATGGCTTCCATTACCAATCGGGCAATTATTTGCGTGGGATTTTCAATTGGAAAAACAATTACGAGGGTGGGTATTTCCCAAAAGGATCCCCGTCGGATCAATCGAACTCTCACCAGTGGCATTCTTCAATGATATAAGAGAATGTATCAACTACTGCACGGCTTGCTGGTGTGTAATCGAATCGTTTCCCCCACACTAACGTGACTTCTTCTATTTTTTTTTAAATGGGAAAGGAAGCAAACGAGCTAGTAAGCCACCTGATGTTAAGTGGTCAACACCGTCCACGAACACCCACAATACCAGAGGTATATTAGGTGCGTTGCCGGCCTTTTAGGAAAATATAGGCTCTTTTCTTGAAGGTCCCTAAATCATATCCATTTGGGAATACCGCCGAGGAAAGCTGATTCCACAAAGATGTTCGTAGGGATCGTAGGGATGATTATTAATAATAATTGTGTGATTAAATTATTTCATTAATATTTTAATCACACAAGTATAATATTACAGCAAGTAGTGTCATACAAATACTTATACGAACTTCTAAGTCGCTATGCCAATGTGGCAGGCAGCCCTACTGGCGTTCAAGCGAACGGGCTGGCGATAAGGATCGTGCGCGGCTGTTGCGAGCCCTTCGGCCCTCGGCGCGGCCTGGTTAGCGCCGCCCGCCACCTCGACCTTGGCCCGCGAGCGCAGAGTGCCGCCCGCGCTATTGTCTATCGATACCACTTCAGATAAAAACCATACAGACATCTTTCACAAATTCTAATTCTTACAGTTACTTACACTGGTTAAATGCGTACCAATCTGAGTTCTATAATCATGGTTTAAAAATTATTAATTTCTGATATGTATGTACCTACATATTTAGTCTCGCTCCGCAGCCGGCGGTCTTGCCTATGGCCCCACAAATGATAAATAATATTACAAACTATATGCGAAATTAATTATATTACGATTATTCCATTTAATAGGCTCTACATATATTTTATCCTTTTGCGAAAACAAAACTACGGTATACGAGTACATCAACAGCAATGGCATGATGTTTCGTCAAGTGATTGTTTTACCTGGCCCTTACGTAGAGTTTTATGTTTGTCATTAGCATACCGTTGGTGTCATTATGTAGGCTATATTTAGACGGGGGTACATCGACATGGTCGGTGTGGTGGAGCGTGTGCGTCCCGCGGCGGTCGGCGCGGCTCATTATGTGATTAAATATTGAGCGGCGACGGCGGCGCCTCCGGCTCTAGTACAGCAAGCACAGCTACGCATCAAACGCTAATCCTGATTATATTTATAAATTCACAAATGTGTCTGTTCGTTATGCTTTTATTCTCGAGCCGCTTAAGGGTTTCTGATGAATTTTGGAACAGACATAATATGTGGGCCCTGACATCGTTTGTAGGGATAAGTTATAATTCGATATCCACACTATAACTTAGGTTAATTGCTGACGAAATATAGCGTAAAAGGCAAGAAACGACTACACCTAGACTCGGATACGAAAACTTCATTTATTAATAGAGTCTCCAGCAGTCATCAGAACCAATCGTATAATTATTGTCCTTATTCGATTTTTAGCAAATAAAGCTTTAGGTCTGCCGACCTGCACCAGCTCAATGTGATGGAGTAATATCCAACTCGTTTGAATCGTAGCGCAAGTCTGTTGCCAGCAGAGGCTGTACTTCCATAGAAGCCCAAAAGCCCAGTTTGCCTTAAAACATTCCGAATAATAATCTTTAAGCTTCAAATCTTTATTTAACAAAAGCAATTTGACATATAAATGAGAATAAACTGACCTCATAATAAACAATTATAAACTAGACATTACAAATTAACGTGTTACGCTTTTGGGTTCCTATGGAAGTACCGCCACTGGTTGCCAGTAACTTAATATCGTTATAAAATTGATGTAATTAATAAACAGACCAGCCTGACAGGTATTATGATAACTGTTTCGTCAATATCAGGTAACAAGCAATGGAAATTTATCAAGACTTTTTATTCTTTGATGTAGCCTACAATACTGTTTGAGACAATTTTCAACAAGAATTGTAAATTTAGCGGTGTTAATAGACCTCTAGGTATTGTAATTCAACAAAAATCTTGGCACACGAGAGTGACCGATGTAATCCAAAGGTTATCAGGCAGCCACAGTGTTAAAATGTGTGATAATGAAGTCACCTTGGTCGGACTCGCCCGAGGGAATACCGCGTCTCAGAATCTAATGAATTTACTAATAAGAAAGGTATTGTTAGTGTGTACTGAGTAAACCGATTCAGGTTTTGTCTCGGCGAGTAATTGTGTTCTCAGAATTTATGGACGTGATGCTAAATGAAATATATAAAGTAGACTACACGAAGGTCGCATACGGCCACAATAATCAGGCTGCGCCGTCTTCAACATCAACATTTATCGACCGAATGCGCCTTGAACGGTCATCAATTAACTGCAATGACTTGACAAGTGATTTAACCTCCTGAGTAGAACAGGGCCAACACACTCGGTCACTCTTCCCTGGTCTCGGAGACATCCGCAGGCTGTGGAAGGTGACCGAACCCAGCTTTTACCTCACTCAGGTCCTCACCGGACATGGATACCACAAGGCCTACCTCCATCGTTTCCATATCACTCCGGATGATCACTGTCCTTGTGACGACAGCACCAGCCAAAGCTTGGACCACCTGTTTGAGCACTGCCCGAGATTTGCCATGGCTAGGCACTCGCACGAGATGGTCTGCGGGCGCTACGGGGTTTCCCCTTACGTCATCCGCGATCTAATCGAGAGAGGGAAGGAGAGGGCCCTCGCTTCTTATTTGAAGCTGGTCAACTCCATCCTGAGCCAGCTCAAGGACTTCAACAACACCAACCCGGCTGGACCCTGAGGTCACCTAGTGACTTCAAAAACTTTTACATTGTCAACAACACTATTATATTAATTATTGCCATTTTTATAATCAAAACTTCATGTGTTATTCCTTATTGTTTTCAACCTAGTTTTAAGCTCTCACTTGTAATCACCTTAAACGTGTCCTAAACTAATTTTAATTTTATTGTTTTTATGTTACTTGTATTTTTCTTCCTCGGCGAGTGCGGACCGTGCATGCACCGTGAGGGGAAGCGGTGCCTGCGCGCCCGTGCAACCCGAAGGAAAGAAGATGACTTTTGTTTAATTTTACTAACCTTATGTTACCATGCATAAATTTTTCTTTTGTTTTATTGACGACTGCGACTCATCGATCATTTTTAACTTGTATAATTCTCATTTACACCAATTATTATGTCTTAGTCCTTAGTTTACCACCTTGTCTTGTATTATTGTCAACATATTTTGTTTTTGTGTCTAATTATTTAAATAAATAAAACCCTTTGTATATCACACCTGACCGGACTCACCACACAAACACACACACCCTAACACACATCACACAAACAAACAAACTCCAGACAAACCGACAAGGAACGGGCTATCGTATCCAATAGCGAAGCCCGTTTCCTTGCCGGCACATGAACATGCACACCATCACACTCCACAGAGAAACAGACACAACCCCTACAGAGAAACATAGGAGGAAAAAAAAAAAAAAAAAAAAAAAAACCTCCTGAGTACTTATGTCCTTAATTTAGAACATCTAACAAAAAAAAAACTGTGACAGATAATAAGAGATCAATCCATTTTTTTTCTCCATGAAACAAAACATACCTATATAAGGGTTTAAAAAAAAATACTCCTCAATTGTGTATCATATCTAGAAGTACTTAGCCAAAAATCAAAAGAAAATCCAGAAAAATTGTACTCTGGAACTCAGGAGGATAAAATAAAGCACGTAAATGTGGCAAATTTCACTATGAGGGAATTTATAAAGGTTCCGAAACCATACCTCGTTTATTTAATGGTTTTGTAGCGCTATTTTTCAATACTCGCACGACATGACTCTGCGATAACAGTAAACGAATATGAGTAAGTCTGATAGGACACAATTATGACAGCTTGATCTTTATCAAGTATCATCAGGGCACTTCCCCATCGCAACATATTTGCCTGGTCATTAGATGAAGAAAACTATATGAAATAAATAAATCAGATAAAATCTTTGCACCTTACGAGATTTACTAAACTACTCCTTTCAATATTTCTAGTTTCCAATTCTCTGTTACATTCTCAAAATCCAAAACGCTTATAAAATTTCCGATGTTGATATTGACGGCAGCGCTGATAATTTCCCCAAACGAACGGGCTGCTCGTTTCCGCGGTTGTGGTAAAAACATGTATTAATTTGTTGGCGTTCTCACGTGAGTGATGTGATTTTTCAGGCTCAGTGCAACTCGAGCACACGGCGGGCGCGGCCCACGCTCCCAGTCATTATCGATCAAACCTTGCACCGACAACCACTCATTATTTATATAATTCAACTCAATGCTCTCTAGCCCTGTTTATAGAGTATTATATGACTAAGCCATCAAATCCTACGAATATCATGAGCTTGATCATTTTTGTATTAAGTACTCATTCATGCAAATCTGACGAAAAAAAATAGACGAAACTTGACATGCATGTAGTACACTAACTAGATTGAAACAAAGAAAATTTATGCCCATTGCCTAATGGTCTCGCGGCATAGGAATGCGCCGTACAATCTAGAGAGTTTTTCCATTAGGAAATTCTTAGTTCGTAGTCTAGATTTTAGCCCGAAAAACGGCAATAGGCTCGCCCCTCATTACGTGGTACAAAAACATAATTGGCGAAATGTGGCAGACATGTGCTTCTGCCTACTCCTTCAGAGAATATAGGCGTGAGCGGAGGTGTGTACTATGTATATTTGTTGCAAGTGTACGTTATCAATACACAGATGATTCCTCTGGTATTGTGGGTGTCCATGGGCGGTGTTGACCACTTAACATCAGGTGGCTCACCAGCTCGTTTGCCTCCTTTCCCATAAAAAAAAAAAAAAAAAACCCTTGGTGCCATCACTCGGTCCAACTGTCGATACAACCCTGACAGGGGCGTACGATACCCAAGGCGACAAACACTGAAGACTATATTCTTCCATTACTGCATACTAACAAAGGAAAGATTGTACCAGAGTGGTTCATCATCAGCCCATATACGCCCCACAGCTGGTCACGGGCCTCCTCTACAGCTGAGAGGAGTTAGGCCTTAGTCCACCACGCTGGCCTAGTGCGGGTTGGCGGACTACACACCTAAGAATTTCCTAAGAACTTTAAGGTGTGCAGGTTTCATCACGATGGTTTCCTTCACCGTTAAAGAACGTGATAATTAATTGTGAATACACACATAACTTCAAAAAGTCAGATGTGTGTGCCTGATTTCCGACTCGACCACGCGCCTTTACCTCGAGCCCATCACGTCTTATATACGCCATAATAGTTATTAATTTATGATTATATCTTACTACCTTCCACCAACCTTTCCAGATCAAGCCGATAACGTAGTACTGATACCGATTACTGCACATAAGGAATCTTCCTCACACATACAATATTAAAGAAGAACGTAAAAGTAGCAGATTTCTCGGTAACCATTACTCCGTAAGTTATTCATTAAGTGAGGCGGCACACGCCACTGGGACTTCAAATAACAATCCAGTAATGGTTATCTACTCGCAATTTTTGTAATGCTCGGTAACTAAACAATATTGTATACGCGGGGACAGCGCGGCCGACATAATGATCCACGCAAGTGTGTTGTGTTCCATGTTCAATATGTATATACATAAAAATATTGAAGTTTTCCTAACAACCACATACATTTTATAGCTATAAGTAGGTGTTAGGAAAACTTTAAATTTTTTATTTTTTGTCGGGATTTTCTTTAACGCCATGGGGTTTGTCAAAGTCAAAGTCTAATTATCTTTATTCAAATAGACTTTTACAAGTTCTTTCGAATCGTCAATGTCACACTTCTTAATATTTTTTTAAACTATTGCCGCTTCGAAACGTGTTATAGCTGTGGAGAAGAAACGGCAAGAAACTCCCTCAGCAACACGAAATGTCATTTTTTTTAAATAACAATAAATGACTTTTTTTAATTACATTATTTAAATTTTACATTGTAAATGTCATAACGATACAAACTAAAGCAACAAAACAAAACTCCGATCAATTTACATTACGCCCAGGGCTTATTATCTTCAATAAAATCTGAAATTTTATAGTATGCTTTTTTGTAAAGCTTATCTTTAATTGATTTCTTAAACTTTGTCAAGGGAAGCTCCCTAATAGCCCTCGGAAGTTTGTTATAGAAGCGTATACATTGCCCCATAAAAGAGTTATTAACTTTCCGGAGACGAGTTACGTGTTGAACGAGATTACATTTGTTCTTAGTATTTTTATTGTGTACATTACAAATTTTATTAATATTATCAAGATTTTTTTGGACGTACATTAGGTTTTCGTATATAAACTGACAAGTGACGGTAAGAATATTTATTTCATTAAATTTTTCTCTATTTTGACCTGCTGATGGTAGATGAATTTGATATCTTTGACGGCCTTGTTGTTTTGATTTGGTTCAAGGTTGACAAAGAAAGTAAAGGTTGGTGTTTTATTTGGACCATATCGGGCATTGATGATTTCGCCTCGAACTTTATTTCCAGTAGATTCTATTGCTTCGATGATTTCACTATGAGGAGTTGAGTGATGTAGTTTCTTTATTACAATGCGATATGGCTTCATATCTCTTGGTGTGAATGTGTGGGCTATCAATCCTTTATCTCTCATTAACGAGATTACTTTTTTGTAGTGTTCTGAGTGAGTTACTAGAACTCTCAGAAGGTTTTTATTAACTATTCTCATCTTAAATGATTCAGGATCACATACAGTTTCTACAAGCTTAGAAAGCTCATTGACATCTTCAATGCCATATAAGACTATAGGAGGCGGCTTACTTGCATTGGGTTTTGTATTCTCGTCACTTGAGTTTTCAGATTGGTCAAGAGTCAGAGTCGTAAAGCTGTTCGATGTCTCTAAGACAGTTGAATTTGGGGGAGAGTCACTGATTCTCTTCCTTTTGTTGTTTTTGGGTACACGCTGCCAAGGTGGTGGAGCTTGTTGGGTGGGAGGAGTATTAGTATTCTCCACGAGATCTCCTGGCTTTGGGTCCTGGTGGTTTGTATCTGGATTTACAATTTCGCTTAGTGAAGCTGAGCGTGGTCTATTAAAAAGTCCTGGATGGAACACTTGTTGGGTAAGGGATTTTGTATTAGTTTTGGTTTTGTTTTGATTGGGTTTATTCATATTTATTCCCACGAGTCGGGACGAATAATACGGTCGCTTGCAGAGTGACGCCCTTTTCTGCAAGAAGGCACAATTCGACGATGTTGGCCTGTCACATCGAAGTTGGTGCTATCGACTGGAAACCCTCCAGCCATTCATCCTATCAGCGCAGTCCTCACCTTAGGATTAGGGTGATTTTTTATTGAGATTTTCTTTCTCGTGATCCAGGCGATGAAGCCAAGATCCCCACTCTCACAAAACATGACCATGAGTAGCGGGTAGTTGAGGTCATTTCCTACCTATCAACAGAGGCAAGCTTATTAGACTTGGTAGATCGGGTTATTTTCCGCCGCCCAAGACTCGGCGTTGTTGCTCATTTGGCACCACCCAGGGGGCACGTGTAGGGTGAATCTAGGAAGGACTAGATGGGATGTCCTACGGACGCGAGCAACATTGCCCCCCAAGCGTAAGTCTACAACCATTGTTCAATGCCATCGTTGTCAACAATATGGACACTCTAAGAACAACTGTATGAGGCCATACAGATGCGTGAAATGTGGTGAAGGTCACAAAACAGCTGACTGCTCAAAAAAAAGACCGTAACTCGCCTGCCAAGTGTGCTTTATGCTCCTGCGACCACCCAGCTAACTATAAAGGCTGTCAAGTCTATAAGGAAATTCTAGCAAGAAAAGGTAACCAGAAAATACGAAACACCTTCAAAGTAACTAGACAGAATGGCACAAACCAAACTTCACCAATTGAACCTGTATCCACTATAAGCAAACCCTCCGAATCCCAGACTCCTAATCACTCCATGAAGAGATTATATTCTGATACCATAGCAAACCGTCGATACACAAATAGTAGCTCTGAACCTAACGTGGAGCCTAAGAACGACCCTCACCAAAGCCCTTGCATTGAACGAATTCTTATGAAGCAATCTGAAAAGATAGACCAACTCTTACAACAAATAGGCTCACTCCTGAGCCTTTTGACAACCATTGTCTCAAAATTGCATTCTTAGTCCCATTACGAATTGCAACCTGGAACATCAATGGCTTATCGGCGAACATCTTAGAACTAGAAGAAGTCATAAAAAGTAATAAGTTGGACGTTGTTCTAATCTCTGAATCCCATGCTACTAACAACAGCTGCTACCGGTTGAAAGGCTTTAATATCTACTTTACTCCCCATCCTGGAGTAGGCAAAGCTCATGGCGGTACTGCTATAGCCATCAGATCCAACCTTAAACACACCAGGATGGATAATTATGCAACAGAACACATCCAGGCTACAACTATTAGACTACTCAGTAATGCAGGAACCGTCACTCTGTCCGCTGTTTACTGTCCGCCTAAACACAAAATCAGCCAACAATTGTTTGAAAACTACTTCTCTCAACTTGGAAGTAAATTTATTTCAGGAGGAGACTGGAATGCTAAGCATACGTACTGGGGCTCCCGTATTACGTTGCCTAGGGGCCGCGCACTGAAAAGTTGCATTGATACCCATCACTTGTTACCAATTTCCACTGGTGAACCAACAAGTTGGCCTACTGACCACAACAAACTACCAGATCTGTTGGACTTCTTCGTAACTAAAGGCATAAACCATCTATATCTATCTGTGGAATCAAGTCTGGATGGCTCCTCTGACCATACGCCAGTCATCCTCACCCTAAGTACTACAGTTTCCTATATTGAGCCAACGGAATCTTTATCAAATCACAAAACGGACTGGGATGGTTTCAGAAGCCATTTGAATGAATTCCTACAGTTGAATATTCCACTGAAGACTAGGGATGATGTTGACGACGCTTGTAAATATATAACAAACACAATCCAGCTATCTGCATGGAAAAATACACCTTTCCTGCATCGTCTGCCTGGGACATCACGCCAAAGTGACGATGTACGAACTAAAATAATGGAAAAGCGGCGTCTGAGAAGAATCTGGCATCAATCCCAGCACCCATTGGATAAAGCCGCGTTTAATCTAGCTTCTAAGCAACTGAGGGTCATGCTACAAGATTATCGGAATACAAAGTTTCGAAACATCCTAGAATGCATCTCTCCTCTGGGAAAGGGTGAAATCTCACTTTGGAAAGTTGCGAAGTCTTCTAGCAAACCGCAAGAACACCTCCATCCTCTTAAAACCTCATCCTCATGGGCGCGAACAGATACTGAAAAAGCAGATATATTTGCAGATCACCTGGAGAAAGTTTTTAGGCCAAATGATATTGGTGGTCATGAAACTGAAGTGGATGAAATACTTAACCACGATCTCCAGCTATCCCTACCAATAAAATCTACATCGCCAAAAGAAATTGCGAAAGGCATAAGAGAACTGAATCCAAACAAGGCCCCCGGCTTTGATCTCATTACTCCGATTGTGTTAAAAAATTTACCCAGAAAATGTATCACTCTACTTGCCTCTTTCTTCAACGCCATCTTAAGATTATCGTATTTCCCTAAACTTTGGAAAGTTTCGCAGATACTAATGATCCATAAATCAGGAAAACCTCCTCACGAAGCATCATCGTACCGTCCAATCAGTCTCACTCCTATCTTATCAAAATTATGGGAGAAAATCTTTGCCATTCGGCTAAAAGAACACATGAGGAGTGTTGATGTCATCCCTGAGCACCAATTTGGATTCCGTGAAAAGCACTCCACAATCGAGCAAGTGCACCGCGTACACAATGAAATCAGACGCTGTTTTGAAAAGAAACTGTACTGTTCGGCGGCGTTCTTGGATGTCCAACAGGCATTCGACAGAGTCTGGCATAATGGGTTGCTATATAAAATAAAGACAAAACTGCCTCACTCTTTATTTTCTATTATAAAATCATATCTCGAAGACAGATACTTTCAAGTGAAGCAGAGAGACGTCAGATCCACACTACGTAAAATTGAGGCGGGTGTGCCACAGGGATCCGTACTTGGCCCAATAGCAGACTACATACCCTTGAACATCGTCGTCGAGTAGCCAGCTTATCGGTTTTTTATAGGATGCACTTTGGAGAGTGCTCGAAGGCTCTTTTCGAACTGATTGAGCCATCTCCATTCCTTTATCGGACTACTAGGCGCAGGCAAAAGTTTCATCCATATGTTGTTGACATACCCAAAAGTCGAACTAAACGGTTTGACAGATCGTTTTTGGTGAGAGTCGCCAGGATTTGGAACGACTTGCCTGCGTCTATTTTTCCTGATAAGTTGAACTCTGGAGCCTTTAAGAGTAGAGTGAACAGGTTTCTTTTGGATGGGCGTGTACCACCCTAGTCTTCATCTACACTTTCCATCAGGTGAGATGGAAGACAAACGCCTATTCCATTAAACTATAAAAAAAAAAAAAAAAAAAAAAAAAAAAAAATTATACAATATTTATACTTCGGATCTACCAATATCAGAAAACGTTACTGTTGCAACTTACGCTGATGATGTTGCTTACCTTGCCAGTGATAATGACCCTACTGAGGCTAGTATTAAACTCCAACATCTGCTAGACCACACTCAAGTATGGATGAAAAAATGGCGGATCCGCGCCAGCGCTCAGAAGTCACAGCACATTACCTTCACTCTACGAAAGGGAAACTGCCCTACTGTCAAACTTGGTTCAGATCTACTGCCTGATGTAGAGGTTGTAAAGTACCTAGGCTTTTACCTGGATCGGAGGCTTACCTGGACTCACCACATACGTAAGAAAAGGGATGAAATTAACATTAAATTCAGAAATTTGCTCTGGCTGATGGGTAGAAACTCAGCATTGTCTGTTGACAATAAACTCCTCTTATACAATGCAGTTCTTAAACCTGTCTGGACTTATGGCATCCCACTATGGGGTACTGCCAGCAAGAGCAACTTAATGAGTTTGCAAAGAGTTCAAAACAATATTCTTCGCACCATCACAAATGCTCCATGGTATTCCAAAACAGACGAGATCCATGAATATCTTAACGTGCCAACAGTCCAATACGAAATTAAAAGGTTCAAGACGAAATATGCAGAACGCTTATCAGCTCATCCCAACACTCTAGCAATGCAGCTTTTAAACCCGCCATTACTACCAAAAAGGCTAAAAAGAAAAGACGTGTGGTAATCTAGGCAGATGTGGCACTGGCCTCATCGCCTTCAAGTGATACTTACTAACAAATCCGCTTATAGTCTAGCGACTGATCGCCGATGAAAATCACAAAAAAAAAAAAAAAAAAAAAAAAAAAAAAAAAAATTCTCTAAGCGAAGCCCTATGAATGTCTGGCAAATTTATTTTAAGTTTTTCTTATCTTTAAATATTGTAACATAATATTAAAATTACAGACATTATAAAATACTTTGAAATTTAAAAAAAAAAAAAAAAAAATAATCGCGTATGGCACATAGTTAGCATTGTCAAAAATGTCTGTCAATCAAAGAAGTATGTCAGGTAGACTTATTTAAAAACAAAAAATTAAAAATTACGCCTTCTAAAATGTTTTTAAAATCCAGGATTATTACCTGGATAGGTAGGATGCGCACTAATGAACGCAACCGCCACCGCCAGCCAGATAGCCCAGACTCTAACCGTGCAAGAAGGTTGACATATCACAAAATCAGCTGACCTAACATTCTTTCTCGAAAACTTTGCTAGCTCCTATACTATTAGCTATTAACTGCTTTAGTTTCCGATCGCGGTCTGAATACACCCTGTATACTATACTGCTAATATCTACAGAAAACCAGGGAAAACTTTTTATGATTACATAAAGATATAAGGCTGAGTTTGCCCCATTTAACTAAACAAGCTGGCCTTAAGTTAGCGTGCTCACCCTCGGGTACAATATAATTCTAATTACAAAACTGGTAACATAATATGCGAATTTATAAAGAAGCTCGTAAAACCCCTGCACAAACGTAATTTCTGATTAATATCTCCGCGCTCTCCAATTAAACTTAACGACAAAAGCCAGCGCCAAGCGGCGGCAAGTCATTCCGTGACATTATTGGAAAATCAAGAGCGTTCATTAGACGACATTCCTGTCGGGTATCAGTTACGGATCGCGAGATGTCGGATAAATAAGCTACGGTAAATAAGGAAATCCCCGGGGACAAAGGCCGCTAATAACGAGCGCCGCCGGCCTTGTCAAAGGAAGCGTCGCGGCGGTGCGGAGGTGCGGAGGTGCGGCGGCGAAGGCGCTGCGTGGGCGGCGAAGGTGAGATAGGCCGACATGCAAATTGATGTGCTGAGACGATTGCCAGGGAGGTCAGACTAGATGCCACTCCTCACATATTGGATAACAATTTTATAATCCCTTCCTCTTAACATCGTCATTTAAACTATCATTTACCCTTGTTGGGCCATAATAGTAAATTAACATTCTTATACATAAACGCTCTATTATTACGCTCTGTTATTTTATTTTGATTGATTGTGAAATAGCACATAAGTGAATACGAATCAATTTGTAGTGTATTCCGATTGATTATCTTAAGAATCAACTCATTCCGCCAAAACTTTTAAGTTCTAAGTTCCTTGTTCTTCGATTGTGATTTTTCTAATACAAAAATCTAATACCACTTTGTATGAACTGAAAAATTAAATCCGGTTCATTTTTGACTGCACTCGTGCGATCAAGGTTTTTAATTAAGAAAAAACACGACGAGCAATTTTGCCGGAAAAAGGATATCATTATCATCATCAACAACCTTAAGACGTCAGCTGCTATTTATAGGCCATCCGCAACAACTTCCATAGTAACGCACTTTCATCTTGCGATGACGCAATGTGTGTTTTCTATAATATTTTAACATTTATATAATGCTTTTTCTTTGCTACTTGATAAAAAATATCTCTTCAAAAACTATTATATTAATAACATTGATGTATTCATAATGTTAACATAACCGTTCTAAATTCCCTTTGTATTATGATATGAAACACGCATATACCATTCCCTGTAATAATATGAAATTACCCAAGATTCCCGGCTCACGAAGGCGTCGGAGCGTGCGAGCTCATAACATCACGCGGGCCGCGGTGTGGGTCCCACGTGGCCGGCTATCATCCGCGCGCCGTAAAACCAAACGCGTGTGTGAACCGATTTATTTATAAATATTGCTCGCCTCCGGGACGCGCCGCTACTTCCGGGAACTTACGTCGCCCGCACACTACCTATTTGGGGTCGGTAAGCGATTGGACGCGAGTGACTTGCCGATTTCCTGTCCTACACTGAATGTATCACAAAACGTGTATCACGTCCCTTATTTTATGCACGATTCGTTAACATTATTTCATTTAATCCTTAAAGTTGTCATTGCTGCGGCCACCAATCATAATTATCATTCGACCGAACACAAATCTTAGACTTCACGAATTTGAAGCAGTGTTGCGTTTACTTGTTAATAATTATCTCGCACTTTAATACTTCATCAACCCACAACTCTAAAACATCAACACAACAGTCTTAAGACTATTATTATAAAGTACATAATACAATTGAGACTACGTCCAAACTCGCTTAGTCGTAGGTAGAAAAATGAATTCTGCAAGTGGTAACAACTTTGTATATGTTCATAGTATATAATAGTTAATAGTTTTTTGTATCAGTTACTTAACAAACGTGATCTCATTAACGTGAATTGATAGCAATATTTAAACAACAATGGTCTAGCAATTATTAAACATGCCCTCGGGAAGACGATGAGCGGAATGTAGTCGCTCGTGTGCGGTAGAACTTGTCGATAACATCGATAGATAGTGCCGACTGCGGCAGCGGAGCGCTCAGTTTGTAAGTTTGACACTTCTCGTTACCAACACAAAGATGTAGATAACGTTTGTTTATGAAGACAGGGTAGTGACGGGCGGCGCGCGACGTGACGGCTCGCGGGAATCGACAGCCAACACCTCACTATTAGCGGGATGACGCGGCCGCTCATGTACACATGTCCGTCACGTGACACCTTTGATCATTGTTCACGTGGAATTGTATGGTGTTGTTGATTTTAGAAGGCCATTTTGTTCAATTATTGACTTTGCGAACACGTCACGTGGAAATATTGACACTTGCCATCAAATGACAATGCGGGGATAGTGCGCTTGTATACAAGGGCACTGGAGAGAAATAGTAATAGCCTAGAAATAATATGTAATTCGGCGTCAGATTCTGCTATATTTAGTAAATGAAACTTATGAATACAATTCAAATTTGGCATATTGCAAGCCGAGTAATTATTGGGAGTAAAGTCGTCATAAGTTCACAAAAATATTAAAAACGAACGTTGATATCCGTTAGTGTTTGTAATATACACGCGACCTTCGCATACGTTTAAGCCAGCGTGGTAGATGAAAGGCTAAAACTTGCAAACACAGGTAAGGACCGTACCCATCAGATGACGAATTTGGATCGTAAGACAACAATCAGCGTTATTCTGAAAAAAACTGTTTAATATTTACATTAACTACTATACGATGTTGGCACTATTTTCTCGTTGTTTGAAGATATCATCGATGAGAACCTTATTAATATTGAAGGATTAAATATTTTTTTCTGAAAGAACTCATTTTTTCCTCAAATTCTTAAAATGAAATATTGCTTATCTTGAATAGAAATTAATTATTTATCAGCTTAATAACTCCTGCCCTACCCTTCCCCCGTCCTCCGTCCCGAGACGATTCCAACATTAAGATAAGATGTCCAGGAGCTTACGTTGTGAATACTATTAATTAGTAGTTGAATGTAACGTCTGCTTTTATGCATGTAGTCTAAAATTATTTATTCCTAATCACATTTTAATTGAATTATGACAGTATTGAAATTTGAAAGTGTTGCTAATTTGTCTTTTAATTAATATTTGTAATGCAATCGAGTATAGAGCGTGTTTCTCATCTAATTCGGCACCGGCAATAATCTGTGACTTTTCGAAGTTATGTGTGTATTCACAATGAATTATCCGGTTCTTTAACGGTGTAGGAAAACACCATGGGGAAGCTTGCAAACCTAAAAGCATTTTATAAATTTCTTAGGTGTGTAGTCCACCAACCTGCACTAGGCCAGCGTGGTGCTACCCTGTGGCAAAGGGGCGTTAGAACCCCACCATGGTATCCCCTGCCTATCGTAAAAGGCGGCTTAAAGGGGCCCTTGGGGTCACTGGACGCGCTGCTGGCGGCAGTGCGGGTCGGGCAAAGTGCTATTATGTTTTTCCGTTAGGAAATTTCTCGGTAACAGCACGGAGTCAGGAATTGTGCCCGAAAAACGGCAATAGGCTCGCCCCCTATTACATGTGACTGATACGTACCTGGCGAAATGTGGGTGCAGAAATGCACCTCTGCCTACCCCTTCGGGGAATACATGTGAGATTATGTATGTATGTACATATTCACATTTGTGTTTCATTTTGTTTATAAAGTTACTGTCCAAGGCTCAAATTACAAGTGGTAGGATATATATGTTATTAGGAAACTCGAAGCGGAAAAGGTAAGAAAGTGTTAAACGTCATTGGTTGTTTTCAGTGAAGTCTGAACTGATAAGAATGTTACTATTGTTTTCATTCAAGTGTGTGTTGCAAGTGAGTAAGCAGTGTGTGTCGTGTGTCGCGGCGAGGTCTCACGGAACGCAACTTTTGTCATTTGGTACAGGCTGACGCTTCGTTACCTTTTGATGTCGCGTCGCGGTTGTTAATAATTGGAGCCCACATTCTGTATTTATTAGAGATATAATTAGTCAGTGCTGTATCATTTACTACCTTGTATTCGTTTGTTTGTCGGGATGTGGTAATTGCTTCAAATAATTTAAACTTTTATAGGTATCTCACTTCTTTTACTTAGCTTACTCCCCTGTGCCTTGGAAAGGTAAACGATATATTTACTATCTCACGTTGCAGTGGGCGAACCTGTTACAGTTCGTTTATTTGTCGAAGTTTTATATACGCGGCTAATTCCACAGGATCGTAAGACATCAACATCTCCACACCAACAACACATGTAAGATCTAAAATTTAGATAAATCTGGTTTTATTTAAGCTGCTACAAAATGACTACGAGCTCAGCACAAGTTCGTCAGCAGGGGCGGCAGTGAGTGCATCGGCAAGGTTCTCCAGGGCTCGGCGGGGTCGCGACACGCGCGGGGGCGACGCTCTGGCTCCTCGCCAGCACTCGCAGCTGCTAGCTACGTGACCCTCTCATCGCGATCAAAATCGATACCGGTCACACCGCCACTACCGGCCATGTCGGAGATGCCGTCTCTACCGGAGATATCAGTGATGCGGTCACTCCGATACCGTCATTGCGTTTTAAATGGGCTCTCATATACACTGCCTACGGATAAATGTCCGCGCAGATTTCCCAATGTTTTATCGGGGAGCAAATAGCGTAAGTAATTGAAAATATATCAGTGTTTTTACTTTCATTTAGTATCGATTGAGCTCAGCAGTTTAGCGAGATGGATTTTTTACACTGGCAAGGCAACGTGACTCTACTGGTACGTCACAGTAATGCATCATCATCAGTCCTTATACGTCCCACTGCTGGGCACGGGCCTCCTCTATAACTGAGAGAGTTTTAGGCCTTACTCCACCACGCTGGCCTAGTGCGAGTTGGCGGACTACACACCTAAGAAATTCCTTTTAGGTGTGCAGGTTTCCTCCCCAGGGATATTCCGTCCCCTGCACTGGGTCGTGTATGAGCTGGTATAACGCATTACATAATATAATATAACACATGAGTGTCCCATATATTCAGTGATTGAACAAACTATTGTTAATACTCATACATACATAAACTCACGCCTGTATTCCCCGAAGGGGTAGGCAGAGGTGCATTTCTGCACCCACATTTCGCCAGGTATATATCAGTCCCACGTAATAGGGGGCGAGCCTATTGCCGTTTTTCGGGCACATTTCCAGACTCCGTGCTGTTACTGAGAATTTCTTAATGGAAAAACCCAATAACACTTTGACCGACCCGGGAATCGAACCCAGGACCTCTAGATCGCACGGCACGTACTTGTACCACGAGACCACGAGGCAGTCTCGTAATATATTAACAATTCCGCGATTATTGTTTGCCGAGTGATCAATGGATGCGCATTACAGGCAGATAATGCATTCATTATAAATTATGATTTCGCTGTGAATATTGTTATTAGCACTTGGTTATCAGAACTCTACTGTTCAGATTCAACACGATTTTTCTTTATTTTTAAGGTTTTGGAGACCGCATTCGCAATAGTTACTCGCGCTTGGTGTCTCATTCTAGGATCATTCTATCTTAAATACGCCGATGTTTGTAGCAAAACCTTTAGTTCAGATCAGGGTGACCAATGCTTATTCCAATAGCGACGAAGCTGCTCCATAGAGAATTTGCATTCTTCACAGATGACTGTTATTAATCTAAAAATTACTGCCTCGTGGTCTCGCGGCACAAGGATGTGCCATGCGATCTAGAAGTCCTGGGTTCGATTCCCGGGTCGGGCGAAGTGTTATTAGGTTTTTCCATTAGGAAATACTCAGTAACAGCCCGGAGTCTAGAAATGTGCCCAAAAAGCGGCAATAGGCTCGCCTCCTATTACGTGGGGCTAAAACATACTGGCGAAATGTGGGTGCAGAAATGCACCTCTGCCTACCCCTTTGCGGAATACAGGCGTGAGGTTATGTATGTATGTAATCTAAAAATGATGACACAACTAGTTTTATTGGTGAGAGAAACTCATCAATTCTCGCAAATCAATAAACTTCATGCCTGCATCGCATGTAAACCATCTGGTGTCAGCTCGACACTTGGCTCGAGGTTGATTTACCGTATCAGAGCAAAAAGCCGCGCCAATTGCAATAATACGAAGAAACAAAGTCCGAAATGAAAAACAAATTGTGTAAAAATAGAGAAGGGCTGAGTGTCGGAAGGGAGCGGCGCCGGCGGCACTAGTCGAGGTGCCGATACCGAGCGACCAATAAAAAATACACGAAGTGACGAGCCGACGAACTGTTGAACCGGTGCCCGCTGAATAAGATAACGCCATTCTGTGTACTTTTTCTTCGAGCTCCGTGAAATATTTCATAGCTGCTGCATAATTCTGACGACATAGTTCGGCGTCGAACACAAGCGGAAGCGCTCTATTTAAAACAATCAAATCAGAATGACGTTAAGTCGTGCTGTTGCTGTTGTATAACAAGCGCTAACTTATGCTTCATTAAGT
This sequence comes from Hemaris fuciformis, assembly GCA_907164795.1. Classification (NCBI taxonomy): domain Eukaryota; kingdom Metazoa; phylum Arthropoda; class Insecta; order Lepidoptera; family Sphingidae; genus Hemaris; species Hemaris fuciformis. The sequence goes on along the minus strand of OU015435.1, from coordinate 18,254,193 downwards.
TTATTATATATTACAATCAAATCAAAATCAAATCAAATCAAATTATCTTTATTCAAATAGACTTTTACAAGCTCTTTTGAATCGTCAATTTTACACTTCTTATTTTTTTTTAAACTAATCTAACTAATCAATTATAATAAAAGGTCCGCCATCCCGCTCTAGACCAGCGTGGGCCTAAACTCTCTCAGTTGCAGGACGTATATGGGCTGATGATATTGATGATGATAAAAAAGGAATTTCATAAAGAGATATTCATCTCTATACCAAAATTCCATAACAACATAAAATGACCGTAGCATTAATAGTGACTGATATCGACACTCGAAAACTTGGTTTGGAGCCTTTCTACGTAAGTGATGCAATCGCTATCGCTCGCAGCTCGGGCGGCGGTCGAGCCCCATCGTCGGCCCTGGTGAAGAGTTGCGACTCGGTAAATTATTTATGCGTCTATTTTCCTGTTTACTCTCATTTGCATTTAAGAAAGCAATTTGGGGGGACGTTTTGGGCGCAGGCCGGGGCGGATGAAGGACGGGAGGGCAGGAGGGGTGGAGGCGGGGAGGGGTCTGTGCGTAAACACTTGTTTGTTGACATCTTCACTACTGGGCTTCGACGCTTGTCACGTGCGGGAGTTTTGTATTGTACACGTATTTTTCTTACTAGAGAATAGTTTGGCCTTTGAATGGAAATGCTGTGGAATTTTGGTCTCATTAAAATAGGAGGTAATTTTCGCCGGGATGATTATATGTATATTGTATGTATCTAAATCTATAAAAACTGGCTAAAACCATTTAAATTCAGTTGAATAAATTTTTTTAACACCAGTCGTCAAGCCATCAGTTCTAACTATGACGTAAAATGAAACCAAAACCAGTTCGTCTGGTAGTTCAACACAGAAACTATCGAAAAGCTAAAACTTTTTCACGAAGGCATCTCTGAAACAAGGTGTTAACGTGCGTTTACAGTATGGGGAACGCAAAGCGGCCCACAGCCGGCAGAAGGGCGGTAAGCACGTGTTTATCCGTTACTGATCCATCCATTACCCTCATCGCAATTCTGGCCACATTTCGCCACTCCTTGCCTTTTTAATCCGCCGCCCGATTCGAAATGAGCCATTTTTCGCAGCTGCGTTTTTGCAGCACATTGCAGTTCATGTTCGGATGGGACGGAAAATCCATTGATATCCGGCCATTCCGGCTATAACCGGCCAATAACCGGCGGTGGCCGGTAATATCCTGTAATTTAATAGGTGCCCTGTGTAATCGCACGCGTCGCGCATCCTCGTCACGTATTGGGGGCACAGAGTGTGCGTCAACAGTAACGAAAGTTCAGTTTAGATGAAATTTATTATGATCAAAAATATTTATTTTATAATAACATGCTGTATAAACTAAAACCGTAGCCTACAGTTTTTAAAATATTTTAATTACTAACATCAACTCTCCTTCCTACCTACTTTAGAGTTTGTGTTTGAATGTAAATATGTAAAATATATAGTTTTTTGTATTAGTAAAATGAATTTTAACAATCCACTCGATGCGAGTTCGTTAGGGAAGTAAAATACAAACGTTAGCCGGAGTTGTAGTACTGTCGAAACGATCGCTGCGTGGGAAGCTCGGCGAAGCGGCTAATTGTATGCACGAATGATCATTTTGTAATCGTTCGCGCGGCAAATGTGTAATATGTTTCTCTATCGCTTCAGCCGCACGGCTTCCGCGCCATCCGGCCAGTCCGGCGCACGTGCCACACACGCGCCACACACACGCCACTCTCTTCCCAAACTACACTTCGTGATACTATGCTACTGTAGTCCTAACTTTCAGACGCCTCCTGAGTTTTATCATCGGTGAGCGTCTACGCTTAGCACGTTAGCAGTTTTTTATTGAGACCAATTTGTGCATTAAGACATAGTAGTAGGTTTTTTATATACCTACGTTTGTTGTAGTAATAAATAGCGGCATTCGAAAAGCCACAGGTCTATTGACGAAAAAGTTCCACTAGAGTAGCCACAAATCACAACGAGTGAATGAAAAGCCAAAAGTAGCGTGCACAAATATATTTGTATGGAAGTCGCGGTACGGTTTTCAGTTACTCGCCGGCTGTGGGAGCTCGGCCACACATTCGTTTACGGTTTAAATGCAGGTAGCAATTAAAATGGGCTAAAACATGAATATAATACGCCACGGTTACAACGTTCGATCGTTTGAAAATATGCTGGCAGTGCGCCAACGCGAGTGCACGTGAGTATGCCACGATACGCCACTATGCCACTACGCCACTACGCCACTACGGCAGTACGCTACGCGATACGCGCCAATCGACAATCGATACGATAAAACTTTTATTTGATCTGATTTGAATGGGCTGAAGTGGTTGGAGCTCCGATCGCAACGATTTCTACGCTCACTGCACTTATTGCGCTTACGGCGAGCGCTTCGTATTATCCACGCGTGCACTCCACCGTTTTCATATTAGGCAGATAACACAGCGGTCGGATCCAATCACATTTTAATATCGAGTAATATAGGTAATGTCGGCACTTGGCCGTCTGTGCTCTGCGCCACTGGCTGCACTGTCCATGACACTCTATACACCGAGCGCGATTGAAACTACAAATACTAATGTGATGGATATTAGCCTTTTCAGAACCAGTTTGTTTTTTGTATTGTTGTTGTTCATTTGTTTTATTGCACTTTGTAAATAACTAATCACGGTCTATTAAACAGTGTCATGAAACAAACAATAAATACAAAATATCACACATCACATTCAAGGCCAAGCTTCAATCTGGGCTGCAATCTGTAGGATAAACGAAAAGATGGTCGACTAAAATAAACCCGGAATCGGTCTCTTGGTCCAAGCGAAAAATATTGGGCGGATGTGTACCGAGCACAGAGACAAAAATCGAACGAGATGGCAGTCTATTCTCGTAGTCCTTTGCGCCTCTTACAAGTAGGTATGTAAAAACAACATAACTCTCTTATAACCACGAAATTATGTACTAGAAGTCTTAGTCTTCACTAAGAAAATGCAAACCGACATACTCGATTAAGATTATTTAAAGTGTGTGTGACAGACCCACTGGTGTATTGTGTACTCGTATGTAAGTGTTTTCCATCCATCTATCCATCAGCGTATGTAAGTGTTTTATTACCATTTATTTCTTAAAGAACTGTTATTTAAGTGTAGAGAGATTTTTGTAGATAAATTCCTTATCGGAGTGTAGTGCGTGCAGTCGAGGCGGCGTCGATGGAGGTTTGCGACACCGTTACTACTGCACTGAACGGACGGCCGAATAGCCGGCGTGAGTGACGGTCATGGCCTCCTGGTCCCAGCCCTGGCCCATCCGGAGATGTATTTACAGTAATTACCGGCGAATGATAGACGCCGCTCGGGAGCAGCCTGGACCTCGTCCAAGTGTTGTGTTGCCAAATATATATATAGCCCTCCTCACCGATTTCGGTGACGGCGACCCTAACTACAATCTTCGATCATGGGCCCTAATGTGGCTTGCTAAGCCGAATTTGGTTTTAAATACCCGGTCGCAAGTTGAACAGTAGAGTTGGCCCTGGGTATTATAGGCGTATGTGTAGGAGGGCTTAGGTTTTTGTTTTTGCATTCTTCTTTTTTCGTCTAGTGCTGCCAAACGACCATCCTCAAATGTTTTAACACTTTTAAAGATGGTGGAGCGCCAGCCCGACCTATTTGATGCCAGCTCCTCCCAACACTCTGGGTTAATACAGCAAGCCTTCAAGTGCCGCTTTAACACGTCCTTGTAACGCAGGTACTGACCACCTTGCCTACGTCTACCTTCAGCTAGCTCAGAGTAGAAGACCGCTTTGGGTAGGCGGTTGTCATCCATACGAAGAACGTGACCACACCACCTGAGTTGCCGTTGCATAAGTAATGCTTCCATTCCACACATGCTAGAGCGACGAAGAACTTCCGTGTTGGACACGCGGTCTTGCCACTTAATTTTCAAGATTGACCTGAGACATCGGATATGAAATGTGTCTAGCTTTTTTTTTATATCAGGTCTGTAAACACACCATGATTCTGCACCGTATAAAAGTACTGGTAAGATCAATTTTGTTGTTATTCATTAGCTTGAGTACAAGAAATTATTTCTGATACCTTCAAGAAGTCTTATAGATCATTATTTTTTTTTTTCAGTTGCAAGCTCATTTTAGTCGAATAAGTCATATTGTAAGGTAGTTTCGAAACTTTCGACGTAAACAAGTGACGTCACGCGGTCAGCGTTTAAAGGAGGAACCATGGTGGGGTGGACGCACTTGGCAAGCGGACGACTAGCAAGACGGACGTGCCACTTTTCCATTGTCGTGCATTAATTTCTCAGAAGTATAATTTTACCTTAGTAGTTTTAAGTTGCTGCCATTTGATGCATTCATTTGGTGATCTTGCTTATTTTGTTTTGTTGTTTTGATTTAAATTTAACAACTTTGATTATGAAAATAAAATATTAATTAGGCTAAAATTTTATGAATTTGTGATTTTTTTGTTACTTTCACTTCTAACTTATTCTTTTAAGGATAACTATAAGGATTGAAGGTCACGGATAAGAAATGGAATATTTTTTGACAATGCGTAAGGTCCATTACAATTTTACAATTTTGATAGGAGATCTTAAAAATTATCGTATTTTATCAATACAATGAATTCTTTGAACCCTAAATGGAAATTATAAGCACAATACACGAGGCCGGAAGCGAGGAACAAATGTAAAAATGTTTATTATTGCTTTGCCGTGACATGTGTCACTAACAAAAAAGTCAATTTATTATAACAGTACCGTTTTCTGTGGCGTGGCTTGTGGGCTTACAGTAATCTAGCATTGGCGGTGGACTTTTTCATCGTAAGCATAAGAAAGTTTGACATATTTCTATATGATAAAGTAGACAAAATAAATGTTTGTTTCGAAAATGGATTGTGACATAATAAGGTTACTTTAACGTTGAAGGAAAAATCGTGAGGAAACCTGCACTCCTAAAAGCTCTTAGGAATTTCTTAAGTGTGTTGTCCGCCAACCTGCACTAGGCCAGCATGGTAGACTAAGGCCTAAACCCTCTCAGTCGTAGAGGAGGCCCGTGCCCAGCAGTGGGACGTATATGGGCTGATGATGAATGAATGATGATCAAAATAAGGTGTACTGCAATATATCAAGGCTACTAACGACCAAATAGAAAAGATATCAGACACAACACATAAGTGAAGGGGTGACATGGTGAAATATTAAACGTGTGACTGGTTTAAAAATACGTTGTTATTTATTTTATTATGTAACTCGCTGTGAGGCTCGGCTTCGGCCAGACGAGAATTTATAAAATTAAGTACTTACCTTATGTTTCTTCCCAAAGACCTGTCTAACTCTATACCAAACAGAATTGAAATCGGTCCGTCGGTTAAAGCGTAACAAATTTACTTTCGGTACAAGTATGTGCCGTGCGACCTAGAGGTCCTGGGTTCGATTCCCGGGTCGGAAAAAGTGTTATGGGTTTTTCCGTTAAGAAATTCTCAGTAACAGCACGGAGTCTGGAAATGTGCCCGATAAACGGCAATAGGCTCGCCCCCAATTACGCGGGACTGATACATACCTGGCGAAATGTGGGTGCAGAAATGCACCTCTGCCTACCCCTTCGGGGAATACAGGCGTGAGCTTATGTATGTATGTAAATTTACTTTCAAGTTTCTTGCATTCATTTTCTGTACGTAGGTTGTCGAAACTGACTTAAGTAAGTACAATGCAGACAACAAATCAATCGGCGGACTTGTTCGGAAGTTGTGCATCAAAATAACTAGAACTTTGAAGTGAGATTGCGTTAGATTGTGCGAGACAGTATGGCATTTAGTGATATCTACGGAATGGTGATATACAAAAACACTGATATTTTTAAAGAAGTCACCAAAGGAAACTTTAACCGCACTGACATCTGATGGCAAAGGCGTCTAAATAGATCGTCAACTTAATCGTGAATATTATAATGCCAGATCGTACGGTACCGGTTATATCGGAGAGACACACAATGGTTATAAAAGAGATTTTGTAAAACTATTCATTTTAAAGTAAAAATGAATTGATTCCATTGAATCAATCGGCTTCGTTGTGCCATACTAACAGCAGCACTCATCGACGGCTGACACAGTTTGGATGTCGCTTAGACAGCATCGACTGTCTCCCTCACCCGTCTCCCTCGGTGCACTCCGGCGGCATTAATTAGTTGGTGTATAATGTGTTGGGTTCGGGTGCGAAGTGAAGGGATCGCGGCGGATGATCGCGCGGCGCAGACCTGCCATTGTTGGCTCATCTCCATACGCATACATCAACATAATGAGGGCGACAGAGCGCGCCACACCTGCTTCTATTGTTTTTCTGGCTTTTATTACTTCGACTGCTTTTAAAGAGGGCATTGTGCGCGCCGCAGTTTTGTGTTCTCGCGTCGAAAAACAATCGATGCGGTTGAGTGGGGAATAGTTTTGTTCCGTTCTTTTGTACGAGGTCGTGTTTGAACTGAATGAGACGACCTCATGCCGCAATCGTATCAGTATTGTTCTTTATAACCACGCAACCGATCATTATAGAGACTGGCGGCAGACAATGCCGGCGGTAACAACTTGCCTCAGCGACTAGTAACCACATCATTTTCCAATGGCACACTATTATGGTGTTGTTTTATATGCCCTACTTTACTTCTTCAAATAAGAGCTTGTGTTCTTAGTTATCGCAATTAACATGTCATTCATGATCCATCTGTAACGTGTCATACTACTATTTGACAAGAGTTTGTTTTTAGGTTAAGGAGGAGATGAGTACCGTAAATCGTTCAGAGAAGTTTGGGTAATTTATATTCTTATGTCGTTACTTTTTAAATATTGTTCTTTGATGTATATTATCTTTCACTGCATGCGAAATCATTATGATTCATCTTCATTATCATCCACATGACGTCCACCGCATGATAAAGGCCTCCCTTAAAAATGTTTAGCCATACGGGGAGTTCGAATCTTGTCGGTGGAAAATCCTTTACACAGCGTTGACCGAACGAGGTGGGCGGATGACCTCACTCAGTTTGGTGGGCCCGGGCCGTATTCGACATAATAATGAAGGCTACTTTGATTCGAATCAGAGTAGACAAAGTCGTACAAAAAAGTAACTGAAAATTTTAACAATTCTACTTTTAAACTTGGTGGAACTTCCTTTAACGCGATTCAGTCGTTTATCAATATTAAATTCTATTGCCCGGCATAAACTGAGAAAAGAAATAATATATCCACAGAAGCACTCGATTCCAATTGGGGCTGATACTAATGGATGGTCAATAATACGAGGTCAATTTCCAATGATAAAACTAAATTTTATGTATATAGGTATGTGGATTTGTACATCCCACTCCCGAAAACCATTACTACTACGATGAAAGCACGGATTATCTTATATCTTTAAATGAGCAATTCTTGTATATCTATACTATTATTATAAAGAGGAAAGGTTTGTATTTTTGGATTTTTGTATTTTTGGATTTTTGTATGTTTGTTACGAATAAACTCAAAAACTACTGAACCGATTTCGATGATTTTTCGTATGGAGATAGATGTAACCCACCGAAGTAACATAGGATACTTTTTATCCCGGAAAATGTAGTATTCCCGTGGGAATGGGTATAAGTAGCTCTGTCAATATTCTGCTTTTACGCCTAAACCATTTGACCGATATGAATGAATTCTTTTACAGACATAAATGTGATCCTATAAAGTAACATAAACTACATTTTATCCCGGGAATATGTAGGGTTCCCGAGGGATGAGCATATAATGTAATGCGAAAGTAACACTGCCTGTGTTATGCTTTCTCGCCTAAACCATTTGACCGATTTCGATGATTTTTAGTATGGGAGTAGATGGAACCCAACAAAGCAACATAGGATACTTTTTATCCCGGAAAATGTAGTATTCCCGTGGGAATGGGTATAAGTAGCTCTGTCAATATTCTGCTTTTACGCCTAAACCGTTTGACCGATATGAATGAATTATTGTACAGACATAAATGTGATCCTATGAAGTAACATAGACTATATTTTATCCCAGGAATATGTAGGGTCCCGTGGGATGAGCATATAATGTAATGCAAAAGTAACACTGCCTATGCTATGCTTTCACGCCTAAACCATTTGACCGATTTATATGATTTTTAGTATGGGGGTAGATGGGATCCACCCAAGCAACATAGGATACTTTATATCCCGGAAAATGTAGTATTCCCGTGGGAATGGGCTTTCACGCCTAAAATATTCACCCGATTTATATGAATTTTGCTATGGACTTAAATAGAACCCTATGAAGTAACATAGACTATATTCTATCCCGGGAATATGTAGGGTTCCCGTGGGATGAACATAGTAACATAATGCAAAAGTAACGCTGCCTGTGTTATGCTTTCTCGCCTAAACCATTTGACGATTTAGATGAGTTTTAGTATGGGGGTAGATAGGACCCACTGAAGCAACATAGGATACTTTTTATCCCGGAAAATGTAGTATTCACGTGGGAATGGGCTTTCACGTCTATACTATTCGCCCGATTTATATGATTTTTGGTATGAATATAAATGGGACACTATGAAGTAACATAACCTACGTTTTATCCCGGGAATATGTAGGGTTCCCGTGGGATAAGCATATATTGTAATACGAAAGTAACACTGCCTGTGTTATGCTTTCACACTTATACCATTTGACTGATTTGGATGATTTTTGGTATGGACAAAAATGAGACCTTAAAAAAGGACATAGGCTATTTTTTTTATCCTTACTAATATTATAAATGCGAAAGTAACTGTCTGTCTATCTGTCTGTCTCGCTTTCCTGCTAAAACTACTGAACCGATTTAAATAAAATTTGGTACACAGATAGTTTAGACCCTGAGAAAAGACATAGGCTACTTTTTATCCCGGAAAAGGGGTTTTAAGGGGTTGAAAGGGGGGATGAAAGGTTGTATGGAAGTATTGTCATTTTTAAAGCTAGAAGCTTGAAACTTATTTTTTAGGCTGTTGATTTAATATAAATAAATATGACATTCTAAGTTTGTAAAAAAGTGTACATTTAAGGGGGTAAAATAAAAATAAGGGTGAAAGTTTGTGTGGAAATTCGTCATTTTTTAAGCTAGAATGATGAAACGACGTGTAGACGACTGTAACTATACGAGTATTTCTGTTACGCTTTCACGATTAAATCATTTGACCGATGTAAACGATTTTTGATATGGACATAAATGGGACTCTGTGGAGTAAAATAGACTCCAACTTATTTTCATTCTGAACCCAACCCTGTAGTCTACGCGGACGGAGTCGCGGGCAAAAGCTAGTATATATATATAATTGGAATCTCGGAATCGGCTCCAACGATTTTCATAAAATTTAGTACATAGGGGGTTTCGGGGGCGATAAATCGATCTAGCTAGGAATCATTTTTAGAAAATGCCATTTGAAAGAAAAATAACAAAAAGGAGGCGTTTGAGTATGACATCTATTGGCGATAATAATACTATTTTTTGTGAGCAACTCATTGCTTTAACGACACAACAGCAGATGGCGTTGTTAAGTAACATTATTCATATTTCATCATTTTATTAGTAATCCATACTTAAATATAATTTCCAAAAAACACAATTAAAAAAAAAAACCGAGCAAAGCTCGGTCATCCAGGTACTAATGTTTAAGTGCACACGAAACAAGCAAAATTCATTGCTTAAACTTATTAAAGTCGCATGTTAACCTCCCAATACTCAAAGTATATTGTTGGCCATTGAGGCCAAAGTCATCTTATTGACACTTCACTTGGTGAAAAACAACAAACTTAAAAAACAACAAGAACGTAGGTGTTGTTAACGTAGGTTGCTATCACACACACCATCATACAACTTAAAACCGTCCACCCAATTTTTCAAGAAGCAAGTCAAATATGTTTTCAAAGATGGTAAAAGGAATGGAAAGCGATTAGTGAGTCATACTCATCAGGAAGTCCAATATCTAATGTCAGCGCTATTACGAGGAGTTTTCTTAGCGAAGTGAGACGAGGCGAAAAAATATGCCCCGGCAAATAGAATTGAATAAGGAATTTTCCGGGAAAGAAGCCCGCCAAAGTTGGTCCGTTCAGTGTTTATTACGGGGCTGTTTGTTATGCCGAAGCTAAATCAGCGATCTGCCGAGAGTGGATTAGCTCCGGTGGCTGCCAATTAGTGGCGTTAGCCGCCCTTGTCCGGCGATACAAGAAAATTCCACGGGCGCCCTCTCCCTACTCCCCCGCCCCCCGCGCCCCTCCCGCGCCCCGGCTGCTGCGCACGGAAACTTCCCCAGGTCGCCGTGCAAGGAAAGCCGGTGAGTTGGAAATTAATACTTGTAAGCCTTTTATTTGCCAAGTTGTCTTTGATGGTATCTGCGGCGGAAAACATTTAGTTTTAATGAGGGTTTATTGACCTTCATAACAACATAAACACAAGGCGATAGTGTGTCAGGTCATCTTCAGAGGCTAATACCGTAGTTCCTTATTACATACTTCATTTTATACCTTGTTTTAGTCACGTTTTAAAGATGTTGAAAAATAATAATTGAAAAATTAGCTATGCTTCATATTTAATTAAAAGAGTTTGTACTTTGGCGTCCCTCGTGCGATGTAATTGCCCGTTCATCCCTAAACATTAGCAAACACTAAATCAATTAGTATGCATATCATAACGCAGGCATACACGCGTCGCGGGTCGTGGGTCGCGGGTAGCGGGGTGCGGGGTGCGGGGTGCGAGGTGCGGGGTGCGGGGTTCGGGGTGCGGTAATCCGATAACACCCGCGGCCCGGGGGAGCAGCAATTAGCGCTGGGCCACAGTGAGGCCGCGGTGCACTGCCTTGAGGGCTAGCATTAACTGTCCGCGCCTCTTGTGTCCTTTGGATTACAAGGTAATGCCAAATGACAGGTATTGCACTGTTTGTATTAGTAATTTGATTGAGATTTGCATCGCTAACGACCCGCTCGTGAGCTACTTTTGATGTCACCGATTATATGCTGCAAAATGGGCATAATACGTACATGTGGAGGGTATTATTGGAAAGGGAGAAGAATCACAGGGGAGATTGCACGTTTAAAAATATTGTTTAAGGTAAATTATGATATGTGTCAACTAAATAAGTGTAAAATCAGTTATGGTCAGTTTCACGGCCTCAAATTGACGATTAAAAATCACTTGTAAAAGTCAATTTCAAAAAAGATTATTTTGACGTTGACATGTTGATAAAACACTTTTCTTATAAGCTAAGAACAATAAAACAGTGTAATCACCCGCGGCACCTGTTAACCCTGTTTGAAAGAAAAGTAAAGAAATATCTTCTACTACTCACTGTTATCCTCTTGAGTTGCCTCTTGCCCTTGTACCAGGTGATGACCGCGGGAGGTCGGCTGCCGGCTGACTCGCACGCCACCTCGTACCTCCGCTCCGCCGTCAGCACTCCGCCCTCTCCCACTTCTGTCGGCTTCTTTATATCCACTGTCAGCGGCCTCACTGCAAACAATTTGTGTTTTCTTACTCATATTACATACACACAAACCTAACCCCACGCCTCCACCGCGTTCGCGAAGGAGTAGGCAGAGTTGTAAAACCCAATAACATTGCATGATCCGTAATTTGAACCTGGGACCTTCAGATCGCACAATACGTACTTGCTCCGGAAGACGACGAGACAGTCTGACATTAAAAAAATAATAAGAAAGAGATGAGATTTCGACATAACAATGAACCGTAAAATAAACAGTGGTGTCTATGGCACCATATTTGGTCCGCACTATGCTTGACATTACAAGTTTGTTTCACCAGATTAGACGAAAACGACAACACCCCACCTGTTGCCAAATAAAGTGCTGCTGAGTGTCGATGGCAGAAGACGATTAAATATCAGTTGATAAAATTTGTTGGTTGCAGGCTGCTTCACTGCTGACCTGCTAGAGCAGAACAGGTAGCAGCAGCAGGCAGGATGAAATAAAATATGCCAGTTCAAAAGGCCGAGTATGAAGGCTTATACTAAAAGTTCGTTGTCGTATACTTTTTAAACTAAAAAGCGCCTGTAAAGGTGTCACTAGTGACCTTTTTGATCATATTTTCCATTGACCATTAGCCATTAACGCAGCCTTGATACACTCACATTACCTACTTTGTAATAGTTTTTTTTAAATTGAAATACAGATATTATAAATTGATTTTCGATTAAGGTTAAATGTTTTTTAATTTGTCATTTTTTACCGTACAAAAGGTAGGAGTAGTGTCAAGGCTGTCTGTGATTCTTGTCACTCACAATTTATTACAATCCTCATCAAATAACATATCAATACTACGAGGACGTTTCAAAGTTATGTGTGTATTCTCAAAGAATTATCACGTACTTTAACGGTAAAGGAAAACATCATGATGAAACTTGCACACCGAAAAGTTATTAGGAATTGCTTAGGTGTGTAGTCCACCAACCCGCACTAGGCCAGCGTGCTGGACTAAGTCCGTATTTCTCTAAGCTGTAGAGGAGGCCTGTGACCACCAGTGATGGTGACTGTTAATAATACTCACATACGCACTCATACCTATATTCCTATATTAGGCAAAGGTATATCTGTACACACTTCGCCAATTGTGTTTTCGTCTCACTTAATAGGAGGCGAGCCTATTGAACATGTCCTAATTGAAAAACTTAATAACAGATTGCCTGAACCGGGAATCGAACCTGGGACCTCAAGATCGCACAGCACAGCACAGAACAGACCACATCATATGGACGAGGCAGTCGCTGTAATTGTTGATTATATCCAAAAAATCGATTAAATTACAAGTTCTTCCGAGTCACAGAATCGTTATCTGACGCAAACATAAAATCAAGTAGTTAGGTCAACGGGTTTTACAATTCAGATTCTATATGTTACTGACCACGACTGCCTTGTGGTCTCGCGGTACAAGTATGTGCCGTGCGATCTAGAGGTCCTGGGTTCGATTCCCGGGTCGGGAATCGTTATTGGGTTTTTCCATTAGGAAATTCTCAGTAGCAGCACGGAGTCTGAAAATGTGCCCGAAAAACGGCAATAGGCTCGTCCCCTATTACGTGGGACTGATACATACCTGGCGAAATGTGGGTGCAGAAATGCCCCTTTGCCCACCCCTTCAGGGAATACAGGCGTGAGATTATGTATGTATTCCATATATGCCCTTTTTTAATAATAAAAAATGTATTTTTAGAGGAATAGATATAAAAAAATCGACTCACAGAACATATCAAGCACGAGGGAGACTTCTTTGGGCGGCACGAGGTGTGAGTTGGCGGCCTGGCAGGTGAACACGGCCGCGTAGTCGGCGCGCCGGATGGCCGGCCATAGCAGCCGGTTCTCGATCACGTCGCCCGTGTTGTGCTCGTACTCCTCGTCAACCAGTACGCCGTTCACCAGCCACCGGACGGACGGCTCCGGACGACCTGGACAACAGAATAGCATATTAGTTATGAAGGACAAACATAGTTGACTGAGGAAGTTCTCATGTGCAATCAACCCGCACTAGGCCAGCTTATCGAACCTTATTTCGGGAAGGCCATAGCCTTACCCCGGTGGACTACACACCTAAGAATCTCTTACATCACGATGTTTTCCTTCACCGTTTAAGAACGTGGTAAGTAGTGGAACATTTTTTGTCACTCACGTAGTATATACGAGTATATATGTATTATTTATTTTTCATTTACTTATATTTTATTATTTTTCTTACGAGTGTTTAACTAACTGTATGAAATACCAGTATGACTAGCTGTAAACATAATAGTGCTAGCAAGCAAGAACGTTAACAAAATCCGCAAACAGCATAACCTGGTTCTATAAGCTTTAGTACAACAACACGGTTGCTGACTCTTTTCTTCTTAATTTAAACTCTGGAAATGAGGGTTTAGTGCGAAATGTGACTACAAGATAATTATATTACTTTGCATATACCTTCTGTAACTTAAACAAAACGTAAATCGTTGATTTGCCTGTTATATTTTATAATGCTTTATATATTTTTTTTATTAAAATTATTTCTTATTACTAATAAATATTAATACAAACTACCAATGCACAACTTTTTGAAAATATAGTTTCCACTTCACATAGTTCAGTAACAGTGTTGATTTCTGTACGAGCGTGCTGTATTCGATCCCGATATAGTTTATAGAAACATATTGGATCTCAGTTCGTTATTTGTTGTATTACTACTCCGGTGCGTCGCTTCATACTAGTGAAATCGTGGTTTGGAATTGAGCGACGAGTGACGACCTACTAGTTTATAGTTTGGTAGAAATTTTACCAAGATCTAAAATATTTTGTTACGTACAGTAAATACCAGCACAATAACAATACCTGAACAGTTGGATTGGACAAAATATCAGCATGTATTTTTGAACTTCTGTAATAATGATTAAACGAAACTCAAGATTGCTTAATTGGCTCACATTGGATTAACACTTAAGGAGTTGTAACACAAATAAAAATTAAAATGGAATGGATAAAATTACAAATGGATACGACTTAAGGACCTCCTTTCCTCAAAAGCCGGCAACGCACTGATAATTCCTCTGGTATTGTGGGTGTTCATGGGAGGTGTTGACCACTTAACATCGGGTGGCTCACTAGCTCAATTGCCTCCGTTCCCATTAAAAAAAAACACTACGTGCAACCATGGTTGTATCCTAAAAAGATAGACAGAGATGTATTGTTACAGCCATCAGGACATTGGCATAGCAAATCAGAGATAATTGTAAGTATATGCGCACGGCGCATCCCCGCTAGCGCATTGAGCACACAGAGCACGTAAATAAATGTCCGGCGAGGCATTCTCTTTCACCGAGGCTCTTTGTCCTCCCCGTGTTTATTTGGTGGGCTCTGTGTGCTCATGTCCGCGGCGCGGCCGAGCCAAGCGTCCACTTTGCCCCAATCGAATTAGGCCCACACTGGGAACATCTAATTCCGCATGTCAATGCCTTTAATTTGGATTTGCGTTGTGGACAGATTGTCTCTGCTTGGACTCTGTTGATGAGCTTCCTGCGGAGTCCGCTTTGGCGCGTTCTTGGAATTTTGCCGTGAATAGAGATAATTAAGTGCTGGGTACGTACTGTCGTCTCTAATTAGAGTAACCGGTTTAATGTCTTCATTAGTGTTGTGGACATTTTCAAATTCACGTTAGTAATTCCTTATAGCTTTTTTAGTGAAATACACCATTTGTATATGCCTAATAATAGGACATTAATAGTTCAATCCTTGCTGGAACAAATCTCATGTGGAGAAAGAATCTCATCGCTGGTCACTAGATAGCCTTATGGCAATTTGCTGAAATGCTCTTCCACGCTACGATATAGAAATGAATATGCGAACATTGTGGTTCGAGGTAGGGTGGTAGTGATCACAAAGTAAGCCGGTACGAGTAGTTCTTCTATGGAATTGTGGATTTTCATAATTAAAATCCTTTTTTTTCATACTTATCATCGTCATTGACAGCCCCGTGGCGCAGATGGCTAGACACCAGCTTGCGAAACGAGAGGCCGCGGGTTCGATCCCCGCACCGAGACAAATGTTTGTGTAATCCATAAATATTTGTTTCGGGTCTGGGTGTTTGTGAGACCGAAAAGTCTCTCGTAGTCTCTGATACCCACGACACAGGACTTGTATCCTAGTGTGGGGTCAGAACTATGTATGTGACTGTTGGGTGTATTTATTTATTTTATTTATTTGTTGGCTAAGGACATTTTAGAATCCGATACGGATCTGTTAAACTATGGTATTTGGCGCCACTAGAGCATCATATATTCAAGTTGTACTAGTTTTTATTCGTGAGCGTGAGTCGAAATAGTCTCAAGGGAGTATTGCGCAAACAAAAAAACATTAAAAAAAATACTGAACTTCCAATTTAATGCAAAGTTTGACCCATTAATAGTATCATCATAATCATCAGCCCATATAGGTCCCACTGCTGGGCACGGGCCTCCTCTACAACTGAGAGGGTTTAGGCATTAATAGTATAGACGAAGCAAATATTTCCAAACCCAACCACTGCATTACATCCTACCCACTATACCAGCATAATATAGATAGTAGGTATAAAATTAATTGTAATTCGCTGCTCGCTTGGCTGCTTCCGTCTTTTGGTAAATGTTGAAAGTGTCTGCCACAAAATTGATTCAATTTCCATTCCGCTTTTGATAATTGCGAACGAGGTCACGAGTCGAGGGTTATTGTGCGCCTATGGACTAATTTATCGGCTCCGTCGGCAGCCGGTGAGCCACGCGACCCACCAGCAAGACAAATGGATCGCCATCCCGACGCCGCCCGACCGTATTTGTCATCGCTGGAAGTTCAACACTGACGGCCGGTTTGTCTTTATGTTTGAACAGGACTAAATGATTAAAATTATTTCTGCGACTAAATAATGGAGAATTGTAGTGTGCGCAATGGATGGCCACGAAATTTAATGGTGAAGAAAATTTCATGTAGTAACCTACTCGCCTATTTAACGTATCTGACATTGTGATTCAATTATTAATTTATATATATTTTATTTAGTAACAATTGTTGATAATGCACTTTACGGCTCCTTAATTTTTGAAATCATTGTTTATGTTCGTTGGTAATTAATATAATTATTTAGCTGCTGCGTCTTACAGTAAACAAAAGTGTTATCTAAACCACATTTTAAATGAAATGAAATTGCTTTGAAATGAAATGAAATGAAATGAAATTGCTTTATTTGGTCACGTAGGCAATCAAATAGGGGTGCTTTTGCAGGAAACCTCCACGTGGTGCACCCTGGGCAACGACGGCCAGCATAAGTTGTTACAGATACTGACTAGTTATGCTGGCCAGCGGCTAATTCCTGTCGGTGGGGACTGGCGATTTCCGCCATTTTAGTAGTTATGTCCCCCACCGTTGCAGGGGCCCCTTCTTGGCCATCCCGGCTCTATTCCGGGTCATTCGCGGACTCGGATAGTAATCTCTTACTTCCGAGTAAGGAAATGGGCGAACCCCATTTTCACCGTTGAACTCGTAATCCGGTCGAACCTGTGGTCATGTCTCGCAGTTCGGCCGGCCCGAGGGCCTTGGCTTAACCGCCCGGGCCGCGAGGGAGGAAACCTCTATAAAAAGTTACCCCGAATCCCAAGCGGCGGCGCACCGTGAGGGGATGCATGGCTGATGGGAGGTTCAGTCTCTAGTGCGGCCCCCGCCAGAGTACCGGCCGACCCTTTTGGCGGGTTACGCTAGGCTTACCCAGATACAGGGGGCTCTATCTGGGCGGACTATTCTTTCCCCCATACTCGTGGGAACTTTATGGATACATTTAAAAAACCTCAAATTCTTTCGACGAAGTTGCCTGCGTCGGCTTATGCTGAGCAGGTGGAGGTTGTCGGACTTGTGTCCGACAACGGAGATGAAACGCAGGAGAAGTCGGGTGCGATGCCCACAAATGATGATTTTATGGAGAGACCCATCTCTGCTCATTCTGGGCATGTTCAGTCTGCTCCACGAGTCAGGCGAAGTAGTCGTCTTTGGATGCGATCGGTAAATTCGGACCGATCACGCTCAAGATCGCGTTCAGTGGCATCACTCTCCAGCGATGACGCGTTGGAACCGGCAGTCAAAATTATGGCACTAGATGGCCGCCGTGTCTATACTAAATATTCCGGTGAGAAGGATAATTTGGAGGTACCTAAAGAGGTATCGATACAAATGAATTTAGGGGAAGCGCCTTCATCTGCTCCCCTACGCGACCAGGTCCTTCGCGACATTGCGGCTCAAATGAGAAACGTCGCTGATAAGTCGGGAAACGTGAAAGCGACGCTCATTCGAGCTTTGAAGGATGCTAGTAAAAAACTAGAAGACGTAGTTGATGTGCCCGCATCCTCCGAGAAGGCGCAATTGGAAGCGGCCAACGCCCGTCTACGGGCCGAAAAAGAATGTCATCTAGCTGAAAATATATGCCTCCAAGAGAAGATTTCGACACTTGAGGCCAAAGTGGCTGAGATGGAAGAACGACTCGCAAACATCATCGCAGCGAGACAATACGACATGGAGTGTCGCAGCCGGTTACAACCAGAACCGCGACTTCGTCCGCCTTTGGCAGCTGATCGGAATAAGGCAGCTATGGTACAGCATCCAGTGCCATCAGCCGTTGGGCATCCTTTGGCACCAGAACCTTTTGCCGCTCCAAGGAAATCAGATCAGCCAGCTCCAAAAATTGCGGGTAATAAAAAGAAGAGAAGAAATATAGGCGGAGAAACAGCGTTTTCTCCTATTTCGCAACATGCGCTATCCGGCTCACAAGCTCGGCCCATGCCGGCGCCGCGTGTAATAAATGCCGTGCACCCAACGACAAGTGCACCTTCTGCTCCTCTATCCAAAAGGAAGGGAAGGAAAGGAAGGCAAACCGCGGCCCCTAAGCCAATTTTAAGGGAACCTCGCCCGTTGCCTCCACCGCCTTCATCCATGGAGACACCATGGTCTCTGGTAACGCGGCGAGGCAAGAGGACCCAGCATGCGACAAATACACCAATATTTGCGCAACATAAACCGCAGCGGAAGCCGATGCCAAAACTTCGGCCTCCACGTTCCGCTGCGGTAACAATAACTCTGGCGCCTGCGGCTAAGGAGAGAGGCTTAACCTATAGCCGCATAATTGGTGAGGCTCAGGAGAAAGTTGATCTGGCTGGCATCGGCATCAGCAACATTAAGTGGCGTAAAGCTGTGACGGGGGCCACCATCATTGAGGTGCCGGGACCGGATAACCAGCTAAAGGCTGACTCCCTTGCCGCAAAACTAAAGGAAGCCTTCTGTGGGTCGGAAGACGTACGAGTCTCTCGGCCCATAAAAACCGCGGAACTGCGACTCTCGGGGCTTGACGAATCAGTCACCCCCGAGAAGGTCGCACAGGCTTTCGCTGTGGCCACTCAGTGTCCAGCGGAGGTGATAAAAGTTGGAGAGGTCAGACCAGACCGCTCAGGTTTGGGCGTGGTCTGGCTTCGGGCGCCAGTTCTGGCGGCTGAAAGAGCAGCCAGGACAGGACGTATCCTGGTCGGGTGGTCGGCGGCTCGCGTCAGCGTCCTTGAACCGAGGCCCCTTCGGTGCTTCCGGTGCCTTGATTTAGGGCACGTCCGGGAGTGCTGCACCGCCGAGACTGATCGCAGCAATTTATGCTACCGCTGCGGTCAGCCGGGGCATATAGCGCGGGGTTGCACCGCAGAGCCGCATTGCATTTTATGCGCAGCGGCCAGCAAACCTGCGGGGCACGCAGTCGGTAGCAAGGCCTGCATGGTCAAGCCTAGCCGCCGCAATAATAAGTATTGGAAACGCACTGCCGCTGGGGCCACGGCCCAGCCGCAGCCCGTAAGCCCATCGCAGGTCGAGAATGAGTCAATGGAGGTCGCCCAATAATGGACCTCAAGATCCTCCAGGCGAACATCAATCACTGCGCCGGAGCGCAAGATCTGCTTCTTCAGTCTATGGCACAGTGGTTGGTGAACGTGGCTGTGGTCGCCGAACCGTATTTCGTCCCGCCCCGTGATAACTGGGCCGAGGACCTCGACGGTTTGGTGGCCGTGATTACCCAGGGTGCCGCGGGCTCCCCGTCCTTTGAAAAAGTAGCGAAGGATCGGGGATGCGTAGCGGCTCTGTTGGGAGGTGTTTGGATTGTCGGAGTTTATTTTTCTCCCAACAGACCTTTGGCCGAGTTTGAGGCTTTTCTCACTCGGCTGGGGGCCCTGGTGTCGCAATGCCAACCTTGCCCGGTCGTCGTAGCCGGCGACTTCAACGCCAAATCTCGAGCTTGGGGTTCGTCGGTGACTGACGCTCGTGGCAGGGTCCTGGAAGGGTGGGCGATCTCACTCGGCCTGGCCGTCCTTAATCGGGGATCTGTCAACACTTGCGTGAGACACAACGGCGGATCGGTGGTGGATATCTCGTTCGCCACCGATTCCGTCGCACGCCGTGTCCGAAACTGGAGGGTTCTCGTGGGCGTGGAGACTTTGTCGGACCACCGTTACATCCGGTTCGACGTCTCTGCGTCCGCCGCAATTCAGTCTGGCGGCAGATTGAATACTCCGATTGGGGGCGGCCTGCGATGGGCTATGAAGCGCCTCGATAAAGAGGCCTTGGAGCTGGCCGCTCTGGTCCAAGCCTGGCTTCCTGCGCCGGAATCACCGGTACGGGTTGAGGAGGAGGCCGAATGGTTCGGGGCAGCAATGACAAGCATCTGCGATGCAGCAATGCCTCGTGTCCAGCGCCTCCCTCCGCGGCGCCAAGTTAACTGGTGGTCGGCGGAGCTTGCGCAGCTGAGGTATGATTGTGAGGTGGCGCGCCGCCGACTCGCCAGACTCAGGCGCCGACGGATACGGCAGGTTGACTTCTTGGATCAGGAGCGGCGGCTCCGTGGCTTCTATAGAGAGGCCAGGAGAGCGCTGCGGGTGGCCATCAAAGAGGCGAAGACTGCGGCCAGAAAGGAGTTCTTAGGGACTCTGGACCACGATCCATGGGGGCGCCCGTATCGGCTGGTGCTGAACAAGTTGCGCCCGCCAGCGCCCCCTCTAACCCAGAGTCTCCGAACGGAGCTCCTAAGGGACGTGGTTGCCGCCCTCTTCCCGGCCACCGATGTCGTCATCATTCCTCCACCGATGCCGCCGAGACCTTGGTCGCAAACGACCGGAACATCTCCGGTGGCATCGTCGTCTGCTTCGGCAAGGGAGACCCCGGAGGGTCCTCCCCCGGGTGTGACACCCGGGGAGTTAGAGGCAGCAGTGCTTCGGCTGCGGAGCAAGAACTCCGCTCCAGGGCTCGATGGCATTCCAGGACGTGTCTGGGTGCTTGTAGTCGAGTTCCTGGGGGCGAGGCTCCGCGGCCTGTTTTCCGCGTGCCTAGAACAGGGCCAGTTTCCATCGAGATGGAAAACGGGAAAGCTGGTCCTGCTTAGGAAAGAAGGTAGACCCGCTGAGTCGCCATCGGCCTACCGGCCTATTGTACTGCTCGACGAGGTCGCCAAGCTTTTCGAGCGCATCGTTCACGCGCGCCTCGTCGAGCATCTCGAGAGGGTTGGCCCGGACCTGGCCGATTGCCAGTTCGGGTTCCGGAGGGGCCGATCTACCATCACGGCGATTCTGCGGGTCAAGGCACAAGCGAAGGAAGCGGTGGCCCAGGGCAAATGCGTTGTGGCGGTGTCCCTGGACATCGCCAACGCGTTTAATACCTTGCCCTGGGCCTGTATCGAGCAAGCACTGCGGTACCACGTGGTGCCACCCTATCTCAGGCGCTTGGTGCACTCGTACCTCTCCAATAGGGACGTGGTGTATCCGGGCGCCGATGGGTGGCATCGAAGAGCAATGTCGTGCGGTGTTCCGCAGGGGTCGGTTCTTGGGCCCCTCCTGTGGAACATCGGCTACGACTGGGTGCTCCGTGGTGCCAACCCCCGGGGCGTCGGCGTATTCTGTTACGCCGACGACACGCTCGTCACAGCGACGGGCGGGACCTTCCAGGAGGCCGCCGACCTCGCCGCGGTTGGCACTGGCAACGTGGCGAGGAGAATTCGGCGGCTGGGCCTCACGGTGGCCCTTCACAAATCCGAGGCCATTTGTTTTCACCGGCCTCGGATGGGACCACCTGATGGGGCCCACATAGACGTTGAAGGCGTGAGAATTCCCATCGGCAAGCAGCTCAAATATTTGGGGCTGCTGCTGGACAGTCGGTGGGAATTCCGCGCCCATTTCGAGATGTTGCAGCCGAAGTTGCTGCGGGTGGCAGGCGCTCTAACTGGCCTGCTGCCCAACCTGGAAGGTCCGGGCATCCCTTGCCGAAGGATGTACATGGGAGTCGTGCGGTCTATAGCGCTATATGGGAGCCCTGTATGGGCCGAGTCCTTGAACAGGCGCTGCGTTGCTCTTCTGCGCAAGCCTCAGCGTGCGCTGGCGCAGCGGCTGATCAGGGGCTACCGCACGATCTCCCACGAGGCGGCCTGCGTTCTGGCCGGGTCCCTGCCGTGGGACCTTGACGCCAAAATCCTCTCGCGCTTTTACCATCAGCGAGAGGAGGCGTCAAGTCGCGGGAACAGACTGGCCCCGAGAGAGGTAGAGGCGTTCAAAGCCTCCCTCCGTACGGCCGCCGTGGAGGAATGGCGAACCAGGCTGGAGAATCCCAGTGCTGGTGCTTGGACCGTCGAGGCAGTGCGTCCTGTCCTCGACCAGTGGGTAGACAGGCGCCACGGCGCGGCGACGTTCCGCCTGACGCAGGTGTTGTCGGGGCACGGATGCTTCGGCCACTACCTGTGTCGGGTGGCACTTAAGGAAGAGTCGGCCGTGTGTCACCATTGTGACAACTGCCCAGACGACACAGCCCAGCACACACTGGTGGAATGTACAGCCTGGGAGGAGCAGCGCAGCGCTCTCCGCGCGATTGTTGGTGCTGACCTCTCGCTCCCGGTCGTCATCTCTTCAATGGTCGGGAGTCCGAGGTCGTGGCGAGCGATGCTCTCCTTCTGCGAGTACGTCATGTCGCAGAAGGAGAGCGCGGAGCGGGATCGCGAAAGAGTTGATCCCGCCCGCCAAAGACGTCAAAGAAGGAGGCGCCGGGTCAACAGAGACAATTAGACCCGGCGCCCTGCCCTGTGGCAAGGGGGCGTTAGAATCTCACCACGGTATCCCCTGCCTGTCGTAAAAGGCGACTCAAAGGGGCCTTTGGGGTCGCTGGACGCGCTACGGGGGCAGCGCGTCCTCACTGAAAGTGACCCCGAGAGGGGCGGCGGCACTGTGGCCTGTGTCCGTCGCGGGCGCCTATCCATAACTGGGGCGCCCGAACCAAGCTAGTGGGGGTGCAACTGCGCCCCCTAAAACTCCGAGACGGCCGAGACAATTGCGTCTCGGAGGCGCAACGGGCGGCTGTGGATTTACGGTGGGCGCTTCTCGCCCACGTACCGTGGTCGTCCCATTTGGCGCGGAGATGGCCACCGGGGGGTTTTGGTCGGTATGCCGGTTTAGGGATATTGTTAGGGACCCAGCCCGGCACTAACACCTGCGCGGACATGACGTCGCCGCGCGCCGGGCTGGAAGACCGGTGACCCCGACATACGCTTCCCGCCCCCCTCCCCCGGGGCTGGCGGGAAGTAGAGCCATAAACAGCTTTCCCCTCGAGAACAAAAAAAAAAAAAAAAGGCAATCAAATAGCACTTATGACAAGTCAATACAAAAAAGAAAAATCTTTTATTATTACATTATAATTCAACTATGGTTCATTTTATATAATTTGTACAAAAATATTTTTTTATAATTTATTTTTAGTTTTCATCAGGAAATACATAATATCTTATTATTATTATTTTAAAGTAAATAACGAGATGGACCTTGTGTATTTGTGTATTTTAAATTTGGCGCTATCGAGTAATTGTGTTACGTAACCGTGTACAAAAAACAAATAGTATTGAACAAAGCCGTGTTGATTCACCGCTGGGCTTATGAGCCGTATCATCCACAGCGCGGTACATTTTCCAAATCAAAACTCGTAAGTGCTCGTCGTTTCCGCTCGGTTTATTGTTTCTCTTGTTTTTCTCTTCTGATAAACATCGGCCTTTTGTATCGGCCGCGCTCTCCCAAATAAATAAACCGACGTCAAAGACCCTCCAAGATTTATTTAATTTGAAAAAGTAAGAACGCGCCGTGAAATTAATGGTTTAATCGTTACACGGCCTTTTGGGAGCTGATTAGTCTTAGGCAAGGAAACAATTAAATTTAATTTTTATTCAGGTTTTAATATGATTTGAAGTATTCTTGTGATATCGTAGTGTGACTAACCACTTTTAATTATATCTCGCTTTTGTATATTAGATTAAAAAGGAGAATTTCTCGCTATAGTATAATAGTAATAAAAACTGATGGAATTTGTTGGAGCGTGACAACGGGCTCGCTATATAATTTCTAATACGTTATATCCACTGATGTGAAGCAACACACAGCTGTGGAATAAACGCTCATGTCTAACTCCGGTTATTGCCAGCGCCAGTACGACTATGTTCCAACTTTGATATTTTATTAAAGTGCATCTAGTAGCGAACAAACAAACTAGGAATTTGCTAAAAGCTACTCAAAGTTAACTCTGCTAGAATTATTATGTGATGCGAATATTAAAACGAAAAATACTATCACACGAGGAACGTATGGTAATCCCGAAAGAAGGTTTGAAGCAACTCAACTCTCCAAAGTTGATCGATTCTCTGTGTGTGAGGAAACATTCCAATTAGGATAATAAAACGGAGCGCAGAGCTGAAGCTGCGGTGCAAGCGTCACCGCGGGAGCAACAGGCTGCTGTCACACGCGAAAAAATGAGAAAGTCTGCAAAACAAAGTCCCGCCTGATCCGGCAGTCATTAGAAAGGCATCTGGCGTTCACAAGAATTGAATATTTTCCCCTCTGTATTTTCTGGGAATACGCCTCAATCAATTTCTTGATTATGCAAATTGAGCGCGGCTGTCGGGCGCTCCGTGGCGGGGAGCCCGCGCCCGCGCCCGCTCTAGATATCACTTTTTGATTCCTAAAAACAAATAGGTATTTGCCAATTCAATATGTCAGCTTGTTTGTCCTTTGTGAACGTACTCGCAGTTACGGAGCTACGGAGCCGTGTCAATGAGAGAAACGTCAATAAAAGAAAGTGATTTAGAAATCCGAATTGAAATTCAACTAGGTAGGTACTCTGTGCTTGTGTTTTGTATTGTCTACTACAAAAGTTATTTGGTGTTTATAAATTAAATTAACATATTAAACCACAGATTCAAGTTGAATTAAAAATATATTTTAACTATTTTTTTTTAGTCTGAATTTATTTTAAAGTATTTTTCGAACACCATTCAACGGTCTTCGTTACAAACATCTTATCTAGGAACCGAATTTGGAACATTTCAACTAATTCATGGCAAAATGTATTGCGATAAATTTAGTAGCCTTAAAGTTGAATACTTATATTTAGTCGTGTTCAAAGCGTTTGTCTTTTGCTATGCTCAATGAGTATGTGTATGTGTGTGTCTGTTTCGTAAGCTAGACAATCAAATCCTCAGGCGGGCTTAGGTCGAGATTCCCTCCGGAAATTACGCAGGACACGGTCGGCAGCACACATTTTTGTCGCTACGACATCGATCTCGAGCGTGTTGTATGAGACGGCACGGCTGAATCTCCAGAAATAACAGACACATATAGAGAATAATAAAAGGGACATAAACAACAATTTAACAGGTAATTGCTATTCAGTCCTCGATACCGTAATATGGAAAAGGTTGGTACGAACATATCAGCATAATTCTGTTGTTAAGGTTTTACTATTGAACAACGCTAGTCAAACGACTATTATTGTGGACTTTTTATTAAAAAAAAAAAGAGAAATTAATCATCAAGTTAATGCAGTCTCTTTTTGATAAACTTCTTATTTTTTGAAAACGCTGAGGCGTTATTAATACAATATTTATTTTCACCATTAAAATGAAAGATAATTGAGCAAGAGGAGACATTAGTAATGTCATATATGACTCTGAACTCGAATCCAAGACTACCTAAGCAGATAGTTCCAAACCAATAATCCAACAAAGATATCACTTGTAGGTACAACTGTCCATTATGTTAATAAAGAAATCTCTATATTAACTCTTGGTACGACTGCTTTTTTCCGTCCTCACTGAGTTTACTGCGAAATTGATACGATTCAACGTATAACTTAATCACAACGCCAACAACTTGCCGCGTCGCGCTGTCATATCGATATCAAACGACCCACAACTGTGAAAATAATGATCGGTGCAATTCAAGGAACACGGATACGCTTTGCGATGCGCAGTATCCGTTGTAATCGAACAAATATTTGTGAGATCGACAAATTGTTTTGGGTTTGAGTGTTTATTAGATCTAAAATCTTTCGTTGCTTCTGATACCCATTACATCATTCTTGTACCTGCGACTTCTGGCTATATAAGTTTACTTCTAGCAGTCGACGCTCAACTCGGTCTGCGTCTTTCTTAATATCTGATATGAGTGACGTCACATTTTCCTTAAAAACTGCAAAGTCATGGAGTAATGGATCACGTATAGCCAAGTTTGTGAGTGCAATTATGTGGCGCGCCGCGTCTCCTGGATATATGGCACTTGAAGATCCAGTTTAGTGAAGATAAAAGCGTTTCTGTGTCCGCGACGTGCGTTGTATTGCCACGAGCGCGACACGTCGCCTTCTGACAATGTGTTTCGGAGCGGTTATTGTTGTGACGTCACTCGTCATTTGATAGCAAATGAACGTTTATACGTGGATGCGATGCGCAGAATGTATTTATTTAAATGTTGTCCCTGTTTAGAAATACATAGTCAACAGATTTTACGCTTTTTCTAACCCCGACTTATAAAAAACTAAACAAGTCTTCTTGATATATACATACTTGATGGTACAAACGACTAGACAGTTTTTGATGCTACAAACATTTGGTTACCTGTGTGGCGTACATAATATTATATTTTGTGTAATTTATTTATAAAATATATTTATTCATTCTATACATATTTTATATATAATATTACACTAACAATTACACTCCACACATATTCTTACCAACACACACTCATTACACTTACAGAACCCCAACACATTTATTATAATATTATTAATATACGTGGAGTGCATTGGAGGCGCTCGATACCGCCGCGCGGACGCCAACCGGTATCGCATGGTAACAGCGCGGTGACGAGCGATGCGCGTCACCGCTTCAACTCACGCGCCGGCCGCGTCGGCCGCGCCGACGGACGCGGCCAGTCGGTACACCTCTCTTGCTCGCGAAGCCCGTGTCACCCGCTGCCTTTTGTTTGCTGACCCTTTTGAAATCACTTTTTCGTCGGTTTCCTTGTAGAGAGCACTACACTGAGCAGGACAAATAGACGATAGCGTGTTTCTATCATTATAAAAGCTGAACGATAATTTTATCAATTGTTTCGTGATCACACCGCGTTAGCAAAATTCTCATTTACCACACTGCCTCCTGTCTTGGGTTCGATTCCTGGGTCAGGCAAAGTGTTATTGGATTTTTCCATTCGGGAATTCTCAGTAACAGCACGGAGTCTGGAAATGTGCCCGAAAAACGGCAATAGGGTCGTCCCCTATTACGTGGGACTGATACATACCTAGCGAAATGTGGGTGCAGAAATGCACCTCTGCCTACCCCTTCGGGGAATACAGGCGTGAGTTTATGTATGTATGTAATACGAAAATTCGTTCGTCTTACACTTTAACAAATAAAAAGATTATAACACCTCAGATCATTATTTATTTATTTATTTATTTATTTATGCTTCTTATACATAATAGCGTATAAAGGCGGACTTAATGCCTAAGGCATTATCTACCAGTCAACCTTAAGGTGGTGCAGAGATACATGGTAGGTGCATAAATATTGTTGATACAGAATATATACTCTTATATATATATAAATAAATATATAAACAATAAACATAAATAGTACGTTTGTAAAACCTACTTATATAAATAAATATTATACATAAATACATAAATATATATACATACATATATAAACTAAGATGATTCTGACAGTCGATTCAAAAATAGTTGCCGAACCCTTACTTTAAAGGAAAAGCGGTTTGTCAACATCCTGATTTCTAGGGGGAGTGCGTTCCATAGAAGGATACACTGAATGAAGAAAGAAGTATGTAGAAAGTCTGAGCTGTGAGAAGGACATGAAAGCAGAAGATTGTTAGACGAGCGAAGATTCCTGTCGTGGTTACTACCTAGATATTGAAAGTGAGAAGTCAGATAAGAGGGCGGAGTAGAAGACTTAATAATTGAGAAAAGAGTAGTGAGTGCGCGAAGAGATCGGCGCTGTCGGATAGGTAACCAATTTAATTGAGATCGGAAAAAGGAAACGTGATCAAATTTGCGAAGGTTAAAAATGAATCGAATGCAGTTATTAAGAAGACGGTCATATTTATTGAGATATTCTGCATTCAGATCGAAATAACACACATCACCATAGTCGATTACTGGAAATATTAAGGCTTGCACGAGCATCGCTTTGGTCCTGGAGGGAAGGAAGTTTTTCAAGCGATAGAGAGCACGAAGAGTACCCGTGACTTTCTGCGATACGGAGTTAACTTGAGCTCGCCAACTAAAGGTTGAGTCTATGTGCAGCCCTAGGTTTTTAACACTAGCACACCAAGGAATATCTGAGCTATCAAAAACTACAGGTGGAATAGACATGAAGTTCAGTCTACTTATCAACCTAGGGCTCCCTATAACTATGGCCTGACACTTGGCAGGATTAACTGCTAGGCCAAAGCTATCTGACCAAGTTTTTATGCGAGCTAAGTCATTGTTAACCTTATCTATCGCAGAAGTCACAGAGTCAACACTAGACTGAGCGTAAATTTGCAGGTCGTCGGCATACAGATGATACGCACATTGAAGCTCTTGCGTTATGAGATTAATAAAAATAGAGAATAACATAGGAGAAAGTATACCGCCTTGAGGAACGCCAGAACCCAGGTTGCGCCAATTAGACGATAAATCGCCAAGGCGCACAGACTGCTGACGTCCCTGAAGATAGCTAGAGAACCAATCCAGTGCCTCAGACGAGATCATAAGGTGGGAAAGGATAGCCAATAGGATTTCGTGACTGACGGTATTGAAGGCATTGGAGAAATCAACCAGAGCCAAAACTGTGACATCGGTGTTCTCCATACCAGCCCTAATATCGCCAGTCACTTTAAGGAGCGCGGATATAGTGCTGTGCCCAGGCCTGAATCCAGACTGTAAGGGACTCAAGAGTTTGTGGTTATGTACAAACGTAGCCAGCTGTTTGTGCACACAGGCCTCAAGCACCTTGGAAAGGAAGGGAAGTATGGATATAGGACGGAATTGGTTCGGAGTTGAGGGGTTAGGGACTTTAGGGAGGGGTATAACATGTGCTTTTTTCCATAATGAAGGAAACATGCCGGATTCAAGGGAAGCGTTGATAATATGGGATATAACCGGAAGGAGAATGTCAAGTAAAGGAACTATCATGCGGCGACTGATTTTATCACAGCCCGTCGCATTGGACTTGATAGCTAGGATTACCTTTTTAATCTCACCCGGGGCAACTGGAGAAAATTGGAATGGGTTAATATTTGGTCGCCTAAGTCTGGAAAGAAAATCCAGAGTACAGATCATGGTTTGGTGAGCAAGAGAAGTGGTACTTGAGAAATGATTATTTACATCATCCAAACCAATACCTGTTGGAAATTCCAAATGCTTTTCTCTGCCAATACCCAGCGTCCCAAGGAACTTCCAGATATTAGCATGAGAAGAAGCTGAGATATTATTAAGAATATGGCGGCGTTTTGCGTTACGTACCATCTGGTTACACCGATTACGCGCAGTTTTAAAAAGACTCCAGTTAACTTCTGTCCTTTCCCTCTTAAATTTGGTGAAGGCACGATCCCTGCCCTTCATCGCTCTCCGAACTTCAACAGTCAACCATGGAGCTGGGGGGTGCTTTAACTTCACTTTCGCAACTGGTGCGTGGATGTCATAGAGAGCCAGCAGTTTTGTGTTGAAAATGTCGATCTTAGCATCCACTGTAGAAGCAGCCCACAGTCCATCCCACTTGATGTTAGAAGCATCCCTACGTAAATTTTCCACGTCCAAGCGACCAAAACGACGCATATGCAATACCTTAGGAGGGGATTTGTTGGGTTTGAGGGTATAGGACAGGAAGATAAGATCGTGGTGGGAAAAACCAGGAGCCAGATATTGGCCATGGCGAGAAACGAAAGAAGGAGAAGAGGTGAGGATGAGATCAAGCCAAGTGTCATCACCATTCAAATTATGGTGAGTTGCTTGCAGAGGCAAGACATGAAGGTTAACAGATCGAAGGATGTCAAGAAGTTTGACGGAACGAGAGGATTGTTGGGATAGGAGGTCAGTGTTGAAATCTCCCATGATGATGTGATGTGCGTATTCCGATCCTAAAGATTCCAGAATCGACTCGAGACTGGAGAAGTAGTCAATAGAAGGAGGACAATACACAACACCGAGCAACGTTTTCACTCCCCTGGCCCAAACCTCAAGGAAAAGATATTCCGCAGAAAGTGGACACAAACAGGAAGAAGATGCTACGATTTTAAAGGGAATATCGCTTTTAAGGTAAATGGCAACGCCACCTCCCCTCTTTCCCACCCGGTCGTTCCGAATGAGAACAAAGCCAGGCAGGGCGTAGGCGGTCGAAAGCAAATGAGGCTTGAGCCAGGTCTCAGAAATCAGGATGGAATGTACGTTAGCGTTGTAAAAGGTATCGGTCAAATCAGTATAGTGACTTGGGATACTTTGAGCGTTGATGTGGCATACGTTAAAAGTGTGAGTAGATTGTTTGTTGAATGTTTGCCGCACCAAGTCACCGAGCCCACTAGTCACAGAATCGAAGCTATCATCAAAGTCAGAGTTAATAGCAGAGTGAAAAGAATCACTATCAGAAGACATAATAATTAAAGTTATATATATGAAATAAAATTAATATAATATTGGTATAAAAAAATAGGTAAATAATATTAATGATAATAACAAAATATTAATATTTATAAAAAAAAAAAAAAACTAGTACAACAAAATTAATATTTCTCTGCACCACCCGCCAGCCAACTACACACTACACAACAAAAAGTTAACAAATAATGGAACACAAATTACTAATTACAGAATTAAAGTGAGAAACAAACAAAAAAAAACAAATGATTATAACGGTAATTAAAAAAAAAATATATACTGTAAATGGTTTCTGAACGAAATGACATGTGTCACCCAATGAACGTCAAAATTACGACATGCATGACAATTGACAAGTGACAACTATGTAAACAAATAAAAACATAAATGAGGGTGTGAGTTAAAAGAATATAACATAAACATTAGGTATAAAACAAGCTATCAAAACTAATTAATTAACTAATTACAGAAAAAAAAGGATGACATAAACTTAATATTTACATTACATTTACTATAATTATAAGTGAAACCAACCAAGAGAGATAAATTATAGTGGCATACAGTTATGTTTACTTGCGTGGAGTTTCTGCAGCTCTGCCGCTTTTAGCCGCTAACGAAGCCCCCGCTGATTTGGGGTATTTACTTGTTAATGAGGCTAGTTCATCCAGTGTAGTAACTTTCAAACGGGAGCCTTCAGTTACTTGAACTACTACAGTACCGTCTTGGGTCCAACAAGATCTTACCCCGAAATGTTGACGAGCTTTGGCAAATACAAGCTGCCGAGACTTGGTCAGAAATTCTTTTACTGTTGTCGGAGAACCTTTTAGTTTCGATTTTGCTTTCCAGACTAATGATCGGTGGCCCACACATGAAAACCACACCAGGATTGGCCGATGATGGTCCTTATTGTGGCCTCCAATTCTGTAGCAATTTGTAATGCTTGTAGAGGATAACTCACTAAGTCCCATTTTGTTGTTTATTATATTCATGATTACTGAAGAACAATCCTCCTTAGCAGTTTCAGCAACACCAAGGAAAATGAGTGACTTCCGTCGGTGTCTGGTTTCAATTCCATCAACCATACGAACACACTCATTAATTTGTTGCCTCAACAACTTCAAGACATCAAACATAAGGTCTCTGAATGTCCGGAACTCTTCAGCAACACGTGCCACAGTGTCCTTAGCTGAGCCTCCTGACTGCAATTTCGCTTCTAATTCAGCCATTCTTTTGGAGAAGGTTTCTTCAAGTTTAATTTGAGATTCCTGGATTTCACTTAGCTGAACCATTGTAAATAAATTTGTATTGTCTCTCTTCTTGTTCCTTTGATATTTGAAGGTTGTGTAGGTGATATGCTGGCAGGTGGTGTTTCTAGCACAATTATGTCACATACAGTGGAAATAATAATTATAGTGACTTATTAAGGTATGTTACACCAGTGACAAATACTTTTGTCAAGATAATGTTAAACTATCTTAAAAAATCAAAAATCTAATTACGAAAATGTGTCTATACTTTTTTAGCACCTACCCCCGAAAAACCAAATGGATCATTAACCAAATGGAAAGCAGCAAAGCTGTTATTTTCAAACAGTTTTCTAAAAGACATTGACAAAACCACCTTCGATCCAGCGCAGTCACCGTCCAAACGAGCCACAGTTCCTAGTTATGCCTATAAAAACGGTGTCTGGAATCGTGCCCGAAAAACGGCAAATACCTGGCTAAATGTGGGTGCAGAAATGCACCTCTGCCTAGCCCTTCGGGGAATAAAGGCGTAAGGTTATGTATGTATATCATTTGCCACATGAGGTTCTGTTTCAATTTGGCTCCAGTAGTGCTTGTCTAACGTAATTGCCGCGTAATATAATTGAGTCGATTATTACATTGTTTGATAGCTATTAGGAAATGCACACATGCATGCACATGTTAGGGATGCAAACATTGTACGTGGATGCACTTGGATTATAGTATACCGTACCGGGCAAATTTGAGTTGTATGTTTCAAAGTATAGCAGATAATCTGCTTACTTGTACATTAAAGAAGTACGTGGTTAATAATATGAAAATATATTTTTTACGCGTTAAAAAGTATCTTTTGAATCGTCAGGCAAAGTTATATTGCAAATGTTTCTATAAAATTTTGTTGAGATTGTGCCAGCATATCGATATTCTTTTTTAACCCATGACTACTAAAACTAATTATAGACACTCAGCCACAAGGATTCTTAGGTGCGATTTTAACAGATTTCAGCCAGCATAAAAAAGTTTTGTTTGAACACGCGATTGCCAAGATTCTCGACTGTGCGCCTAAACCTCAAGGCCAACACTATTCTATCATTACGCCATAAAAAAACCGTTGTTAAGTTAATTATATATACTTGATAAGATCGAATAACATGACACACATTTAAAATAGCTTCATTAGTTAAATAAGATATTTCTGTAACCTTTAATAATGTGTGTTCTATGTCATGGAGCGGGATCTTCTAACACAAGTATTTTTAATGCTTAAAAGAAGATCCCAGCGTCTGTATTGAATATGTAAAGAAGCTTTGGTTACTGAAAAAAAAGTCTACTTCTACTAGTAGAACTAAAGATATGTACCTATTGCCAGCATAAAAAAAGTGTTAAAAAAAGTCAACCATAAGGTATATTTAGACTGGATTAAACGTGTTCGCATATTTTTGTTTTTTTACCTGCAGCGAATTGGATGAAAGATTTATGTAAATAAACCATTAATCATAGTGTATAAACGTGTCACTCCGCTGCTGTCATTTACTGAAGCTCTAATATAACTTGGGAATATCACGTTATTTTACATTGAAACATTTTTATAGTTTAAAATGTTATTATACTTTCAAAAGTACAAACATTTACTTTACCCGCAGCACGAATTTAATTCCATACTAGCTATGCGATATAAGCAGTGGTGGTTTCGAGGCATAGGCGCGCGGATTCAAACCCCAGGCACACACCTCTGACTTTTCGAAGTTATGTGTGTATTCACAATGAATTATCACTTGCTTTAACAGTGAAGGAAAACAACGTGATAAAACCTGCACAGCTAAAAAGTTCTTAGGAATTTTTTAGGTGTGTAGTCCAGTGTGGTGGACTAAGGCCTAAACCCTCTCAATGGTAGAGGAGGCCCGTGCCCAGCAGTGGGACATATTTTGGCTGATGATGACGATGATGACTAGCTGTGCGACCCGTCACCACCTGAGTGCAATTTTGGATTCCGTCCATATCCTGTGGAAACACTGTATTTTTCGGTATAAAAAGTAACTTATGTCCTTTCCCACAGTCCATACCAAAACTCATTTAAATCAGTCTAACAGTTAAGGCAGAAACATTACAAACAGACAGAGATACTTTCACATTTAAATGTTGGTATAGATAGTTACAGGTATAGATGTTTTATGACATTCACGTATATAATATATGTATTATAGATATTATTCATATGTTAAACAATCCCTTTCACCTCAATCCTCATGGGATATGCCAAGATGGAGTAGACACTGAAGTTTCCTCAACAGTGCCAATAAAAAAAATGGTACAGATTTACCAAATTTAAATTTCATAGGTCAAGTACACTCGTAGGAAATTTTCTATAACGCGTGTGAATAGGCATACACTTTGACAGTTCGGATTTTTCCTTATTGGAACGGAAGACCCTATATATATTTTTTTATGCTTACATTTATTACATTATCATCAACATAGCATACATATACGTCTTGGTTCGTAAAACAACGCGAGATATATTCTTCTAGGCAGTGGACTTGACTTCTCACGAAATCCATAAATCTGCCAACAGTCAAGCTTATTAAGATGTATGCGCAGTTAGTTTAAATAAAATTGCGCGTGTGTGCATGGTGACAAACAGATACTATGGCAATGGATATTTATATTGGGCGTCATAGTAAATGTACATCTTAGTAAGAGTGCGAATGTCAATTCCGAAATATTTTATAAATGAAATTTCCGAAATAATGAATAAATTCTTATTCGGGAATGTGATCTACTTGTACAGTGTTTACGGCGGGTTTTACAACGTGTTCGGTGATCGCAATTGGGTAAAATACGATTATCTTTCTGCTGACGAATCGAGTCTCTGCCAATTGCACTTACTTAAAGAAACGAGACAGCATTACTTTTGTTTCGTGTACGGAGCATGACCTACCTATTCAATTTTATCATTCGTCATCACTCCATATACGTCCCAATGCTGGGCAAGGGCCTCGCCTAAAACTGAGAGGGTTTATGCCTTAGTCCATCACGCTGGCCTAGTGCGGGTTGGCGGAATAAACACCTACGAATTTCCTTAGAACTTTTAGGTGTGCAGGTTTCCTCACGATGTTTTTCTGCGCCATTAAAGTACGACCTCATTCATTATGAATACATACATAACTTCGAAAGGTCAGAGGTGTGTACCTGGTGTTTGAACCCGCGACTGCCGTGATTCTCGACAGCGCCTAAACCTCGAGGCCACCACTACTCTATCATAACGTCCCAAAAAAAAATATCCGGTGTTTTACCATCTGCCGAATTTAAGCTGTACAAGCGAAATTAAATTATTAAAAAAATTATACTTGATAAAATTGATTGTCTATAACTAAAGATATGAATTCCCTACTCCCATAACAAGAGTGTGCAGGACGAGTGTGTAAGCAAAGCGCTCGCTCACGAGTATTTTTCACGATTATAATAAAGAGCGGGTATTGTGAGACGATAAAAGCGTTTCTGTGTCGAGTCGGCGCACTCGGCGCGTGCAAACAGTCTCAAGACACAGGCGCGGAGGCGGCCGCCGGACGTCGCCCGGACAGACCGATGGCCGCGAATACGACACTTTGCACACACCAGCCTTGTTACATATAAGCCGATTATCTTTTCAGCGATATTTATATTGCTCAGATAATAGAGAACAATAACTTATGTAACATGGGAAATAAATTACCTAAGGATATTGAGACCGCCGAATAAATATGGCGTATTACTTTCTTTAAAAGCAGTGATGGCCTCGAGGTTTAGGCGCGCGGTCGAGAATTTCGGCGGTCGCAGGTTCAAACCCCAGGCACACACCTCTGACTTTTCTAAGTTATGTGTGTATTCACAATGAATTATCACTTGCTTTAAGGTGAAGGAAAACATCGTGATAAAACCTGCACACCTAAAAGTTCTTAGGAATTTCTTAGGTGTGTAGTCCGCCAACCCGCACTAGGCCTGCGTGGTGGACTAAGGCCTAAACCCTCTCAGTTGTAGAGGAGGCCCGTGTCCAGCAGTGGGACGTTTATGGGCTGATGATGATGATGATTACTTTCTTAAAATCAGTTTTATAGACATTGACATTGAGACATTTGACATTGAGTCAGTCGTACATCATGCATATAGTTGTTGTTTTTAAATTAAATCCCTATCATAGAATCTTACAATGCAATCTAAACCACACGCTTGTATCCGCGAAGGGGTAGGCAGAGGTGCATTTCTGACCCACATTTTGCGAACTGTGTTACTGTCCCACGTAATAAGGGGCGAGCTTATTGCCGTTTTTCGTGCACATTTCCATACTTTCTCCTGAGAATTTCTTAATAGAAAACCCAATAACACTTCGCCTCACCAGGGAATCGAACTTGGCACCTTTAGATTGCTCGGCACATACTTGTGCCGCGAGACCACGAGGGAGTATATCAATTAATTATAATTTAAGTAAGAATGATCAAAAGTTTGAATTTAACGTTTCTTTGAACATTAATCACAAAAAAAATTAAGGAAAATTACAACTCGATAAGAAATAAAGATATGCTAAAGTTGAAACATAATTTATAATTTTCATTATTGTACATAATTTAACTTATAAGACAAATCTACATAAAACAAAGTGATTTAAAAGCACACTCACTGCTCCATACGAACTGTACAGTAGAATGTAACAAGCTCACACCCACACAACGTCTTAACTTAATCTACCATTCCAATATCTGAGACGAGCGCTACGCCGAGAATTATCTTCAATGACAATATGTAGCAGCGTAGAGGCAGTAAGACGTACTAGCCTAACGTAGCGAACAACGTGCTACACGCCAAAACGAGAATACTTCATGATGTATTTATTGGATTAACCGTTTCTTTCGAGTGAAGTGCAACAATTTATTATGAATCGGGTCTCTCAGTGGCACATGAATTCGTTCACCTCGTCCAGTGTACGTGGATTATAATTTATTAGGTTTGTGATTTGCCGAACGGGGACCACGCAATGCTATGTTCAATTCAAACTATTTTCATTGATTTGTTCTAAGTGACTATTTTGTTTCTTACACTTTTAATTTAATTGTCTCATGCTAATATTTCACTTTCACTGTTTATGAGAAAATTAGAACTGCCATCTTTTGTGAAAGATTAATATTTTTGGAACGAAGTTCCTTACGGCAGGCTTGGAGGGGATAGGGATTTTGCTGCGCGACCGAACTGAAAAAAATGTGATAGTAAAAATGCGTGGAAAAAGAATGCGTGGAATAAAACCGTTAAATGACACGTGCGCAGGCGTGCGCATGGCAAGTGAACCAGCAAGTGACTTGAATGCAATTGACAGTGATAATTCAGTGCAAAAGAATTAAATACTCAAGTATTAGTTTATTCTTTATTAATAACTAGCTTTTGCCCGCGACTCCGTCCGCGTAGACTACAGGGTTGGGTTCAGAATGAAAATAAGTTGTAGTCTATTTTACTCCACAGATTCCCATTTATGTCCATATCAAAAATCGTTTACATCGGTCAAATGATTTAATCGTGAAAGCGTAACAGACATATAGTTACATATAGTTTCAGTCGTCTACACGTCGTTTCATCATTCTAGCTTCAAAAATGACGAAATTCCACACAAACTTTCACCCTTATTTTTATTTTACCCCCTTAAATGTACACTTTTTTACAAACTTAGAATGTCATATTTATTTATATGAAATCAACAGCCTAAAAAATAAGTTTCAAGCTTCTAGCTTTTAAAATGACAATACTTCCATACAACCTTTCATCCCCCCTTTCAACCCCTTAAAACCC
The DNA here is from genome assembly GCA_907164795.1 of Hemaris fuciformis. Lineage (NCBI taxonomy): Eukaryota > Metazoa > Arthropoda > Insecta > Lepidoptera > Sphingidae > Hemaris > Hemaris fuciformis. Next base: position 18,216,569 of record OU015435.1, on the reverse strand, counting down.
CTTTTCCGGGATAAAAAGTAGCCTATGCCTTTTCTCAGGGTCTAAACTATCTGTGTACCAAATTTTATTTAAATCGGTTCAGTAGTTTTAGCAGGAAAGCGAGACAGACAGACAGACAGTTACTTTCGCATTTATAATATTAGTAAGGATAAAAAAAAATAGCCTATGTCCTTTTTTAAGGTCTCATTTTTGTCCATAGCAAAAATCATCCAAATCAGTCAAATGGTTTAAGTGTGAAAGCATAACACAGGCAGTGTTACTTTCGTGTGACAATATATGCTCATCCCACGGGAACCCTACATATTCCCGGGATAAAACGTAGGTCATGTTCGTACTTCATATTGTCCCATTTATATTCATACCAAAAATCATATAAATCGGGCGAATGGTATAGACGTGAAAGCCCATTCCCACGTGAATACTACATTTTCCGGGATAAAAAGTATCCTATGTTGCTTCAGTGGGTCCTATCTACCCCCATACTAAAACTCATCTAAATCGTCAAATGGTTTAGGCGAGAAAGCATAACACAGGCAGCGTTACTTTTGCATTACATTATATGCTCATCCCACGGGAACCCTACATATTCCCGGGATAGAATATAGTCTATGTTACTTCATAGGGTTCTATTTAAATCCATAACAAAATTCATATAAATCGGGCGAATATTTTAGGCGTGAAAGCCCATTCCCACGGGAATACTACATTTTCCGGGATATAAAGTATCCTATGTTTCTTGGTTGGGACCCATATACCTCCATACTAAAAATCATCTAAATCGGTCAAATGGTTTAGGCGTGGAAGCATAGCATAGGCAGTGTTACTTTTGCATTACATTATATGCTCATCCCACGGGACCCTACATATTCCTGGGATAAAATATAGTCTATGTTACTTCATAGGATCACATTTATGTCTGTACAATAATTCATTCATATCGGTCAAACGGTTTAGGCGTAAAAGCAGAATATTGACAGAGCTACTTATACCCATTCCCACGGGAATACTACATTTTCCGGGATAAAAAGTATCCTATGTTGCTTTGGTGGGTTCCATCTACTCCCATACTAAAAATTATCGAAATCGGTCAAATGGTTTAGGCGAGAAAGCATAACACAGGCAGTGTTACTTTCGCATTACATTATATGCTCATCCCTCGGGAACCCTACATATTCCCGGGATAAAATGTAGTTTATGTTACTTTATAGGATCACATTTATGTCTGTAAAAGAATTCATTTATATCGGTCAAATGGTTTAGGCGTAAAAGCAGAATATTGACAGAGCTACTTATACCCATTCCCACGGGAATACTACATTTTCCGGGATAAAAAGTATCCTATGTTACTTCGGTGGGTTACATCTATCTCCATACCAAAAATCATCGGAATCGGTTCAGTAGTTTTTGAGTTTATTCGTAACAAACATACAAAAATACAAAAATACAAAAATCCAAAAATCCAAAAATCCAAAAATACAAACCTTTCCTCTTTATTATAATAGTATAGATTAATAATAATAATATGTTTTTGTATTGTATTTCCTTTTGAGAACTTCCGCTGCGTGCGCTGCGGAAACGGTTAAAATTTCGCTAAAATAATATATGACAGAATTGTTCCCCTTTAAAAGTTCTAAAAAAAAGTCCGCGATAGCATATGTCTATCATTTAAGGTTGGCTCACTATAATCTTTTTTATGCTAACCAAATTAGTTCTAAAATAAAGCATTATTTGTGAAGGTGTTTTCATAAAGATGATATTAATCCTTATCCAAATAAATACGTTATTCATCACAAGTATTTAATTTAAAAGAAATTTGCCCTTTACATCATTTGATTTCATTTGTGACGTCTAAACCATTTGACCGATTTGAATGATTTTTGGTATGGACATGGATAAACTCTGTGGAGTAAAATAGGCTACAACTTATTTTCTATCTGAACCCAACCCTGTAGTCTACGCGGACGGAGTCGCGAGCAAAAGCTAGTACTTGATAAAAAAATAATTAATTGTTAATTGTTAATTTTTTTTCGTAAAACAACTAACAATTGATCAATTGTTAATCATATAAAACTATGATTAACAATTAATTAATTGTTAATTTTTAATTGTTAGTTCAATTAAATTTTGCCCAACACTGCCTACAATATCTTTTTATATGACGCACGCTAGGTACTTAAATAGGTACTACAATTTTATGAGATTTTTTTTATTTTAAGTAGTTTATTATTTCTTAAAATACTGAATTTCCTAAATACTTTCTTATACTTAAATAAAAACTAATCAGCAAAATTTAAGAGAAAAATCAAGAAAACCTACATATTTATAAATATAAAATATTTTACATTGGTTAAGTAAGGTTTTCTAGGTTATCTTTCTTGCTGTTTTGAGGGTCATACGGAAAAATTGAGAAAAAAACTACGAAACTTCATAGAGATTATATATATATATATATATATATGTGTGTGTGTGTGCGTGTGTGTATGAATATTTCTTTTTAAAGTTAATTCTGTCCTAAATATATATATACATGTTATAAATAATTCTCCGAAGGAACTTCGTTCCTACCTGGTGTCCCACGACACCAACTCATCAATTTAATTTTTGTTTTTTATAACTATACATTAAAAACTACTGGACCAATTTGGATGGTTATTTGTATTGGAACTTTAGTAAAAGACTATGCTATGTGCCTTCATTATTGGGTTTTTCTATTAGAAAATTCTCAGTTGCAGCGCAGAGTTTGGAAATGGTCCCAATAAACGGCAACAGGCTGGCCCCTATTACGAGGAACTGATACATACCTGGCGAAATGTGGGTGCAGAAATGCACCTCTGCCTACCCCTTTGGGGAATACAGGCGTGAAGTTATGTATGTATGTATGGACTATGCTACTATTTACATAAAATCGCGCCCAATTGCCTGTTTCAAAAAAGAGTAACGTTAATAAACATATGAATTCATTGACTCACCTCCGAGTACTCTGCAGGTGAGGAGCACGTCATCGCCTTCCTCATGAGGTCCTAGAGTGGTGGTGTTGATGATTCTCCCCCATCGGTCCACCACTACCGGCTTTTCTGGTGGTACTGCAGACAAAAAACACTGTTGATAACTTAGTTTGGAAGAGAAGCAATTGAAGAAATCTGTTGAATTCAATTAAGTTTTCATTTATTTTATGAGCTCTTATATGCAATTCCAGCTGTCGATAACATCTTTCTGACACTACGGATATCAAATTTGCTGACAATTTAGCGTACTGTTTGGCATATCGAATAATTGAAGAAATTTCCCAGCAATTAAATAAATAAATAAATACACCCAACAGTCACATACATAGTTCTGATCCCACACTAAGATACAAGTCTTGTGTCGTGGGTATCAGAAACTACGAGAGACTTTTCGGTCTCACATACACCCAGACCCGAAACAAATATTTGTGAATCACACAAACATTTGTCTCGTTGCGGGGATCGAACCCGCGGCCTCTCGTTTCGCAAGCTGGTGTCTAGCCAACTGCGCCACGGGGCTGTCAATTACTCTCATATTTACTCTTTATGTTTAATACTAACCAAGCAATAACATGTTCTGATACTTGTTATATTAAAAGCCTTATGATGATTTTTGTAATAATAATCTTTATTGGAAAATAAAAATGAAAAATGGTTATTACACCCATAAGCTTCACAGACGCCATTGAGCATTTTTAGCGGGCGGTAATGCTTGGAAATGAGCACATGAGCGCCCCCGGGAGCCGGTGTAATTGCTCGCCGGACAGGCCGCACGTTAATTGGATTGGCCCCTTTTTGACATCGCCATTCGCCGCCCCATCGATTGGACAATTCGCAGTTTTGCCACACAGACATTCAGCTGCTTCCAGCGTCGTCCAAATCGCCTTAAACGAGATTATTTCACGACGTTGCTGAACTTACTTCTTCTAACATATTTTTTAATTAGTAAAACATAATAGTTTCTTCCTAGACTTAGTCCCCTACACTACCGCACGCCCAAAATGGTAACTGCTTAACTAGTTAAGCAGTCTAATCGTGTAATTTTCTCCAATATTAAATTAGCTTACTAAAATATTTGGTAATAATTAGATCAACAGCATATTGCGCCTCTGGTAATGTCAGTATAACTAACTAAACTAAAAAATATAAAAAAAGATGCTTTAAGTTGGCATTCTGTGGTACACCCCTGATCCAGCCGAGCCGGTTTGTAGTTCCATAACACTACGGTATGTTTTTACCATCGAACGCTTAGCCAAATAGGGTTCAAAAGATCCTAGTTTACAGGTTGTAAAACATAAAAAGGTACTATTTCCACATGTAACACATCGTACAATACTTTTGTTAATGTGACATTAAAGCTTTTTTTTTTTTTTTTTTTTTTTTAAACTGGCACGGCAAAGTGACTCCACTGTACCTGATGGTAAGCACAGTGGAGTCCAAAAAATTAATACCGACCAGCGAGAAACGAAGGTCACCCGCTGGTCGACACAATCATGCCGGCCTGCACAAATGCTTCTTCACGCTTCGCTTAAAGGATCCAGGATCATAGGAAGGAGGGAACACGTGAGCCGGCAAACTATTCCACAGCTTGATGGTGCGGCAAAGGTAAGAATTGGCGAACTTTTTGGTTCGAGCCGCGGATGTTGTGACCACAAAGCTGTGGCTTCGCATGCCAGCACTCGTGGTTCTGGTGAGGAAAGGAGAGGATGGGACAAGCTTAAACAATTCTTCAGAGCATTCACCATGATACAGACGGTAGAACACGCTAAGGGCGGCAATGTCCCTGCGCAACTGTAGCGGCTCCAAGTTGGCTGTGACGTCTGCATCATTCACAATGCGGATGGCACGCCGCTGCAATCCATCCAAGGCATCGAGAAGATATGTGGCGGAACCGTCCCAGAGGTGCGAGCAGTATTCCATGCCCGGCCGAACCTGCGCTTTGTATAAGCGGAAAAGCTGACCGGGCGTGAAAAACCGGCGCACCCTGTTCAGGATTCCGACCCTGCGTGAAGTGGCGGATATAATGCCCTCGATGTGATTCCTTGGATTAAGATCGCAGCGGATATCCACACCTAGCTCTACATTGTCTAACATTTGACTGCAACAAATCGATACACACATGTGTACTGAATCTAAAACTAAACAAAACTGCCTATTCATACAAATGTTGTCTGCATTGGTGGTGATTTACGGACGAAATAATGCATGCGGTTAGTGGCTGCGTTATACTAAATACCTTTGGGAGTAATATTGTACCGGAATTTGGTTTATTATTAGTGCCATTTGAAAGCGGCTTCGGGTTAAATCTGGCATAATAATAGAAAACTACTCACAAATATCTTTATAGAAAAGTAAAAAGAAACAAAAAAAAATATTCAAATATTAATCGACACCAACTGCTATCATACTAACGCGTTTGTTATCTTCTACATTTTTTTCATAATTAATGTGAGTAGTTGTTTGAAATATTGCAAAACACCGTAAGCTTATCGAGTGTGACGCGTATCATCTGTTCATAAACGTCCCATTGCTGGGTACGGGCCTCTTCTACAACCGAGAGGGTTTAGACCTTATTCCACCACGCTGGCCTAGAGCGGGCTGGCGTAAAACACCTAAGAAAATCCTAAGAAGTTTTAGGTGTGCAGATTTCCTCACGATGTTTGATTTGATTTTATGTTTTCCTTCACAGCGAAAGTAGGTGATAATTCATTGTTGAATACACACATTACTTGAAAAGTTAGAGGTGTGTGTCTGGGGTTTGATCCCGCAACCGTCGAGATTCTCGACCGCGTGTCTAAATCTCGAGGCCATCACGACCTGTATCGTTCTAAGTAAATTCACAAATCGGTCAAACTACAACATAGTAGCCTGAACACGGTACATATTACTTCCAGATAATCCAGATAGATATCAGTAACTACTAGCAGAAAATTTTTCGTAATTACTTAAAGCATAGTAAAGGTACTTGTACATCGACGTTCAATCCCACGCATGTACGAGTATAAGGCGCTCATAATTTCTTATATTATGTATAATAATTAATAATTCCTGCAAACACCGTAGCCTAGTCGGTGTCAAGTGTTCTCCGTATGTGGTCAGTGTGAAGGCGAAGGCCGGCGGGCCGAGTGAGGGGTGCGGCGGTGAGGGGGGAGGGGCTCAAACGAGTTTCTTTCATTAATTAACGGCTGACGTTACGTGTGGTTTCACTTTGATTGCTTTAAGGAACGATTTACTGCTCTATACGAGATTTTTCAGATTTTCTTGTTGGAAGGTGTTTGTATGTGATAGTAAACAGCTTACACGAAAATTTAAAATAATATGATTTTTTTATGAGTAGTTGATCTAAACACTCACAAATAAATCCTAACTAAATATATAGTATGTTGTATAAGAGTGTAAAAAGCAGTGATGGCCTCGAGGTTTAGGCGCGCAGTCGAGGATTTCGGCGGTCGCAGGTTCAAACCCCAGGCACACACCTCTGACTTTTCGAAGTTATGTGTGTATTCACAATGAATTATCACTTGCTTTAACGGTGAAGGAAAACATCCTGATAAAACCTGCACACCTAAAAGTTCTTAGGAATTTCTTAGGTGTGTAGTCCGCCAACCCGCACTAGGCCAGCGTGGTAGACTAAGGCCTAAACCCTCTCAATGTAGAGGAGGCCCGTTCCCAACAGTGGGACGTATATGGGCTGATGATGATGATGATGTTGATGTTTATATGTCTACACCGTAACAATTGGTGTAATTCTAAATGTTTCAAATGAAGCTATCCTTCCCAGAAAGCCTCTCTCTCTCCGAAAGAAAATTGTCTGTACTGAAATTGTTTTAAATGTACAAAAGCCTTTGGGATCAGGGGAATCAAATCCAAGGCGTTATTGGTACAGGCCAGCTATCCGCCTGTTGCGTCATCTAGCTGCCAGTTACACAGAGTATACAATATCGAAATGATTGCAACAACGCAACTGTGGGCACATTACGATAAGAAACAATTGGAATCCCGAGTGACAATTTGATATTGTGTTTGGTATAGCGATAAAGCGGTTTTCAATTTTCCCGCAATCTTTGTCAAAATTCGTATTTTCAAAGGATCGTCGGTTGGCGCAGTCGGCGACGTGTCCATTTCACGGCAGGTTTAGCACGCTTGTTTGTCCGGCGCGCTGCGACTCGCCCGCGCCTTTGCAGCGTGACGCGCCTCGCCGTGTTGCCTCATCTTCACACAATAGAAATAGAATTGTGTGGACGATTCACGGAGTATTATTAATACTCCGATTTTCTGTTAAATAAATTCTTACATATGAATTGTAAACGATTGTTTAAAATGCGTCTTTTTCTGTTTTTCAATAAAATAAATATTTATTTGTTGTATTATAATTATGTTGCTGTTGAAAAGTTTGGATCCAAATGAAACTTGATTCCAATATCATTTACATATAATTACTTCACACACAATCAGTTCTGCATCATCGAAGTACTGGGTAAAGATATATTTCTGTGTCCTCGTTTTGCCTGTTGTGTTTCATAAGTCCTGCATAATAAGGGTGAACCTGTTACTTTTCCTGTACATTGGCCAACCTCATGTTCTCGTTGTGGGAGTTGAGCTTTAACAAAATTCGTGAATTATTTATTAAACAAATTTCCTTTTGAATATCAAAAAGTGTGGTAGCACTAAAGTTTCGTTAACTTAAAGTATAGTTTTAGCGGGTCTCAGTCATGACAGTCATGGGTTCAAATTCAAACCTTAATCTCGCATATTTTACTTCATTTGCAATTGGCATTTCCCTACGTACACACTAAGAGTTCGTATTAATCTAAGAGGAATTCAAATTCAACCTATTATATATACTGTTTATATATAGTCTACTAACTTTAAATCCTGACAAGAAATTAAATGCATAAGATATGGCTTCTGGGTCAAAACTTTAAAGAACGTAGTATTTCATTATAAATTTAATTCGTCAAGTAAAAACCCATCAAACAAATCTTCTGTAAGCTGATAGAAATAAGTCCCAATGAACAAAATGAGGTAAGATTGTCGCCGGCGTAACTTGAAATCACTTAGAAGTCGATCGGAGATGTGATCGCAACCGATCACCGGCCTGTTGTCTTTCTATTAGCCGCGCCTTTACCGCTCGCCTCGTTTGAATTTCAATGCGCCGCGCTACGGTATACATTACCGCGTTTACCTTGTGATAACTTTTAATTGATCCTTTGACTTTACAATCGACTTAATACAATTTTAGAAGGCCGTAGTTAGATTATCCGTTGGTGAAGTTACTTTTGTTTCAAATTAAAGTTTGAAGTTGTTTAGTATCTGTGTATAAAGACATAAGTGACTTTCCATCGGCTTGACCGTCTTTAACTATTCAGATAGCAGTAATTTGGCATTGTATAATTATTTAATTTAGATATCGTACTTATAGAGGTACAGGTTGTTGTACAGGTTGAAATACACATAAAAACGTTTATCGTATTTAATGTGATTTGCAAACTAATAATTTTTATGTAACATATGACGAAATAATAATATAGTTAGATAACAAATTGGTGGCGGGTAGTACCACCACGTCGGCTGCCTATATAACAGTGTTCTGCACGTCACTCGCTCTCTTACTCACCGGCCGTCATACAGTGCGGAAGCTCTGCCCGAACGTCTAAGCGTGCTTGTTAATAATTTATCCTCGTGAATATTAACATTTAGTCAATTCAACTTTGATAATTTTTGTAATGGCCCCTGGTCGAATAAATCTTTAAAGTGATTTCTTACTTCAGAAGTGGGATACACACAGAGTTTCTATAGCTTTGTGTGTATCCTACGCCTACTCTGATGGATAGAATTTGCGTGTTTAAGAACTCGGTTTTCATGAAGTTTATCGTTATGAAATTTTTAATTTGTGCGTAACGAGAATAGTGCGTTTTGTGTTGTTTTGTTCCGAGTGATTTGAGCCGTTCGAAATATCACGATAGCGATAGAAGGTCTCGTGTTCTTAATATTTCCAGTGATAGTTCGGTTGAGCGCTAGTATAGGCGGTCTAAACAGTGATACCTCGCGCGGGTCATGAAATGGTTCCCATAAGCATCGTTCCCGTGATTAAGCCACGTGTCGCGTAAGGCGTCGAGACGAATTGTTGAAACGGGTTTGTGCTAGTTTAGATGCGTTTGAAAATAGGTTGGAACCTGCGGTTGCCGGTTGTTATCGCGGCCGCGTAGCGAAAGTAATATTCAACCGATGCCGTCAGTTGTGACAGCTAGTGGGCATAACAGGGGATACTTCACCTCTGTGCGATGATAGTGATACGGCGAGAAAAGACTCAACGTATAAAATTGTTAAGGCGTTATCCGCGTTGGCTCACGTGCTTTCTCAAGGTTTGTACATGTCGCCGTTTGATCCCAGTATCCTTTAATTTGACGTGTGGTGTGCAGAATCGGACCGCGGTTGCGAAATAAATAGGTGGGATGATCGCGAGTATCTCGAGCGGATATGGTAGTTGTCTTAGTGGTAATGCAAAGTCGTGGTTCAACGAGTGGGTAACAAATAATTGAGGGACGTGGAATAATTTTAAAAACTGAATTTCGCTCATTGTATCCGCGAATACGGCTACAGTTTTATATGAAGTGATGTGAAGATGATGAGATGTGTACTAAGTGTAATAAGTGCATCACTTGTGCAGAATACCCTCGTAAGTCTCTTTTTACGTTTGAATATTGTCAAGGGCTTGTCGGACGAATTAAAAGACACTTAAGGCTCTGATAGACACGGGTAGGTTTCTAAATTACATAGACGACGTTTTTGTTCTGTCTAAGTAGACGATGGCCTTGAAACTCTGCGTGAAGTTTTACGTGTACTTACGGAATCAAGGTTTTAAATTAATTTAAAGAAAGGCACGTTCTTAGATACTGAACTATAATATTTAGGACGCTTAATTAGCCATGGTCAGGTTAGACCGAGCCCTAGAAAGATTTGTCAAGTTCCATAGACCCACGAATCTTAAAGATTTGGTCCAATTACTGAGGCTTGCGGGACATTATCGTCGGTACATCGCTATGTATACGCTTAAAGTTCTTATAGTTTTGTGTGTGTTCTGCGTTTACTCTCATTTTGATATAAAGAATACTGAATGTTGAAGTTGCATAAATTAGTTTCATGAGCTCTTGAATATGTCACGGTCGAGTTAGCAAACTCGTAGTAATAAAAGACGCGAGCGTTCGCTGAGCCCTGGGCTACACCAGCAACTTCGGGCGATAATAAACTGTGAGTGTGTTGTAAGATAGTTCCAGGTCAAGCGCAGCGATTGTCGTTGGTGGACAACCGCCGACGGATAATGGCGTTGTGGTGCCATGTGTGGCTTCACGCCTGCAAGGAGCTCGACTACCCCGTTAATTCTTGCCACAAGTCATCATTGACACAAGCTCCGTACGACTGCGTTAGTACAATTAACACAGATAAGTGTTTTGAACCTGGTAAGGTCTAACAACATTTATATTTTAACTTTTGATCCGACTTTAAATGATATTAATGTTTGGTGCGATGATGTCGACCACGTTCGTATTGCTAATCAGTGTAGTGATAGGGAGGGCTATCAGCAATGGTCAGGTTAGGCCAAGCGCGTATAAATTTGACGCATTAACAAAGGCCCCTAAGCCTCGCTAGCAAGACAATTTTTGGAGTTACTACCCGTTTGACTAGTAAACTTGTTTTCGATATTTTTAATCCCACGTTACCTACTTACTGAAGTGCATACTGTTGGTTCAAACATGGTACCTACTGTGAAAGGTAGAATGGTGCCCTGAGACATGCACCTCTTGTCATTTGGAAGTGAGTAAACTCGTGTATTTACAAACATCTTCAGTTACAGATGGTGTGCCCGTCTTACAAAGCGAGGTGCCCACTGAGGTGACCAACTGAAAAGCGGTTAGTCCGCCCAACGTGTGGTTAGTCCACTGCGGTTAGTCCGCCCAACATGTGGTTAGTCCACTGCGGTTAGTCCGCCAACGTGTGGTTAGTCCACTGCGGTTAGTCCGCCAACGTGTGGTTAGTCCACTGCGGTTAGTCCGCCAACGTGTGGTTAGTCCACTGCGGTTAGTCCGCCAACGTGTGGTTAGTCCACTGCGGTTAGTCCGCCAACGTGTGGTTAGTCCACTGCGGTTAGTCCGCCAACGTGTGGTTAGTCCACTGCGGTTAGTCCGCCCAACATGTGGTAAGGCCACTTCGGCTAGGCCGCCCAACCTGTGGTAAGTCCACTGCGGTCAGTCCGCCCAACTTGTCGTTAGTCCACCGCGGTTAGTCCGCTTAACAATTGTGGAAAGGTATACCGGTAAGGTATAGACAATCATCATCATCCGATCATCCTGCATTTTGCTGTGTTTTATTGATGCTATCGAGGCCATCTTAAACCTAATCATTGTGTTATCATAATCTTTTAGATGAGGGTGACAACACGGGCCAGACCAGCAGCAACAAACCCGCAATAGCTGCGCACCCGAGTGGAGTCGAACAACGAAACGTCGAGGACGACTCGGCGTCAGGAGAGGCCGAGTTAGATAACAAATTGGTGGCGGGTAGTACCACCACGTCGGCTGCCTATATAACAGTGTTCTGCACGTCACTCGCTCTCTTACTCACCGGCCGTCATACAGTGCGGAAGCTCTGCCCGAACGTCTAAGCGTGCTTGTTAATAATTTATCCTCGTGAATATTAACATTTAGTCAATTCAACTTTGATAATTTTTGTAATGGCCCCTGGTCGAATAAATCTTTAAAGTGATTTCTTACTATATGATAAAAACTTTCTGCATGTACTCTAGCTACACAAAAACAGTATTATCCTTCAGATTTTCTACGAATTAAAATGTATCTTAAAAGAAAATATTATTTCCACAAATGGAGCAGATGTTTAAATAATAACTCCAACAGATATCCAAGGTACAGACGTCCTTAGAGATTGTTTGTGGCACTTCTAGAAACACGATGTTTTCAAAATTGTAGGCAGTCGAGGTTTATTTAATATACAATGAGGAATTTTCTTGGAACCCATACTCATTTTATAAATGCGTAAGTAACTTTATTCGCTTACACCTTAACAGCTAACTTAATATACATGGGTTCTGTTATATAATTAAGGTTTCAATTAGTAAATCTGGTTCTGTCCCGAATCCAACATGGTTTAACTGGTTTCTTCTTTTAGAAAACACCTGATCTGGATATAAGCCGGAAGAACATCAATAAGCTCGCCCTTAGGAAAAGCAAAACCAAGCTGGCGAAACATGATTTCAGTAATACAGTTCTATCCGCCTCTTCTAAGATATTGGGTGGTAGTGATCCTGAATGCAGCGCAATGTGTGTGTGAAGTACAAACACAATGTCTTACGAGACTTAATTTGAAATTTATCTAAAGCCGTTGCTCATGCATGTTACATATAAAGGAGCGTTCCAAGCTAGACAGACGCCGGGGCGCTAATAGCAGGCGCCAACTCCGTCGACGAATATCCAGAAGGCGCTTACTGCGACAGCGCTATTTGTAAACTTTTCTCTCCTTACTATAAATACTCGGTCAAATTTGGCCACTGGCCACCTATAGTGGACTAAGTTAGATTGGAGTCGACGACGCTCAGCCCGATTGGGCTGGAGGCCTAATGTGTTCACTTCGCGCGTGAATTGGCATTCTTCAATGGCACAGTGCCGTTAACAGTAAAATAAGCTTAATACATTTAAGTTTAAGATTGTAAAAAGAAGTTTCAGAGTGTTGATTCTGCAGTTTTCCGGTCTGGCCAGTGTTGAGGGGCCGTAAGAATTCCACTACGGTATCCTCTGCTTGTCGTTAGAAGTAACTAAATGGGGTCATCGTCGTTGGACGTATTACCGCTTTCACTGAAATTTCCCTAGATGGGTGGCAAAACATGTGGATTTGTTACTGTCGCAGGCGTTCATCTCAGCATAAGCGTCCGCAGTAGGTGCCCCAGATGCCTTTTCTTTCGTGCCATATACGCTCCATAATGCGTAATTAGGGCCACTGAAAGGAACATTTATGTATACAGGGTGTATTCAGACCGTGATCGGAAACTGAGGCAGGTAATAGTTAAGGTCATTACAAACCCCCTGGCGTTAAAGAAAATTCTGACAAAAAATAAAAAAATTGACGTTTTCCATACAACCATCGGTATTAAATGTACGCGGTTTGTATGGAAAACGTCAATTTTTTTTTGTCAGAATTTTCTTTAACGCCCGGGGGTTTGTAATGACCTTAACTATTACCTGCCTCAGTTTCCGATCACGGTCTGAATACACCCTGTATAGTAAAAAGCTGGATCCGTGTACATAGTTTCAGTATACCGACCCGTTACGAAGCACGTTATCTTCGAGGTATTAATTATTCACGAGTGTGTCTGCCGTTCAATTGTTCGGCTGTGATGTGCATGGATTCTAAGTAATCCTCATTCGAGATAAACAGACGTGATTAAATTACTCCAGCTCTAAATATAGCTGTCTCATCACAAGCCTAGAGCTGTGGCAAATTTGTACCCTCTACCTGTGAATTAGAGGGAGCGAGGTGGCGGCGGGAAGAGCGGGTAGAGCGGGTAGATGCTAATCGCAGAGAGCTGTCGGCAATCACCTGCGCTGCGCCGAGCTGATTAATTGCTCTCGGCTGAGCCGGCCCGGCGGTATTGTTTTACGATTGATTTGATTAAACGTGCCGTTTTGGGCTCGGGATGCGAATTAAATTATGTTGGAAAGGATTTAGTCCCTTAGATATTAATTAAATTAGGGAATTATCTTTACACATTAAATATCTATTGTTCATCCAAATATTGACGAGAATCTAATTAGTTCGCGCCATGCATTTGATTAATTACCCCATCAGCTGCTTGTTATTCAAATCTCCGCGTATTCGTTACAACAAAATGCTGTGGTCGTTTGTTTTGCATTCCCCTTGTCACTAGTTGATAGGGTTACTGTAATTTAATGTATTTGTGTAACACTGCTGTTTGGTTATTGTTTTTTTTTTTTTCGCGTGCAACAAGTAAGTAACAAAATGTAAAAGTATAATTTCAAGCAAGAAATACTAGAACCTTAAGGAATCCATTTATATTCCCATTGAGTTCGTCTACAAATAATTATCATTACATCATCCAAAAATATTATAATATTATTAAATATGACTATTTTCTGGGTTGTCTGGATGAGATTCCTACTAGCGATAAGACCGCCCTTTGTGGCACACTTAGAATTTATTTTAGTTTTATTTTATGTTATTTCTGTTTTTGTGGCGTCCAGTAAAGCATATTAAATAAAAATAAATTTATTCCATGTCCGGAGTGTGTCTCGTAATTAAACTACGATTAAATTTAAATTGGCGTAAAGATACTCAGAAGATTTTTACATGGACAGTGGTTGGTTTCAACCACGTGAGCCTCTGTGGCGTATTAAACTCCACGTGTCGGCTACTAGAGCCACCAAGCTAAGAGGAAATGCTTTTTCCGTGTTTGCTGAGTGAACTTGTATTGCCGACGGCATTTAAACGCAGGCTCACATTATGCGATAAGATAAAAGCCTATTCGTGTCTCAGAGGACGGCGGAGGCCTGCAGAGGCCGGTAATAACGTTTACTTCAAATTGATTTACCTCTGCGCAATACTTTGATCGTGATTGCAAAGTCGATTTCCTTTACCAGGACCTTTATAGTTTCAGGTAATCAGATGACATTTTGACGTCAACAGTTTTTACATTTTGCTGAATTATTCCTTATTCCAATAGCGTCTAGTTTTATGTTTAGTTCTGGCCATATTGAGGCAGAGGTATAAGTCTTGTGTAATATTAGAACTTACAAAAGTCAAAAAGTCGGTTACACATAATCCCAGTTGCTTTTCCCAAAATTTGGCCAAGGCGCTCGGATCGAACCTACGACTTCTTGTAACACAACCTTGTCTCTTAAAAATAAAGAACTCTAAGAAATATCGATACTTTCTCGATTTGGTAACTACATTAAAACCAGATACACTCATGCTGGTACAGGGTACCTTGCCTATTATATCGTTATCAGGGATATCTTACCACCAGTCACAGCATACTAAGCAGTGGAGAGGGGAGGTGTAGCGTTGTGTGCGAGTGTAAGATTATAAATAAATGCGACATTTGTAGGTGAACTTCTCGCCTGCGAAGTGCGAGCAATAGAAGCGATTAGCATTTCCCTGACATTTGCATCGAAGGTCGATTACTGTTTTGTTGAGTTACGACGCAAAAATGTATATCATTTATACAATCGAGCTGTATTTTTCGATGTTTGGCAGATCAAAAAGGTATTTTATATTAGTAGGACAAAGTCACACCACCAAAGCTAAAGCACTCCAAATCAATATAAGATGCGTCACTCCACTGCAAATTACTTATGATCATGATGATTGTTTTTTGAGAGGATACAGAGCAGTACAAACATTACAGATACACCAATACATCTGAAACTTGCATAATTCAATTCAATCAAAGTTTTTCCAGATGATGTTGCAAACAAATAAAAAAAATCACACAAGCGGAACGATAAACTATGGAAATACAAGTAGGAAGTTTTTTTATACTTGCGCTACGAAGCACTAGTAAGTCGACTGGCAAACAAAATTTGCAACTCTCTCGCACCAGTCAAAACCATTATTGGCCTGTTCATTATTGGATAAACAAAAGCTTGTCCGTTCAGATGCTATTCAGAATGATACGAATATCTTTAGCAAACGACTCTCGAACGATAGAAAACAGATTGACACAGTACAATATTATTCAAACGGGAACTATCATAAACGTACAGTTTTGGACAGACAGTTAGTGGCAGATATTTGTCATATCGTACAGAGTACTAATATCACAAGCGTGGAATTAAAGCCGTCACATTAGCCAGGCGACACGAGACGCCCGAATTTAATTACTGGAATTAATTAACGCCAATGATGCGGTCGATCTAACTGCTCCAACAACATTGATTGAAAATTCCTACCAACTTTGCCGACTTGTATCTTCGGGGCTTTTTGCGTGTGAGTGGGAGGAGAACAGGGCACGTGCTTCTTACAGTTATGTAGCTCTTGACACAGAGTCACTTCGCCTTTATCTTTTAGAATTATGTTTAGTTTTGCACAAAAATTATTCACCCTGTGTCCCCAAAGGGGGTCGCTAGGAGTCCATTTCTGCACCCCCGTTTCGTTAATTTTTATTAGTCCAACGTACTAGAGGGCGAGCCTATTGCCGTTCACACTAAGGTAGTTGAAATATCAAACCATACTAGAGCCCTATTATCTCCTCAAAGGTAAAAAAGTATTTTTTTATGTTAGGGGAATGAATTGAACCACCATAACCAAATACCACAAACAATTTGATGTCATGATTTTTCTATTGTCAACTGCGTCAGTGTGTCTTTGAGGCTTACAATTGAATGAGACATATTATGTAGGCCTTCTGAAATCATGTGCCCTTAGACCTTCATTTCAATATTTTTTTAGTAACTGCAATGTTTTCACTCCACATTGATGCCATGTAAGGGGCGGATTCCGTTTTCTGGTAGCATCGTTTAATGGTTTTCATTTAAACCACGAAGGGATGTAAATTACACTCCGTAAGCTAAACGTATTGTAATGTATTTGCCGGGAGAGCTAATACCAAGCGGCAGTCGTGTTGGCACCGAGCACCCGGCCCGGAGCGCCGAGCACCGGCCGAAGTAGATCAAGCCTGTAAACTGCTCCAAGTTACGTGCGAAGGCGCGGCAATAAACTGTGTGTAAGTGAGCGCATCCTCCGACTGTATATCTGTCGGGCGGCGTCGCGGCGCGTCGCTAGTCGCACAGAGCAAGTGTCGCCGCAACACCCACAACACGCACATTCTCAAGACATATGGCCTTACAAATTCACTTCACATGTTTTTTTATAGCTTTACCCCGTTTTTTTAATCGCGTAGCATAGTTATAAGGTGAAAGAATCGTCCAGATAATTACCTCAGATTTTATCTAAAGAAAACTAATTGATGCAGTAGGTATCATGAAAGCGCTTCTGTTTAGAACGCAAATAAATGGAGAAGATTCATGATTATTAACTACGAAGCAACTAGAGCAGATAATTAAACAGGACTTATATTGTTTCTTTATGAAACCTTGTATTAGCTTGTCCCCTAGTCCTCAAGAGCAGTATGGAATTCTTCTAATTAAATCAACGCTGGGTACAGAAAGGTATGTTATGTTATTGACTGACCGACGACGGTGAGGTTGTATCTGAAGCTGGTGGTCTGCGTGTTGCGGAAGTCGACTCGGCAGCGGTAGACGCCCTCGTCGCGGCGCTTCACGTCCCGCACGAGCAGCGCGGCGGGCGGCGGCGACGTGGCGAAGTGCGCGCGCGGACCGAACACCTCGGGCGCCGACCAGTGCCGCGCCTCCGACAGGTGCTTGCCGCGGACGTCGAAACTGCAACAATCCACATCGTTAGTACAAGCCAGAGTAACACGTTTATATTGGCACAGCAGAATGATATGCTGGATTTGGACGTGTGACTATCGAGGTACGGTCTCGACTACAGGCTAAATCCTCGAGGCTGTTACGATTTTATTAATAGTAACTCAGGTGGCTTACTTGTGCTCATCTAAAATTGATCGTTTATTAAGTACACATTGCTATGAGTGGATGGTATTGTTTGAGACAGCAACGTAAACTTGAGACCAGATAACAAAAATTCATATAAATACAAAATGTGTGTCAATATTATACGGCGCCGTGGGTAGTCGTATAAATTGTCTCCGTATCCTATTTGTTTACGTAATACATTATTTCAGCCCGAACTCCAGTGAAAAGGGACGAGGCTAAACAACAGAGGAATGTTCTCAGATGCTTGAGATAATACAAAAGTACGTCGGGGAATACAAAAAATATCCTTTACGCTTGAGCAGCTGATAAACAACGTGTTGCGACGTCGGAACTATAAAACAAATGAACAAATTGATAAACACGCGGCGTCGTGTAACAAGCGCTCGGTTATCTCGAACTAGGGACGTATTCGTACCGAAGCGTGCACATGTTGTGATGACAAAACAGCGCGCCTTTGTTTCCGTTCCACGTACCGTTGTGTATCTAAAAACGTTCTAAAACAAATACAAAGGCAGGGCAAACATAGTTTAATCTCGCCAAACCTGGCCAGCTCGTGTAGCGGCCAATAAAACGCTCGATTCCCTGCAGGACCAAAACAAACCAGACACACTTTTGTTTTCGGCTCGGAAAAAAAATGTAGGCGAATATATTGTCAGCGGCAGGGCTCATATCGCGGCGTGCGATCGTTCCGCCACAAACCGCACGTCACAGCGCACCGCGTCCGCTCTCCGCCTCTCTGCGGCCTTTTCAAAACTTTAACGGCACCGGGTTAGGCCGTGTGTGCATTCACAGTAGCACTACGCCACGTAGCCACGTAGTCGCGTAGCGTGTGCGACGCCGGCGTAGTGTTACGCAACACGCGTGTCATTGGTCGCGAGGCGCATACACGCTAGCCCGCCGCTATGTGACTAAATGGTCTGAAACAAACTAATAAAGTGGCTGCCAGAGAGATATTGTCGTGTATTAAATTTTACGACTCATTTTCCTTATGTCTGTATTCTAACCGACAGAGCTACTACAGTGTGCAGGCAGTGAAATAATTTATGTTTATGCTATTTTTTGAGTATAATATAATATAATTGAGTAATATTCTGTTAGCAAAAATAAAATGTGTTGATGGCCTCGAGGCTTAGGCACACGGCCGAGGATCTCGAAGGTTGCGCGTTTAAACCCCACCTCTGACTTTTCCAAGTTATGTCTGTATTCTTAAAGAATTATCACGTACTTTAACGGTGACGGAAAAAATCGTAATCAAACCTACACATCTAAATATTCATAGGAATTTCTTGGGTGGGTACTTGTAGTCCGCCAACCCGCACTAAGCCGGCGTGGTGGAATCATACAGAGGTTTCAAAATAAAGCTCTGCGTATGATAACCAACGCGCCCTGGTTTGTAACCAACGAACTACTACACTGTGACCTACGAATGCCCACTGTGAAGCAGGAAATCGTACGCCATACCAAGTCCTATGAAGAACGAATCCAACAACACCCAAATACTCTGGCCCGGTCACTAATGGAGAATCACAACAAAGCGCGACGATTAAAGCGCAAAATACCTCAAGACCTAATCCAATCACAGTAAACATAACTATTGTCTAAACAATGAGGATGTGACACAGATCACATACTGAGCGAGCCAGCGATTGCACCAACCAACATACTTCTGATTGTCCCACGAAGGAGACAGATTGTAGTACATAAAGAGCACAAAAAAAATTTATTGCGGACGGTGGAATGAACTGTTTAAAATAATATATCAAGCTACATTGTACCGTATACGACGTGCAATAACACGACGTGGCTGGTCGGTATACTCTCCGCTTTAGAGTGCAGTGGAAGAGAAAAGTTGAGTGGTGTGCGCGTCAGATGATATTTCACGTGTTATCGGCCAGTTGGCACATATACCGAGATACGCTGTGACGAGTGGCGTCTCGTTGCTCACGTGTGCACTCCCCCTGCCATTGTCCACTGACGGCCGCTGAGCCCTGTTAAGATTAATCTAAATGGAACTTTTTCACTGGCTTCGGAGATTGATTTTTTACGCAGCCACACCCCGTTTTTATGTTCATATAAACGGGTAAACAAAAGACTCCATTGTTAGATATCTTTATCGTTATGCGTTGCACGACATACAAGCATGTTGAGTGTATTATACAAGCATTGTTAGGAAGTTGTCCGTCTTTGAGAGATGGTATAAAAAAAGATCTGTCTTACGAGTTTCTTGTGCTGCGATGTAAGTGACGTTTCATCGTAGGCACTGGTACAGTAGTAACCTGATATTGGATGTGGTTATATTGCATATTTATGAGGCTTACTTCAGGTCTTATTTGAGGGAACGAGAAGTCCTGAGCGCATATGTTATGTATAAAAAAGCAATCAATTTATATTGTCTCTATGGACCAATATAAAGTAGGTAGGTACATACATACATCTTTGAACATCAAAAACTCATTACTTTATTTAAGTTGTTCAATATTTTAAATGTAAATTTAATATTTATCAATAACTAACGAACTAGAATGAAAAAACAATAACGAAAACATTTTTAAATATTCCATTTATTGGAATAACTTTTGAAAAGCTTATCTGGATTAAATATGAAAACCTCCTTTGTGACCACGCACAAAGTTTATTAACCACCGGCGCGGCAAACACAAATCCAGATTTACTTTAGAAAAATATTTTAAAATATTACCTAGAAACTTATTTGCTAACTGAATTTTAAATTACGAATCTTATACCATGAAAGCAGATCAAAGGTATTAGAGGTAATCCGTTTTATCCAATAGAACGTTCACTTTTCTATTAAAAAGAAAAGCGAGCGGCTAATTCTGGTAAACTGCCGCTTCTCTTTGTAAGCCCTTTAAACGCAAATGAGTATAATAAAACGTTTTTATTTCGTGTAATTTTATCGTTAACAACATTCGGTTCTGTTGTTGGATGCGCGAGTGCCTCTCCAGTCTCCACTGAACTCCACTCGGTTAAATACATTGTCTTTTAATGATATCAGTCTATCTGTGCGCTTTGTATGCTTTATTATACGAGCTCGTAAAAGAAACAATATACGAGATTCAATTATAACGTAAGTACCGAGAAACGTGACCATGTTTTTCTTTGAAAATTGCGATAATTAGCAATTTGAACACAATGAAGAGGTCAAGTGCGACCTGGGCTGTTCGCTGTCATTTTTGTACTAACACAGCATTGTTTTACTGTTATTATTTATTGTGGTATAAAGATATAAAATTCGCTCGCACCGTTACTCTACTAATATAAGTAGTGCGGATTCAAACTAATATTGACATATCTGATTTCTATATTTATCACTTCACTTATGTTGGAAACATCTTCATTTATTTGAAACATAAAAAACCACCATTTCTTATTTGGCCAGCACTACGGATTTGGGCCTCTGGAAATTGAAGAACAGCCTTGGCTAACAGTGGAAGGTTCTTGTTTGATCTAGACTGCCTTGTGGTCTCGCGGTTCAAGTATGTGGCGTGCGATCTAGATGTCCCAGGATTGTTTCCCGGGTCGGGCGAAGCGTTATTAGGTTTTTCCATTCTCAGTAGCAGCACGGGGTGTAGAAATGTGCCCGAAAAATGGCAATAGGCTCGCCCCCTATTACGTGGGACTGATACATACCTGGCGAAATGTGGGTGTAGAAATATATATAAATATGTAATTATAACGAAAAGAAAAAGTAAATAAAAATTTCTACGGTGTATATTTACGGTGTCTGTTGATAAGACTGTTATGAAAACAATCCGCGAGATAAAAATTCACATTGAACCAAATTATTGTGTAATTGAAAAATGTTCTTTCCTGGTACAATTGTGTTCTCACCTGTTGAGTAGTTCACAAGAAAAAATTTAAAATATTTTTCTTAAGAAGCGGCAGACTTTGTTTTACGTCAGTATCGTTACCGGCCTTTGGTGATCCAATTTTGAAAATTGCCCTCTCTAACTGCATGCACTATTCTCGACTTTTCTCATTCATCTCAAACTAGACGGCGAAGATCATAGCTGCACTTATCCTTACCTCCGTTGAACAAGCCGACGTCATCAAAACAAGCCTGTCCAATATTTAAGTGATATAGTGACACGGGGTAGTTCATAGCCCACGAGGGTAGGTAATAGGGGACAGCGGCGGCAGGCGGAAGTGGCGGATAACATTAGCGGCTTGATGAAGAGCGCGCGTGACTGCAAGGCCGAGTTTTTGCACGAACCACTCTCTCTCAAGTGCGTATAAGAATGCTTGGGGTAAATTATATCGACATGTTGGAGGAGAAAAACTATATTTATAGAAACAATAATAAATGGGCTATGTTAATGGGTTTTTCCATTAGAAAATTTAAAAGGACGGAGTTTGGAAATGTGCCCGTAAAACGGCAATAGGCTTGCCCCCTATTACGTGAAACTGATATGACGTGATACCTAGCGAAATATGGGTGCAGAAATGCACCTCTGATTATCCAGTCAGGGAATACAGGTAATGAATCTATGTATAGTTAATAAACATTTACTTATAAACTTTTAATCGCGAACTCGTGTCAGTAGATTCTATTACTAGATTTACATAAAATATATTTTACGAAGGCGATAAAATTATTGCAAAACAGATTTGTTAAAAGTTTTTATAATAGCTCGGCATGTGACCACACAAGCAGCTGACGGTAAGTGCATTACGGACGGATTTTAATATCGACTGCCTCGAAACAGTAAGTATTCCTCACCAGTCAATTTGATGACTGACTGCCTCGTGGTCTCGCGGTACAAGTATGTGCCGTGCGATCTAGAGGTCCTGGGTTCGATTCCCGGGTCGGGCAAAGTGTTATTGGGCTTTTCCATTAGGAAATTCTCAGTAGCAGCACGGAGTCTGGAAATGTGCCTGAAAAACGGCAATAGGCTCGCCACCTATTACGTGGGACTGATACATACTTGGCGAAATGTGGGTGCAGAAATGCACCTCTGCCTACCCCTTCGGGGAATACAGGCGTGAGTTTATGTATGTATGTATGTCAATTTGATGACCGGGTACGCACAGGCTGATCCCGTTACAATAAGTTGTAGAGGGTGTATTCTTTCAACACGGCGGTTTGGATGGACACAAATATTCTGCCACCAGTACATAGCATCCGCAGAAATCACGCTTATTCACTAAAACGCAATAGTTTTGCATCACGTCGATTATTTTTTGAGTCTTGGTACCTCAGTCCCATTCATGCCACAGTTTCTACTATAGCCTAGTTTACAAGTTGCGCATTCTGCTTATCTCATATCAAAGTCGGGTTATGTCGACATGAACAAGAAATGCAGTTAATATGTTTAAAACTTAATAATAAGTTTTATCCATGCATATAAAAGTGGTGGTACTTTCCGCGCTGAGTTCGCTGTGTTCCCCGAGTGGTGTGACGTGGCGAGGTGTCTCACTCGTCATATTCCGCGGCGCCGGTGTTTTTGTTGCGAGAGCTCATCGTGTATTCATCTCGTGCCGGCACCCGTCCTACACAAAATGGCCAGCTTCGCCCTTCGGCAATTCACCACATTCAGCCGTTTAAAAACGACCTACTAACTTGGACTGTGAAATGGTTATCCGTTTTGTTCCATAGATATCAAGAACGATTTTCGATATGTTTTTTGAGATAATCTGATCGTTAGAGGAAGTTTGAAAGTAGCTCCTGTGATAGATAAGCTGAAAGGATACCGTCTGTCGTGGCATACCACGTTATGAGAAGGGATGAATCATATGTAGTTGAGATAATCTAGTGAAACGGGTATTTTAGTTCAATTATTAGAAACTGTTGAATAATTGTGATAAGCCGTGGATAAATGTGGGATGGACGGCTATGTAAATGTGTTATTTGAAGACTTACATAGTTTTGATGGCGCGGTGTGCTGTGACTTTTAAAAGTCAGGAGTGTTTTATTCAAATATAATTGAAGGTTTCGTAAACATTTGTGACGAATATTACACAAGTAGCAGGGATGGGCTGTGGCCGAACCACACAATATTAGGAGGATTCTTTTTTGACAAATTTATAACCAAAGCGTCTAGATCTAGATAGCCCTATCAACCATTATTTTATGAGTTCCCTACATTGCTATAAATAGACAGATTTTTTTTCGTGAAATTAAATTATTTCTACACCAATATTGTTATAGAAAAAGAAAACATTCGCTTGTCATACAAATACAGCATCAAACACAGTCGTTGTTTTGCAAATCAATAAAACAGTTTGCTTTGTCCCGCTCGTGTAACAAGCTTACGTGGAAAGCGTGACAGTTTAAATAATACGTAACGTATCGTCTCAAATACGCGGATAGGATGATACGTGAGGCGAAACGCAAGTCGGCAGCGTGGCGGCGTGTCAGCGTGTCAGCGCAAACGGTCGGCGCGTAACGTGCTGGGCGCGTCACGCCGCTTGCCTCGTCACGCGCACTGTCGGGGGAAATATGTAGCATTTGAACGCCAACTATTATTAAAAACAGGCCTAGAATACTTTATCTGCTGTGTTAGGTTAATACTCTGCCCTCATATTTCAATACCGCTATCCAAGAAAAAAAAAAACGGGTGGCAATTGAAAACTTCAATATTAACGTTGTGAATTTTTGAATATTTTGGAATGGTTAGGGAATAATTTCGCACAAATTGCTTTATCAGTATAAAAGTACCATCATTACCACGTAAATAAAATACAATATTTATTGCGCTATCGTACACAAACATGACAATTTATATTGCATAATGCGTCTTTTTTTTATTTATTTAATGCCTATTACGCATTTTCGATCAGGGTCACGTGATATGACGCGAGTTCAAAATTTTTTACCCATCCCAAAAAAGTGCACAGCGCCGCTAAACAGTGATATTGAAGAATAATATTTTCGGCCTGAGTGGGGCACTTGTGGGACAAATATCGCCTACGACTTCGGGAAGCCCTGCGTGTGAGTGAACGCATGTATATATATTAATGAATTAGAATGGTATGCAGTTGGTATGTTCATTAATATCCAGCACATCTGCAGGGAAGTAGAGCGCGTCGACTCGCTCCAACGCCACTCTCTTTGTTGCACAAAAAAGCTATTCATTTCAAATCGTTTTATAGCCGTTCATAAGCAAGCGTGGTTCGCTTTTTTCGCTTTTTTACCGCTCATAAAAATATTCACAGAAGGTATTTATGAA
This sequence comes from Hemaris fuciformis, assembly GCA_907164795.1. Classification (NCBI taxonomy): domain Eukaryota; kingdom Metazoa; phylum Arthropoda; class Insecta; order Lepidoptera; family Sphingidae; genus Hemaris; species Hemaris fuciformis. The sequence continues at coordinate 18,191,774 of OU015435.1, read as the reverse complement.
TTTGTCCGTGTTCTCGTAATCAGCTTACGCGCTCGGATGGCTTTGCGACGTAATATCTTCGTCAGATCGTCCAAATTACGGACGAATAATATCTGCCTGTGCCAGTTTAATACCGCGGTTTAGAAAATAACACAGGTTTTATTAAACGCTGTTGTTATTGTGGTCTTATGTGTGTACGTGAGAGGAAGGTGGCTGTTTGTGTTGCGGATACTGACCGTCTTTGATTGTTATACAATATCAACCTATATATTACAGCTAGGCTTCGGAAAAGACGAAGAAAAAAAATGTTATAAAAATCTATACTAATATGAAAACCGTTAAACTAGTCTGATTTCTTTACATTTTATAGTCATACAACGAATTCATACGTCTCTCAACAGGTGTGGTAGTGGCAAACATTAACAATGAGCCGTCATAGAGACGTCAATACGAGTACAAAAAAAACACGACTCCACCCGAGACATTTCATTCATCTGCACGTCAACACGCTGTGATGGCGTCGACACAAATTCGTATTACATTTTATCTGCGGAAAAACATGATTCGGCCAGAGAAAAAAACAAAAATATGCGCGGAAGGCATCGATCTTCTCAGAACACACTTTCATTATTCACGAAGCGGTTTCACTGGGTGTGGGGGCAGATGTGTAACAAGACGGGGGCCAGGGGAGGTCGACCGCCCAATACGACGGTTCGATAAACCGATTACACTGGTTTATGTAGTTTGTTACAAAGGAAATATAATAATATTGTGAAATGAATTAATCATTGTTGAGTGATCGAGGTAATGCCGAATTAATGGAGAAATATATTGACAAGACAACCTTTGTATTGGATCGTCTGTATTTCGCAGCAATGGATTCTGGCAGGCAGTCTGTTAATAATCAAGATATACTATTTTCAAGTGAACAAATCGGTGTATATTACAAGAATATTGTAGAATTATTGGATTACCAAATATCCTCACTTATTATTAGTTTTAGGCTACGCTTTGTTCTGCTGTCTTTTCTAATTTATATCGAACAATAACGTTATAATAAATTTGTTAAAAAAATCAAAGCTTGCCTATTAAATGTTGCGTTACAATAACTTAATGTCAACAAATTTTATTTATTTGACATTAATATCAAGTTGTTCCCTGACATTCTTAAGTTGTCAGACAGTTGATCCTCGTAAACTATAAGAAAGGTTTAGGGCCCCAGTGTGCGCCTGGGCTGGTCCTGTCATAGATGTAGTTCATTTTCATATTTGCAGAGCGCGGCCGGTGCGCGGCGTGCGTAGTTAAGGCGTAGGTATGAAGCGGAATTGCAAATTTAAACATGACTCCATCGCGCACAGTCGTCAGAGCTTCCCTCTTGACTCGTGCCAGATAAGTGCTCGCTGGGTTGTTTGTGCCACGGCTTGCGTCGTCAATGTGGAGAATAAGGCTTTACTGCCGTCCCGTATGAAAATATAGCGATCAACTGACGCTTCAATTTACTTACAACCGACTGAGGTACTATTTACGGCGCAGGATTGAAAAACGACCACATAGTGCACCTTGTGGCAAATGACTTTCCCAGTATATAAAGACTAACAAAAATGATGAAATCGTAAGACCGATGTGGCTATATATTGCTTTTAATTACCAGTTATTTACAGGTGACCGTAAGAAAATATAAGTGTTTTAAACAAGATGAAGGCATCTCCTGATGGTCACTTTTTTTCAATCATGCTCAGTAGCGTGGTTGCGTTATATGCGGATGATACATGTAGTCCGTTTTAATTTAGAGACATTTCTAGCAGTCTACAAGAATTGGACAACCTGTCAGCGGTCACCATTATTTGACATGTAAACCGAATGCGTAAAAGCAAATCCCAAAAACTGTCAAATCTATGATTAATTTCACACAATTAATGTGCTTTGTGTAAATTTCGCGATTGATAGAAATAGTTTGACAACAGATTAGTGCAGCGGATAATTAATGATTTATGTGTCACGGAATTTGTGTCCTATACTAATTAATACATAATTATGTATTGTTGTAAAAAATTGCGATGGCCTCAAGGTTAAGGTCGTGGATTAAAACCCCAGGCACACACCTCTGGCTTCTCGAAGTTATGTTTGTATTCTCAATTAATTATCACTTACTTTAACGGTGAAGGAAAACATCGTGAAGAAACCTGTACACCTAAAAATTTCTTAGGAATATCCTAGGTGTGTAGTCCGCCAAGTCAGTTTTAGAGAAAGCCCGTGCCCAGCAGTGGAACGTATATGGGCTGATGATGATGTCGACTCGTTGATTCCGGTGCAATATTCACGAGTGAGATGGAGAGGTTATATTATGTTGTTCACTTTGATACTCGCAGACTTTCCTGAAACACGACCCACATATGCTGTTCATTACGATGGGTGTCACATTATGTACAACGGTACGCTAGCCGGCTCATAAAAATGTCTTGCTACAAGTACATTGCGCTTCATTTTCACTCATATTTACAAAGTAAAAAAATGGAACATGATTTAGATAATAACGTACCATTATATGCATGACAAAACATGGCTCTTGTTGAAAGAACAAAAAGTTGATATGATATTTGTCATGTAATATGTATTGAGTGTTATCGGGGCGCAATATCTCGTGTGATGGAGTCGTGTGAAAGTGATTGCCGCACAAAGACACGCCGCGGCGCTTTGTTATTTGTCCGCCCTTTGATTCATTATCCGACGCGCGCCCGCTCGCTCACAAATATCATATATTTACCGTTAGCCTCTCTGTATGGGGATATCATGTGGAATTTTTATCTATTGATGTCTCATACAATGAAATAACGCTTTATCGAAAATACTCGGTTTACTTGACAGACATGTGAGATCGAACATTTTGATTGTACCGAATAAAAGAGGAAAAATATTTTCAAAATTAACCGTTCATTTGAATTTCAAGTCAAAGTTAAATTGATGTTAAGTTTTATAACACTACAAGGCGGAGATAAATACGAAGTTTTATTAGAATAGCACTGAGCGAAACCTCCACGTTACCTACTAATCAAACCACGATTTGCGTATCAATCAAATCTCAGCTGATAGCAAGACGCTGGCAGTAAATTCGCGGAGCATACACGTAAAGACAGGGCAGTGCTCAGTGGCGCGGCACGGGGCCCGCAGCCCGCGCCCCGCCGCCCCCCAGTGCCCTCGCACCCCGCCGCCCTGACCGCCCATGATTCATACCTGTCGCATCCGACGCGCGTCCGGAACGGGATTTACGGCTGGCGACACACTCGCCTACATACACGACACAACACTAAATATGTTAATGTTTTTGCATCCACATTACTGCTGCAAATGTAAAAATGACAGGAATGTCATACGTGGTTCTTCGTGCGTCAGTTGTGTCGTGACATCATTTTTTATACCTTTAAGTACCTAAGTACATTAAGAACAAAAAATATAATAAGGTCTTAAAAATGACCAAAAATCCAGACTCGAATTAGTATTATGATAAATTAAAGTTTTTGGAGATTGATGATTTCATAAATCCTTTATGACTACCTACAGATGTGCTAAATGCACTGATTTGAAAATCGATGCACCTTCAAATACATTTAATATCAACAATAAAAATTAAAAGGAAATAAAATGCAATCCACAATGTTCCAAGTAAGTGATAGATCGCTTTACTGACACAAAAATGCTTTCCAATCTCATTATCTATCAGGAAGCTCGTAATTTGCCAAAAAAGAATTCACCGCAAGCCGAACTGGGTCGGCGATGTATCAATTTCAAATCTATCGTTAATCTTTTAAAAACTTCCGAACACGCGCGGAGTCCTACTGACGATTAACATCGCGATTTCTTCGTGGAAAGTTGGTGAATCAGATTGTTTCGCCTCTGAACGCCCCTCCGCCCCGCCGCCCCTGCCGCCTCTCACGTTTGTTTAACTCGGCAAACTCCAGTTCGGTAAGCCGTTTCGCGCTTTTACACCTACTTAGCGACTGCTCCACGGGTTTGTGTCTATAACGATGAAGTAACAATGTTTTTGTTCACGCTATTTTTCATGAAAGTATTTCAACCGTAGCAGAAATAACATCTATCAATTGCTATTTTCTCATTGCAAGGAGACTGGTGACGGCTGGGAAAGAAAATAAAGTCGACGCGATCGGTTTCAGTTGTTACTAAAATAGCAATGATCGTTCAAACAATGCACCGATCCAGTGAGGGGGCTGAATATTTTATTTGATCGACCGCCAGTCTATATATTAACCGATAAAACTGTGCCAACCAATATGCATGTTCAAGTAATAGGTACTATATTGATCCTATATTTATTCGGCAAGTTTAATTTACAGCGTTCTTTCCACGTTTTTACTGCTAGTAAGAATTTTCTCCTTAAATAAACTCAGCACGATCCGTGAATCGATCACAGAACCCCTAAATCGTACCGTGCTCATTTACTCGACCGCGCGCCTAAACCTCGAGACCATCACTATTTCTAAAAATATTAAGTTGATTTTAATAATGGGTATTCATAGGTTGAGCCTTTTTCTTATAATAGTAATGTATTGAGTACTGAACGATCGGAACATTGCCATTCTCGAGGAGAAAACCAACTGTGCTTTATGTCACATACAAGTTTGTTGCAATAACATCGCGAAACTCACAAAATTTGCAAACTTTTCCTTTTAAGGCTCTTAAATCTTATAATGCTTTTATAATTCTCGCACAGAGAATTATGTTCGTATTCTTACGCGTTATATTTAGCCGCTGACTCTATCCCGGCCGTTTTTTACAGAAAGTAAAATGTAACGATAACTTGAAAAATAATAGTGAAAAACCCGCCGTCATACGATCTAAGTCGCCTCATGGCATCGGATGCAATGATAAAATGTTATTGTTGCTTTTTGTCACCGGACTCGCCGGCGCTCCGGACACGACGGTAATCCGTTCGCGCCGGACAATGTGCGAAGTGCACCAAATGCCGCGTGAAAACGTACAAAAGGCAAGGGAGACCGTGGACACAGTTTATCGCGGATAATTCCAAGTTTTCATCACGGCTTAGTTTGGCGGTGAGTGGCGCACAGATTTAATTGAACTACGAACGGCTAATTGACCTGCTTTAGAAACTCGACCTTATTCGAGACACGTTGCTGAGGTTATCTGAGAGGCAGATAAGCAATCAAAGGCCACTTCATCAACTACGAGTGTAAGTCAAATGAAAGTCATTGTTCGACTAAAGATTTATATTTTTTTGTTACAAATTAGGTCGAAACAATTAACAACGACGTTAATGGCGTATACATAACTTTGTTGGCTCTGTTGTGACCTTAAGTATGTAAATTGAATATAATGCTAGCGATAAAGCATGTGATATGATTGCGACGGCGCGATTCATTAGCGAATAGCGACAAACATAGCGTGAGCGGCTCACGGCGAATGGGAGGAACTTCACTTGAACAAATAGCACTCGCGAGCCAGCTTTAACACTCGTCAAACACGTCATACTCGTGGTTTGTGTGTTGAGCGGCAGCGGTTTCATCCGATTTATGTATTTTGACAGTTATTTTACAAGTAACCAATTTTACCCGCACTAGGCCAGCATGGTGGACTAAGGTCTAAACCCTCTCAGTTATAGAGGAGGCCCGTGCCCAGCAGTGGGACGTACATAATGCTGATTATGATGAAGCAATTTTAGGAACATAGAAATACGTTAATATACTCACATTTAGATGTGTTTAGAGATACATTTCTGCAGCGACATTTCATCGGAAGTATTTAATTTTCCATATATAAAAGGGAGCGAGCCTATTGCCATTTTTTGGGCCCCTGTCTAGTTACCGAATTGCTATGGAGAATCCCCCAATCTTGGCGTCGCGTCGGTTCAAAGTAGAAACGATACTCTTGAATGTACATACAATATGTATCTATGTGTATTTACAATATTAATCACAAACTAGAAAGTCTATTAATAAAATGCAGAATGTCAAACCCCTTGTGAATTAGACCGCGTCGTGTGTCACTGTTAAATAATGTATGGAATAGGCTTCAATCGATCTTTGCCCGCAGCGGGCCGCCGTCACACCGTTATTCCGGAACACTGTCATACCGAAATAGATCCTGTTAACGAAAATGGATATTCTTGAAATTATTGATTGTTTTTTTATTACTATTAAGTTTAGTTTTGGGTATAATGAATTTAATGAAGCCCCATTTAAAAGATTTTAATCCATTGCATTTACAAACATATAATATTATATGCCTTGCATTATACTAGTTTACGTTTACTGTATGTTATACCTACATACCTACATTATGTTATGTATAAATGAACCGCCCTTAATTCGATCGTTGTAAGATTTTCAATTGTCATATTCACAGTAGGTTCGAGGTAAATATCTGAAACATACATTTATTGTGGGTACGGAAATGCACGTCTGCCGAACCCTCCCGGGGCTGAGGCGGCATGAGTGTGGGTTAGTCGCGTCAGATTACTAGTATTTATCTTTTCCATTAGTTGTGAACTTTAAAGGCAACAGCGTACATATTCATACGATGAGCGCGCTCGTGAATGGGATTGGTCATTGACAATCGACAGATCAGATTGTTCGTTTGAGCAAATGTTAGTCAGCTCTTAAATTTGGACATCTGATCAATTTAGCCATGCATTTTTGAGCATGGGTCTCCTCATACTGAGAAGAGTGAAATGAATTGAAATGACCGTTTATTTATCACGTAGGCAATAGCAGTTTTGACACGTGAATATAAAAAAAAAACCTTAGGCCCTGGTCCATTGAGCTATGAACTATTGGGAGTGGATTGGCGGACTTGAAACTTGAATATTTCTTTGTAAGTAAACTCTAAGGTATGCAATATTTCTCACGTTAAAAATAACTAAATTACTAACTACATTTTATTATTGTACAACGAAGTGAAGATGGGCCGAGGGTATAAATTAATTAATTTAAGCTTTAAATGACTTTATAAAGCATTGTAAACATATCAAAGGCTGGAGTTGAGCCTTGTCGCAGCAACACACGCCGGGCTCGGGCGGGCGCGGCGCCGAGCGCTCGTCGACTCATTATTAATGCCTCACTTAACTTGTTCAATGTCATCCTAGGCTTATTTTGGAGCGGAGGGAACGACACCTAACTAACTCTTTTCTTGAAAGTCTTTACTGGTGCCAATTAAGGTAAGGTTTCACGATGTACGATGAATATGCAATGTGCTTAAGGGCTATTGTGAGCCTCGTGCTTGGTTACAAAGAGTGTGGAGAGAGTGTTTAAATAGATCACGTATACGTATTTTTTTTAATGTACGTGCGACGCGACGCTGCTTATGTCAATTAGTCTCTACCTCTATGATATACATCTTATTTATCTAGCTGTGCAATATTAATAACTTTCTTTTATAAATCTGACTGCCTCGTGGTCTCGCGGTACAAGTATGTGCCGCGCGATCTAGAGGTCCTGGGTTCGATTCCCGGGTCGGGCAGAGTGTTATTGAGTTTTTCAATAAGAAAATTCTCGGTAACAGCACGGAGTCTGGAATTGTGCCCGAAAAACGGCAATGGGCTCGCCCCCTATTACGTGGGACTGATAAATACTTGGCGAAATGTGGGAGAAATGCACCTCTGCCTACTCCTTCGGGGATTATAGGCGTGAGGTTATATATGTATGTATGTATGTCTTTTATAAATATATTTGTATATATAGTAAACATATTTATTCTAAATGCGATACAACTGGGCCGTCCAATCCTAAAAGCCGTACAAAAGGAGGCGTTGTCTTTTACAGCAAAATTTCATATTCAATGCGGTGTGTATAGAATGGAATACGGAGCGAGATTTAGTAAATCCTAAGCTTAGAACAGAAAAGTTCGCTCGGCTGATTCGCTCGAAACGATCAGATTGAGCGGAGTGAGCGGAGGCGGGCGACAGTGCAAAACTGTCCGGGAGCTACGTGCCGCGGCGACGCTACCGCTTGTTGTCGCGCTCGTCTCGATATCGATAGCGTATCGACGTCGTAAAACCGCACACCTATTCTTTCAGTTTTTGTACGCAGGCACGGCAAAGTGACTAGTTTAGAAGTGTACAGTTAAACTACAGTAGTAATCGGACGTAGAAATGGCAAGAATTAGCGTTCTAGCTACAAGGCCTTAAGTCTATTGTAAAGGAACAAGTTTTATTTTAAACAACAACTATTTAATAATGATGAAAAGATTACAGAAACAGGTTTACCTCTCGTCTGAATTGGTATTTGTGCAGATAAGTATTCCTTATACCAGCGAAAATTATATAAAGATAAATAAATAAATACAACCAACTGTCACATACATACATATGTGCATAGTTCTGACCCCAAACTAAGATACGAGTCTTTTTTAGTGGGTATCAGAAATTACGAAGGACTTTACGGTCTTATAAAAACCCAGATCCGAAACAAATATTTGTGGATCACATAAACATTTGTCTCGGTGCAGGAATCGAACCCGTGGCATCTCGTTTCACAAGATGGTTTCTAAACAACTGCGTCACGGGTCTGTCAATAATGTATCCGTACGTAGAAACCCACCGACGATCGTGTAGTTCGGCTAAGGCTGGATAATTGGCATGACACGCGACAATATCGCAGCGCGGAGGCCGCACGTGCCCCAACTGTTCACACTACACTCGTCCTCATGTAAAATTCCCTCGCGTTCGAGTTTCGCCAGTAGCGCAGCATCGGTCGCTTTGTTATAGGCACTCGACGCGAATGCAACTGCAAACTGGCTGAAACAAATCCAGGCGCAACTGGGTTATCCCATCGCGCTGGCGTCGGATATTTGTCCACGCACACAGCTTCATAACACGCTAACTGGTTCCGAGCATGTACCGCAAATTCAGGATATTAAGTTTTCAATAACTCTGGTTTCGTTGTTCCGTTTATAGCGCAAACTTCTATACTAGTCTGTGCGGATGGGCCAACTTCGACAGTTTCGGTCCAGCTCTTGTTATAACAATCGGAAGCAATTTATATAATCGCTAGTATAAGTTTTTGTTGATGAGATCAGTTATTGTATTTCCTGCTTGGTTCAACCTAGGCGGATTTGTTTAATGTGTAAAGCGTGACGTTCTGCGACATTTGCCTAGTTGTTTTGCGGGCTGCTTTCAACAGGTCGCCCTGGAAGTCTTTATCAACAATCCTCATCATTGTGACTATTTGATTTTTATTTCGTGGTGTGAAGAATGGATTCTTCGCTCAAAGGATTCAGAAAATATAGTTAATAGGAAGGGGAAAAATCGTGGTCTGTAAATAAAGTGGTCGGACGCAATATTTAAAATTATTTCATGTCATTTTGAGAACATCAGCTTATTAGAAAACAAAAAAGATTGAATGATCAAATCATTTGAACGTGTCGAATATTATTTTTCAAAGTGAATCTGTGCGTGCCCTGTTGTGATGGAAATTAACATAATATTGTCGCGAGAGTAGATTAACTCGGCGGTCCCGGGGCGACGCAATCAGCAATCAACCGAGCCCGCTCCCGGGAATTGTCACATGTCTGTCCCGGACAACGAGACGGACGTCCGGAATGGACTTTTAAATCACTTCCAATATATTCACAGAAAAGTAGAAAGTCTTGTTCGATTTGTGTGACTATTATCGGAAAGGTATCCATTATTATGTACCCTAATGGAATTAGGAGCTCACCTCATGTTAATTATTTATCATATTATAAAAGCGGGAACATGTGAATAGAGTTAGTTATCGAGTCGAGTATTTCCGATTTTTTAAAATTTGCTAGAAAATCTGTTAAACTTTTATGCGAATTAATTAAATATTTGCAACTGGGCCCTGCTTTGCACGCGCACAATTTTACATAAAAACAGTATCCTTTTTTTTTCACCGTCACGTTGATGTTCATACCAAAAACCGAATTAAACAATCACAGTTTTCCTGTTTAGCTTCCATTCAATCCATTCCTCGATATCGATCCATTGCTTTTTCATTGCATTTGGTTTAGGCGCGAAGGGGGGTGGTTTAGAGATGGTTGTTTAACATTCAATAACAATTATCATTTATGTACAATCATTAATGCCCCATTATTTTAAATGTCCGTACTATAAAACCAGAACACACTCGACTAGTGAGAACGGGTGGAAGGCCGCAGGGAGAGTAAAGCAGACAGTTTAGACAGGTAGGTCACATCGCGCGTTACATAACCCAGCCATAACACTTAGACTTTATCTGCACTAAGATAAAACTCAAGAGAAAGAATGGGATATAAAATAGTAATATTTTTGGAAAGCCTAAGATCTAAACAGCGTAGTTATTACAAGACATTTGTGAAATAAGTGAAGTAGCGAAGGCCTCGAGGTTAAGGCGCGCGACCGAGAATCTTGGCGATTGCGGGTTCAAACCCTAGGCACACACCTCTGACTTTTTTAAGTTATGTGTGAAGGTCATGTATGAGGAAGACATATGCATGTCCGGCACTTGGCTTCTTAATGACGATGTGGGATCAGGACTATGTGTGTGACTGATCGGTACTATCCATTATGTGTTTTATTGCACTCAAAGTATCTCAACCGAATTAGCATCGCACATACAACATTGGTATAATCTTAAGAGCGTTTACGCGGTTTTAGCGTAATTTGAGCAAAAACAGTACTTTTAGAACGCCTTAAATTTGATGAAAGACTCATCGTACAAACATGTTAATTACCAATTATTTTAGAGAATATTGTCATCTAAATAGTTAGTGAAGAACATTTTAAGATTTTTGTGTAAATTTTGATAAATAACAAGATAACTGAACGAAGGTTTTCATAAATTCAATTTTATACCATTTTCGAGGCTCAAAATTCGGGTCTATTTATAACATATTTAATCAAAATAAAATGTTGTTGAATTGGAAATATCCTCAAGCAAATATTTGGTGAAAAACATTTTAAGATTTAGATCCCTTATCAAGTAATAAAACATTTAAGGCATTCGAAATATTGAGAAATTACTGTCAATACAGTATTTTTTCGACCCATATATTATGATACTTAAGTTAATAAAACAACAACCTTTTATAATATAAGAACGTGTACTTGAAAATGTACAATTTTTTTTTAAGAAATTTCACGAATGTATTTTATTATAAATATTTAAAAATGTACTATAAAACGCTACGCACAGCCCGGTGCAAATCAGTCCACCGCAAGGCTTTTCAAAGTGAGGATATGTCGCTTTGCGCTCCGTAGATTTTTAGTTTCGTCGATGTTTTCGCGGTTATCTGACTGTATTCCGAACAATGGTGATATAAGTTAACATTTTATAGACTCAATAAACATTCATTCATTTTCATTGCATATCGACTATAACTATCGACGCTCATATTTACGCGAGTCATATTTACCGAAATTCGACTAGCCGCTTGGCGCGTAAACGCTCTTAACCCTGTTGATTTAAGTTGGAACGTCTTGCACGATTGCCCACGTGGCCGACGAGACGCACTCGGCACGTAATATCGTGTCACGTGACACTCAATAAGAGTTGGCCGACGACCGAGGACGCGCCGCTCGTTACCTCCGCCCTATTTCATCGGAGCCCGTCACTCACCCAATGACAACCGGCCCACCAATGATTAAGCCCGGCGCACACTATCGACAAAGGCTCCGCAAATTTTGAAAACTTAAATAACTCTTATCATCCTTCTGAACGGCGTGATGGCCTCGAGGTTTAGGCGCGCGGTCGAGAATTTCGGCGGTCGCTGGTTCAAACCCCAGGCACACACCTCTGACTTTTCGAAGATATGTATGAACGTATAGGTATTTTTAAAAAATAATTCCAGTCTCTGTGTTCCTACTCAAATTCTCCCAATTGTCACATTAAATAACGTTTTTAGCAGAAATCCATCCAGTTACTTTTCGAGCGCGAACTCTTGTACAGTACCTATGTAATCTTGTCAGTTTTATTTATCAAAGCAATTCAATAGGTCGGTACAATTGAGTCGAAAGAATTCTACTTAGAACGTATTATGCCATTACACTCAAGCATACAACTGCAACTAAAGCCTGAATGCAATATCTTGAAACGGCATCTAGCCATTCAGTTTCAATTGTGTTCCGTTATACTCCCTAAAAGCTTTTTAACTGGCTTTAAAGGATAATAAAGTAAGTGTATGTGCGGTGGTTCTCACTACCCAACTATTATTATAATAATTTCATAAAAATAAAATGAAATGAAACGAAATATTCTTTATTTAATCTATAAAATGTCCAACACATCACTTAAATTCAGTAATTTCAAAATTTGGTTTACTACCCTGTTCGAGAGGTAATCATCACTAGAGAAGAACGAGCAAGAGACACTAGTAGTTAGTGTTGCTCTTTTCCAATCAAGTAATAGTTTACAATATTGATACGAAGCTTATAATTTCTGAATAAGAGCAACTCATTAATTCAATCACAAACTACTCTACTGAATAGGTGAATAACCAGATTAAAAGTTGTTGAATATGTGAAAAAGTTTAATTAAATAAGTATATATAATTAAGAAAATCAGCCAGAACACACGAACAGCACCCGTTCACGAGTATGACGCACGTGCCAGCCATCGGTCTCCTCAACAATTTCCATAGGGAAGTGACCGATACACGACGCTGCCATAAGCGCAGACATTACAGCGAGCATGACATACCATGTTAGGCATAACACACTGATTGACCCTAATGAGGGCTTGTACTTAAGAACTATAACGTACCTATAAAACCAGCCATAAGTGCCTAAAGGATTAAAGGTTAATCTCAATCTGCCTCAGAACGTATAAATGCTTCTGAAACAACTAGGCTTTTCAAATGAATAGTTTTCAACTTGGTGGGGCTTATAATGAGTACCGCTGATTCGAAACTCACAAGCCTCTTTGTTAATTCAACCCGGCTTTTAATCCGGTGCACTTTAACTTGTGCTATATTAAAATCGGATAAGTTTTAATAGACTACGCAAAACTAAACTCAAATGAAAAAGGCAATTAATTGTTAGTAATTAGATGGCTTGCCATCGTGTTTATTTAAGTAGTAAAGGCTTACGATGACTCGAAAATTTAGTTTATAGTCTCGAATGATATTGTAGCAGGTCTTTGTGTGTCAATTACCTAATACGTCGATATTTGCGGAGGTTTTAAAAGTATCGGTTGAATAACCCGGGAGACTTAAAATTTTAGACGATAGTATGAATAGACTGCAATACTTTGATGATTAAGTAAAATAATGTTGCCGTTCTAATTCCAGTATAATGTAGATTACTATAAAAGTAACACTTTTCAGAATCGGATAAATTGTTACTAAGCTACGCAAGCAAATAGTAAATATACATATTGACTTCTGCATTTATAGCTCTGATTCCGTGGCGCGGTTGATTAGAGGCCAGGCTGTGGCCGCGGTATCAAAACCGTCACAGATGTAAATAGCTGTGTGGCCAAAAATATTAGTCTCCAGTCTAAGGAAGGAATACTTTGTCAGATTCTTAATTCCGAACTTCTAATCTTTAATTATTGTGAACAGGTATACAATTCTCGAGCATTTAATTAAATTATATTGAAAAGGAAATAAGCTGGAAGTGTGCGCTCCACGGGTATCTAGTGAGGCGAGGTGGGGTGGAGGCTGGGTAAATTAGACCCCACCCGTGATTGGTCCGAGCGAGTGATCGTGAGCGATGGGAGGACGTGCGTTTCTTGTCGATTGTGCGTCCAAATGAGCCGGAACGTAATCATTCTCCCGGCTGTGAATGTAATACTCTCGCGTTTCGCTTGATTACTGTAACAGGTAAATGCTGACTCTTTTAAAGGTTTTAAAACACGTTCAGCCGTTTCTCTCCTATGAAAAAAAAACCTGTTATATTTTGTGAAAGCCATGTATATTATACATTACTGACCGATTAGCACAGGGTTAAGTGAAATTTGTTTCGCCGGGTCTTCTTAGTCAGGGTCGCGTTTGGATCCGGTGGTACCATTAAAATAATACGTGACGTTTCGGAAATACACAAGGTCCATCTCGTTATTTACTTTAAAATAATAATAATAAGATATTGTGTATTTCCTGATGAAAACTAAAAATAAATTTAAAAAAAAAACCGTAAATATTTTTGTACAGATTATATAAAATGAACCATAGTTAAATTATAACGTAATAATAAAAGATTTTTCTTTTCTGTATTGACTTGTCATAAGTGCTATTTGATTGCCTACCAAATAAAGCAATTTTATTTCATTTTATTCAATTATAGGTATAAATATATACGTTTGCACCTCTTACTCTCGAAAAGCTATATTATATTTTAGGTCCCACTTAACATTGAACCAGCATATTGCATCTTACCGATCATATTCCAAGCTAAATCTACTCGGATTATTCAAGCGGAAAAACCCAATAAGACGAAATTTTACCAACTGTACTTCGCTCAACATACAAACCTTCACGCATTTCGTAAATCTGCAAGTCATGGTTATACAGCGCGTTTACAAAAATCACATCGCGCACCCGTGTTAATGTCGGATAGCGGCATGTATAACAAGTTCAATTATAAATTTATTTTCATGGCAAAATTGAAAGCTGGCGTGACCTAATCCCACATGCGACGCTCGAAGGTCGTCGACACAAATACAAAAAATTAGGTTACTTTAAAACATTAATTATTATTTCAACATGGAAATTGCATTGGCAATACACCGCCGTAAAGTTACAGCAACTGCACGCGGCAACGTTCGCTAATATTAAAATATGAAAAATTTCATGTTTGCGGTTCGAGTTTGCTCTTACCTCCAAATTGAGATGAAACTTTCGAGATATCTCCAGTGAGCTGCGCCGCTTGCCCCGAAACTTTACGATTCTCTCGGGGTAGTATGTTTACGTTGCTAATCGATAGGATAATAGTTTCCAGTGCCTAACATTGTCTAAGTTCTTCTTATCTCCGGCTAGTAGCCAAAAGGGAAGAAACTAAATTGCTCAAGATAAAGCACAGACAATTTTCAGCAATCCTTTATAAGAATTGATATTATTCTCATGATGTTCATTTTTATAACTAGAACAATAGTATAGTAAAGCCCACTGCTGGACATATGATTGCCCGAAAAGTTCCAGGAGTGACCTGCTAAAAACGACCAGCAACCAGAGGTTTTCCGAGGTCTATACATTTTTCCTATGTAGATGTTTTTTTCCTTATTTTATATGTTATTAGTTAATATTTTATTTGACATAAGCATTTGTCTTTCAGTTCCTTTAGATATTGTTTTTTTTTTAATATACGGCAAAGCGTCATTTATTTAACCTTTAAAAATTAACCTATGTAGGTGAAACCCACGGAAAGAAAATCTAGATCCCACACAGACTTAGCTTCGAATGATCACAGCGCGACTTTCCAGTCGCTTTTGTGTAGTAGTATTAAACCAGGCAAACTAAACCTGAGCCGGCCATTAACAAAGCGCACGGAGACAGGAGCGTTTCGCTGCTAACTGCGGCTCCAACAACGGCCAAAGTTGTACTTCAATTAGTTTAAACGTCTCCAATTAGTGTAAGCGCAAGGAATCATAGCAAAAAGCTAGTGTAGCAATATCCATTAACATGCACTCTGGTTGCGACTGCGATACCCCCCCCCCTACCCCCGTCGCCCTCGCACCCCCCTCACCGCGGTACGCCCAACGTAATATTAACTTGTTAATTATTATTTGAATTTATAATTGAGCCATTTTGTTGTTGGCGACGTTTATGACTTTTGTTTACGAGCTGGCCCTGTTCCGTTGAATCGGAATATGGGACTCCATAATAAATAGGCCCCTAGCTTCTAATTATTCAAAGTGATAACAATATCGCAACGGTTAATTGTCCTACGAAAAGAGTAAGTCAAGAGTACTTTTAACCGACATTAAGCACGGTAATATTAATAGAGGTGATAAAACTTTGTCTGCATCACGGCCTATGGCATCTATAGTCCCTACCGGCCCTGTCTATGTAGATATATTATATCTTTGTGTAAAGATAAAACGTGATTAGCTATGTAAGTGATCTAAAATTGTACACATATATATTTATGAACCGATATTTAATTTTATTCCAGACATATGGTGGATGAATTCCAAATAAAAAATATTAATGGAAACTTTTTAGGGATACAGATTTTCAAGCCAAGTTTCACTATATAGTTTCAGAGTGACGTATTATAAATGACTCGAATCGACTGCAATTAAAAAAAAAACTAAAGAGATGTTTTTGTTACTCCAAAGTATCCGACAGGAACGGTTAAACCTCCACGCGGACGCTAACCAACTATTAACCGTAAAGTAAACAGTGACTTGCTTCTGTCAGCGTCATAAAACCTTCAGAATTTCCAGTTTAAAACACTCAACGATAAAGATAAAAAGTTGCAAAAGGCGTTTTCACGTGCGGCGGTGAATGCAGGCCGCACACCTTCGCCGTAAAAAGTATAAAGCAAGGACAAAACGGATTGTTAAACGAACAAGTGAAGTACTGGCCGATATTTCAGCACTCGTCGGGGTTTTTATTTCACGCCATAATGTCCGCACACATCATGCTTGTACTGCTGTTTACAGGTTTGCGAGAACGGTGAGGCAACATCAACAAATTCTAATTGAACCATTAATGTTACTTGCTTTGTTAAGATTTCTTAATTTGACCACAACAAATACATTCTTGGGTTTACAGAAATAGACATTTGGGGGATATTTTTTTTAAAAAAGGTTTCCAAAAAGTATTAATACGAGTAAATGTATAAAGTCTATGTGATTTTGACTCAACCGTTGGAGCTGCTACGGTTAAGAGAGGTTGTCTTATGTAAATGATTAAATATTATACTGATAGTGAACTATTAATACATACATTGTTACCATATTCTAACAACACTACATTTATACCTAATTCAAAAGTAATCAAAATAGTTATTTAAAACATGAAATAAATACACTTAAGATTAAAACTTTGATATTACTGGATAATACTTCAATTTGTTAAGAGTGGATGTGAAAACTGATAAAAAATACTCGGACCAACTGTTATATTAAACAAAAATACTCAAATAAACTTTGAGAATTCAGATCTGATATCCATATAACATCACATGTAGTATCTGTTAAATAAGTTCTCATTCTCCCTACATTGTTATAAAACATCTTAATGGAGCTCATCGTTTAGCGAGAAAACCGATTAAAACTCCACGCGGTAGGTACGACGGTGTCGATGCTCTTGTGGTGACGTGTAACGCATTTAATGCGCCGTAACTCACTAAACAGGCCGGCGGTTAACTTTCTCTTTGTGCATAAAATTACTTAAGGTTCCCTTTTAATGCGATCACAGCAAGTCAGGATCCAGCTAACCCGATTTCCCGAGCCACGTACCCTGCGCTCACTTCATGTTTACTTAGAATGCAAAATCTTGTGTTGGCTCACTTTATTTCCTTGTCCCAATTTGAGAACAAGATATTTATTGGAGAAATTTACGCATGGTACATAGTAAAACTTGTTTGTTTCTTAACATTGAACTTAGTATATGTTACTAAGAACATAAACTCTCAAAAGCTCTAGGTCGTTAATAAGAGCTCCTTTTACCTCTACAGTGTCGTATAGGCTGATGCGTGTGACGTACAAATATTTGTTTTAGGAGTTTCTATCAACCTATGTATATTAAGGTAATGAAATTCTTGCACGAAGAAGGATTTTTTTGGTAAATTGAAATTTTATTTCTCAGAATGTTTTTGTAACGGAATATATTTACCTTCGTCTACAGTAAGTCATTCTTACTTGGTTACATTTATTATACCTTAGAAGGAGAAGGAGAAGGAAGGGTACTTATTATTTATTTCTTAAAATCCATCCTTGTAACTAAACAACAGTAGTAACTTGAGAAATTTTCATGTTTCTGTATACTAATACGCAACGGAAATGTTCATTTTAATAATTGTGAGTTCTGTATTATGTACTAATTTAAACCAAACTAATTTGTTAGTTAATGTATGTAGATTGTATTTTGATCCACAAAATAGGCTTTATAAGGTTTACGCCGTGTGGATTTTGTGTCTAATGGATTGGTTGTATGATGTTTATTCCAATAAATTAGCGTCGACCATATCGAAATAAAAATGTCCTCTTCAAATTTTAATAAACTTTTTGATTAACCTTACCTAACGTGTCTCTTAATTTTTGTGAGTGTCTATCCTTACTTATTTAATGTATCTTGTAATTACAATCTATGATTTTTGCAACGATTAGATACGTAGGAAAAAAATCCTCTTAAGGTTGTCATACTGTTCACTGCCTGTACAAGGTGTGTCATAGAGCAAGCGAGCAACAGCGATTGTTACTTACGAGTTTTGCACCAAAAAGTTTGCTCGCCGCGTCGACTAGGAACTTCATGCACTGACACATTCCACCTTTCAGCTGTATTTCAGCGGTATTTTTCTTTTGTATCCGTTAAACTTTCTCTAATGAAGTTGCATCATGGTAACACCCGGCGTGTTTGTAATGAACTGTCACCGGCGGCGCGCTTTTTGTCACATCCCTACAAATGATTCGCTTTTGTAAAGTTTATATACGTTCTTGTCATACTTTGTACTGGAGTCACGTGGGAAACTAGTTTTTAGTGTTTCTTTTATGAAACACATATTTTTTTTAAATTAATTCAAGCATTTATTTATCTTTTCTAAGTGTGTATGAACAATATTTTATTTTAGAATTATTGGCATTCCTTTCAAAGTTGTTATTAAGGACGCAATTAGTGTCTAATGATGTTGATATTATGATACACGTCTTTAACAGAACATTAATTGCTTTAGAAAGCAAGATAATAAAGGTTGAAATATGCGATTGGTGAATCAAGTAAACAACACTTTAACAAATAGAACGAATGTATCAATTGCTAAATTCAAAATTAAAATTCAGTGCATATTTCACATTCGTGCGAACTTTTCATTATTTATTCACAGACATTGATAGATTACAAACTGTACCAATTTGACTATACGAATTGTCGCTCATGTATCATGGGTCTGACACATACATGAAAAAATTCCAAACGCGTTCCACTTCATGAACAAAGGTGTGACGTATTTAGACTTTTAAATAAATTTATTAGAGTTAAACGATCTTTGAGTAGTTATAATTCACTGTATCTTTCTATGTTGGTATGGCGAAGTGATAACGTACTGCTAACAGAACATCAAGTGGCAAAAGACTCTCGTGTCGCCGGTTTGGGTTATTTCTTATGCAACGTTTTCTGGATAATCATCATCATCAGCCCATATACGTCCCACTGCTGGGCACGGGCCTCCTCTACCATTGAGAGGGTTTAGGCCTTAGTCCACCACGCTGGCCTAGTGCGGGTTGTCGGACTACACACCTAAGAAATTCCTAAGACTTTTTTTTTTTAGGTGTGCAGGTTTCATCACGATGTTTTCCTTCACCGTTAAAGTACGTGATAATTCATTGTGAATACACACATAACTTGGAAAAGTCAGAGGTGTGCCTGGGGTTTGAACCCGCGACCGTTGAGATTCTCGACCGCGTGCCCAAACCTCGAGGCCATCACGACTTCTGGATAATGGGAAAAAGAAATGCGTGTACGGTTAAACTATTCCATAACTTAAAGGTATAATAAAATCGAAACAAGTTTTTACGACTTTAAAGCAACTGCCACGTGTATATATGTAAATGACCAGCTTAGCCGCGGTAATACTACTGTCTTACAGAATACCGAAGCTACACTGTCGCTTTTGATTCAGTAAGTAAGATTGCTGAAGATCCAATTTGCTGGTGGAAAAATATTATACATAAGGCGTAGTGCAATTACAAAAATCTTTAAATTATTGCACATTTATGGTAGCACAAATTGATATCTTGCTATTTTCATTATTTATTTAATTCATTTCATTCATTATCAGCCCATATACGTCCCACTGCTGGGCACGGGCCTCCTCTACCATTGAGAGGGTTTAGGCCTTAGTCCACCACGCTGGCCTAGTGCGGGTTGGCGGACAACAGACCTAAGATATTCCTAAGAACTTTTAGGTGTGCAGGTTTCATCACGATGTTTTCCTTCACCGTTAAAGTACGTGATAATTCATTGTGAATACACACATAACTTCGAAAAGTCAGAGGTGTGTGCCTGGGGTTTGAACCCGCGACCGTCGAGAATTTATTTAAGTTTTATATCAATGACGTAATAGTCCTGTAGCCTCACAAATCCAGTTAATAATTTCCTATCAGATATGAAGTCGACAAGATGAGCCCCCTGTCTGTTAGACAGATCCCTGAATATAAACAAAATGATTAATGGTAGCTTGAAATTTAAGCCGAAGACTGTTACCGGTTTAAGAATGCATTGTTAGTTAAGTTAGATCCGGTAGCCAACTGACTAGTTTTATTGTCAATCGGTGCGCAAGGTAGTCGCTTCTTGTTTGTCGACAATCTTTAAACACCACCGCACTTACTATCAGTGGATAGTGCGTTAAGTTTGCCGAGACAATAGAAAAAATCCAAAATATTTATGGGAAAGAAACCCATGGATTTGCAGAATTCGAGAAGCCTTTTTGTAACGCTTTTGGGTGAAAATTCTTAAGATTTGATAATAAAATATGTCACCGGCATTTTTCTAAATAAATTAACGTAGCGTTAAATCACTTCAAACGCCGCCTTTTATATAATTAATTAATTATATAATTTCCTAAATAAGTCGTGATGGCCTCGAGGTATAGGCACGCGGCTAAGAATCTCGACGGTCGCGGGTTCAAAACCCAGGCACACACCTATGAAATAAATATTTTACCGGTAAAGTAAAGGTAAATGAATTATCACGTATTCATTGTGAATACACACATAAATAAAGTCAGAGGTGTGTGCCTGGGGTTTGAACCAGCGACCGCCGAGATTCTCTACCGTATTCCGTAACCTTGAGGCCATCACTAATATGTATGTATTGTATATAATAAAAGATAAAAGGAAAAGTTAATAAAAGACATTCACAATAAAATTGCCAACGAATAAGCGGTCTCATATTCGCACAACTAAAAATATTTTTCTGAATCGATCGACACATAAAACTGCTAACATCTCCCCAGATCCCTTACTCAGTGTGGCTCGCCTCGGGAAGCATCCGATACAGCGGCGCGCTCTATAACAGTTCTTTTGAGACATCCATCTCTGTGTTGCGTGCTCGTTTGCGCGCCGCCTTATCGGCCCGTTTGATGTCATCGATTGGACCCAAACAAAAATACAGTCATAAAATTTTCCCTTTTGTTTATATTTTAGGGAGATGCGAAAATGTATATCGGAGCTCAGTCTCTCAGATTGAATATAGATTATTTGGGTCGACGGACGGGAGTATTTTGGTAATCTCGCATAAAATATGTACTGCTCAGCGCATTTAATCTTGATGGTCTGGCTTAACAACAACCGAATCATGGCAGAATTGATCAAGAGGCTATGAAATTAGCTCTCCGAACTAGAAAGGTTAAGGGTTCGATCCTCGCCGCGTTGAATGTTTGTAATGCCCATAAAATTTGTCCTCAGCTGAATTCGTGCATGAAATTTGATTTTGTTAGAAGTAGTCAACCATAGTATAAAGATTACTGCGATTTCCAAGCATTTTTTAGAATAATTTCTCTAATATAGCGTTTACAAAATAGGTAATCGAAACACAGAAATCAAGAAATTAATATTTTTACCACCGTATGACTGCATAAAAATTTATCAGCGGGGATGATCACAATCAGTCAGATGAGCTGCCTCTATATTTGTTCTCTCTACTTTAGAAATATTGCTTTTACGATTGCAATTAAGCTTATCACCGTAGATTTTTTAAATTCCAAAAAAATACGTTACTATTTTGTTTTGTTTCATAATACGCTAGAGAAAGCTAAATTAAACTACGTAATGGTTTCGCCGCGCGTTAGTAAAGCGAGTAATGTTTACATAAATAAAATTAATTTCTCACCATATGATAACGAGTGACCGCGACTAATAAATGCGAGCGCGGAGTTAGCGTTACACCGCTCATTTTACTGAGTTATAACTAATGTTGGACCTAATTTGTCGCGCAATGTGTGCGTGCGTGTTTCGCTTTGTAAAAGTAAACGCGATTTGCTAATGTGACTATTAGGCGCTGCGGTTTTTGCTTTTGTACATTGGATATTAGAACACTCAAGACTTTGTAATTGTAGTAGAGTGGATATTGTTACACTGGTTCATTAAACGTCATCATCATCATCAGCCCATTTACGTGCCACTGCTGGGCACGGGCATCCGCTACAACTGAAAGTCTAGTCTACCACGCTGGCCTAATGCAGGTTGGTGGACTACACACCTAAGAAATTCCTAAGAACTTTTAGGTGTGTAGGTTTCATCACGATGTTTTCCTTCACCGTTAAAGTAAGTGATAATTCCTTACTAATACACACATAACTTCGAAAAGTGAGAGGTGTGTGCCTGGGGTTTGAACCCGCGACCGCTGAGATTCTCAACCGCGCGCCTAAACCTCGAGGCCATCACTACTTGTTATTAAACGTAATCTATATATAACGAGTTTATTGTTGACCACAACATTTGTCCCTTATTTCCACGGGGTAAGCACAGGGTATGCTTTAGCAGATTCATAAACATAATTGTTTATAGTAGAATATTCGTGTCCTCTCAGATATAGATCTTCGTCTAGAATGTGACCAACCCACTGCAGTGATCCACGCAAGTGTGTCCCTATTCAAGATCAGCCTATGTACCTATGTATGTATGTGATGGTTATTTATTTATTTATATACACTTTATTGTACACCATGGAATTAAAAAAAAAGGAATACTTAAGACTAAGTGACAATAGGCTTTAGCTTAGGTCTTACCACTGACTGCGATCTCTTCCAGACAACCTAATTTACAAAAAGGACATGTAAAAAGATGACTGTGTAATCAAAAAATAACTTATAAAGAACAATTACAATATATGTGTGAAGTGCAGTAATTGAACCCGAAAAAGAACACCGAGAGCATAGGACCCCGTTGAACAATTGTTCAAAGTAAGTATTGTGACAGTAATTCAGTTTGTATCAATGTTTTATAAATTGTACTCCTTGATAAGTGGTACTTCGTCAAGCCTGAAGATGCCACGAAAAGCCTTCCTCCTATTTATTTTAATAGCCTTAAAGACAGGAAAAACGAGTCCACCGCAGTTAAGACACAAAATGAGCGTAAATCAAACGACACTATGTGGCTATCGGCGCGCAATAAAGTAAGTTTACGGCGTCGCTAATAGACAGCGTGGCGGCGCGGCGGAAGGGGCGAAATGTCCGCCACTAACGCCCCTTTATGATGGGCTCGCCGGTGTTTAGTGGTGATTAACTGGGCCAGTGGAAGCCGCCTCGAGAGTTATGTCATATCTTAAGTGGCCGTTGTGATACATGGGCACATTTATTGATTTATTTATTGGTAAATAGTTAACTGTGCCACTAAATGACTGATAGACTAGTTGCCGTTTGGATGGCCTGTCGGAAACAGAACTGGATTCAGACAGAATCAAAATGCACTACACAACGAGCCCTTCGTTTGCTTATGGATCTTACACGGTAAGTGTCCATACCTTTTTCGGCTTCTGAATACATCCAATTATTTTTACATATGTTATATTTATTTTTATTTTTTTATACTGGCACGGCAAAGTGACCCCATTGCACCTGATGGTAAACGTAATGGGGTCCAGAAAAAGTGCCGACCAGCGAGAGATGATCTCCCGTTGGTCGACACAATCATGCCGGCCGAATACCTCTTCACCTTGTGAAGAAGTTTGGGGGACTAATGCCATGGTGATCAAAGGACCGACCGCGACAAACCGGCCAAAAAATGCCGGCACGGTCATCCTTTCACCATGACTGAAGCCCCCCCGAAAACCGGATATACACTGGCTGATCCCGGAACGCGGCACTCTTGCATGTGCCACTATGGCGGGTTTTACGCCCTGTGTACGGTGGTCGCTATCCGGGCGGATACGAATATCCTACCACCAGCAATATAATTGCCTCGTTATTTATTTACAATGTAGGCTCGTAGCAGCTGCTATGGGATGTTACGCCTTGCTACACGGCTGATAATGGAATTGATTAGAATCCAAGGTATACATACGAGTATTTGGTTTTCAATGTCGTGTAAACATTCACAGAAAATTATCATTTACTTCTATCTTAAATAAAATCATCGTTAATTGACAACTCCTCTAATTTAAGGGGAGGAATGAAAGGGGGTAGGAGAAGACAATCGTATCGCTTTCGCTAACTGTGAAGTTGTTGCTCCACGTAGGTTTTGTTTACGAGTTCACCGGATTTTTACTGTAGGTCGATTGCTAAACTTGAGATTAATTGGAATCCCGTAACAATACAGATTCATGCAGAGATACGAGTGCGCCGAGAGCGAGTACATTCGATTGTAACTTATTGTAATTAGCACGATTATGGCAGGGGCGCGCTAACTTCGCCAATATCGGCGATATTCGCGCCCCCGCCTCCCCCGCCCCCCACAACTCCGTGAACCCCCACCCGCGCAGTCCATCTTTTGATTTATACTGAACTAACTGTGTAACCTGCTACGCGAAGTAACAATTGATTTGTTACATTCAGTTTTCTTCAGTTAAGTTGTACGTTCCTATGATATGGAACTAGTGAATTGTTGAATGCATCGCTCGTCTATAATAATGGTTGATCGGGTTTTAAAATTCTTACGTTTCAGGTGCAATGGGGTCACTTTGCCGTGCCAGTATAAAAAAAAAATAAAAAAAAAATGCCTTAATGAAATGGCATAAACCTATTATCGGATTTTAGGATAGGATACTAATTGTTAGCCTAAATAGTAATATTTAGTAATTATAAATGTATTTCATTATAATACCTTACAATATTATATATTTACATTATTAAAAGCTTATGCGTACAGACCTTTTACTAAATTATTGTAGTAATAGTAAAATTACATATTGATGATTTTATTACTTATAAGTATAATTAAAATTGTCAATAACTTTAATGAGAATATAATCTTGATTAATATAAATTAATTATTGGACTTTATAAAAATATTTAAAAATAAGACCGTCAATTGATGTGTATAAAAATGGTGTCGCTGAGCAGTTCGAGCTCAGTCGTTGGAATTGTCAGTTGCAAGACGGATTGATATTTTAAAATAAAAAAGTTGTTAGAAATATAAAAGTTGAAGACGTATTTGTTTCTCAACGAGTGTTACCCTTCATAATATTAATTAAGATGTTATTATAAAGGAATCACGGGGCGGTTAAAATTTAATTGAGTATTTATTCAAAGTAAAATTGCAGAGATAGAAAGACAGAGGTATGTCTCACATCAAAGTTAGTCAGGGACTGCCCGCTCGAGCCTCATATAATTGGTTCTTTTTATACCTGGGTTTCTCACCCTCGCATCGGTCTTACTTACGTTCCCACGTATACAAATAAATCCCTTTATTTACAACCTTTTCGAAACAAGTTCTTACTGCTAAGTACAAAGGTGCAATAAAACAATAAAATAGAAAATCTGAAGGCTAAAAATGACCATTCTACATAAATAATACGCTTATGTTTTGTTTACTATCAATCCAATTAACATTAATTAAAATTAAACTTGTATTCAGAAATATACATATGCTGATAAAAAAAATACGATAGAAACAACGCTTACATGTGTAGTAACTCGTAAATTCCTTCAAAATGACACATTAACATTATAATGTTCCAGAATCAGTCTTTAGCAGTTGTTTCAAACACTTTTTCAGAACATCGACGAGTGAGATGAGGGTCTAACCAACGATGCTTTATTTCCAACGCACGGAGCGACATATTAGCTTAAGTGCGTTTAATTGGAGCTAAAAAAGCTACTCACTACACGAGATGGATACCGCGAAACTGCAGACCCACATCCAATAACAGCGAAAACACATCCAAGCAAATTTTCCCATTCCCAACATTAAGTCGTATTAATTCGGGTAATAAAGCAGAACTTTGTCGATTTAGTAAGAACTATCGCGGCCCGTGTGTGAATCTGTAACGTCTGTGTGTCAATGGACGACCCTCAGGGCCTCACCTAACGCTCGCGACTACCAATTAACAGAATGAGCGCTTTGATTAAACTTTAATTGTGTGTATGTGCCCTAATTCCCATCCGCCATGTAATCTTGCCCTAATCTTTGTTCTCGCTTTTGATATTTCTATTTATATACTAAGGCCTTGCATAGTGTAAAGTTTTATAGCAATATAAAATGGTGGTAAGTAGTCAATTTTTACTATCACATGTTGCTGTTTGCAATTTGTACCCCAAAGCTACACTTTAAAAAAAATCTTGTACGACCCTCAGGCATTTTTGGCCCCTTATCATGTATTTTTATATCGTGTTAATTAGAATTATTGGCTTTTTATTTTATGCACCGAGCCAACACGGCCATCACTCATCTCCGAAGCAATCCATCAAACCGTCTTCGTCATGAACACTTTACCCTGCCTGCGAATCGAATTTGGGAATCTTTCATCATTACGGGAGCTACAAGTCAGTGTTATAGCGTCACTTCTCACACCGTTACCACACAACCACTCGCCACAATTGTCAAATGATCCGTGCAGAAGGGGCACTCCTGCACGCGGTACTTTCGGTGGCCACTTAGATACAAAGTTTCTCACCGAATGGCCGTTGATTTCAGCTGCAAGCTCCATACGCTGCTTCAACTTCGCGTAGTTTACATTATAGTTTATGTATTTTGTTATCAACAAGGACCCGGCGATCGTGCCTCGACTCAAAATAATGCAAGTCGCCATTCCTGAGAGCGAAAAGATTAAGAGATGACTAAGCCAGCACGTTATGCTATTGTAGATTTAGTAAGATTACATTATAAGTATTTATAATTTAATCATCATCATCATCAGCCCATATCCGTCCCACTGCTGGGCACGGGCCTCTTCTACAACTGACAGGGGTATATAGATATATTTATAATTTAACATATATACTATATTTATTTTTGCAATTTGACACCCTCCAATTCTTAGAATTTTTCATTGTTTAACGGTCAAAGAAAGCGATAGTGTTAATACACAACCCAAGCAGTGCGTTACGGTGTATCAATTATGGTCGGCTTCTAACCAACGTTATGAAAAAAGGACTTGACTTCTCCGACATTAAAAACAACTTTGTTTACACTAAAAATAGTGTTGCGATGTAACTTGTAATGCAGTCGAGTCCCATTAACATATTAATACAGCCATCTCGACACTCGGACAGAATGAACTGAGCCGTATTGATTTGATGGCAAACGTGCCCTTAATACAGATGGCGAAGTTTAAACTTTCACATTTTCTTTATTTAAGTTGTTGGAGCGCAGTGCACCGCATTTCCATCGTGTTTGCATTCTGCCGCGGCGCGCGGACCACTCTGTTTGTATCTTTCCATTGATTGCTTTTCAACTTGCTTGGATAACGATGGATGATGGAATTTATAATAGCTCCCTGTTCTCCCATCGATCGAACGTAGTCGATTCACGAGATATTGTGGTGCCGATTGGTTTGCCGTGTACTTTGATGCAGTGGCAGTACTTCCATAAGCCCAAAAACCCAGGTTGCCTCACGAAATTCCGAATAATAATAATCTTTAAGCTTTAAATTCCTATTTAACTAAAGCAATTTGACATATAAAAGAGTATATCCTGACCACATAATAAACAATTATAAACTAGACATTACAATGAACGTGAAACGTCTTTGGGCTTCTATGGATTCTATGGATGCTTTGATGAAATATTTTTTTGAAGAAAAAAAGCATAATGATTCGTTATGATTAAGACATATTTTAAGATTCAACAGAGGCAAGCTTTAGCCAGTTTCCCACTGTAAAAATGTGTCGATTCAGTTAGTAATATCAATATCGTAACCCCAGGTGTCGGACAGCCAGTTTCCTATGGCAGTACAAAAAAAAAGCAGCGAAAAATATACTTTTTCTGCACCAAATACAAAAGTGCTAGCAAAACCCCCACGAGTGACACAGATACAAAGCGCGCTCGGCATGACGGCTCTATCCGACCGCGGAGATAATTTTAATTCCTACTGAAGGAGCAGTTTTATTGGCGGTAACAGAACGACAGTAACTTTGTCGGCTTTTTCCACGACTGATTGTTTGATTTAAACCCACAGTATTTTATGTCGCAATGTGACTGCTGCTTGTATAATGTTTGGTTTGTCTACTTGTTCGAACGGTTTGTTTAATTTACAATAATCCTTCGATTAAACTTTTGGTCGCCATTAACCACATACTAAATACACTTTTTATTGCTAAATCATAAAGATTCTTGTATTAAAATAAATAAATTTACCTACATATTAAAACTTAATAAAAAAGTAATGTCTGATGTGCCGATAATAGATACATTATTTTGTTAATTGCTATAATACTCTTTAAGCTGTAGTTTTAATTTTCTCTCGATGTATTCTTTCATAGCTAGAGTTAAAAATAACTAAATATAAATATTCACATGACTTCGAAACGTCAAGCTGCGAGACATACTTATCTCGGAAGAGCCATTTCTAATAGTAGTCATTACCCATTTGTCAAAATATGTTTGTTGTAAATTATGTGTTGGGAATATTAACAGCGCCTCGACAAATCAGCTCCTTCCCACATTCCCGATAAAGTTGTGGAGTGCGGGACGGCGGGGCGCATACGAATCGACTTGCGAACTCCTCGCTGACGTCTCAAGTGCTGGCGACGTAAGTTTTTTCATACGGCAATATAATATCCGGCAGGACGACAAGTTCAAATTGAATATCGGAAGTGATCGGCGGCGCCAGGAAATTAATTTGGTCAAACGATATCAGGCGCTTGCGAACCGTTTCTATTTGGAAAATATGTTTTGATCTTGTGATATTATTGCTAGAGTAAGCAGATATACATAGATATACTATTTATCCACACTCGCCCTATCTCATAAGAGTAGGCGGGTATATTAAGTTTTTATCCTATCACAACTTTTTTTTCCTACTACATCTATGTATCTTCTTATATTTTTACACCTCTTAAGGGTCCTCCTAATATGGACTTTATGGTTAAATCTTATATGTATAGATATAGGAAATGTATAAATTCCTAACCTAATTTTCGATACTGCATTTATGGTCTTCAGTACTTGCTCAACGAAAAACCGTTTGCATAACCTT